>OX439136.1:9950507-10383007 GCA_949318235.1 Ecdyonurus torrentis
AAGGAGTACGTATACAATACACATCATATTATATAAGTAATATAATATTAATGTTACATTATAATTTATATAGGTACAGTACATTAATTAAATGAATATAATGTTTGTATAGTAGTTTATTAAATCACGTGGACTTGTAGTAAATACCGTACATTACAAGTCACCAGGTAATGAAATTTTTGAAATTTAAAATAACCTTAAATTCAAATATATTATAATCAATGAATCAATATATCAAGCAACAGGCAGACAGACAGATAAACAATTTAAAAATTGAATTTCTACAAAAATAAAACATTTTTTATTGATTGGGGGGGGGGGGGGGGTAGAACGGGCATGACTTTAAGTTGTTATGTTTTAACTTCTTACTGCTCTCTTTTACTTTATATCATATAATATTATTTATTACTTTTTTTTTATTACACAATAATCCTTCCTGCTAATACTTAATGAGGAATGAATTTCCTTTATACAATTACAAAAATTTTATTGCAAGAATAAATAAATTAATAAAAAAAAAAATCAACAACATTCACTTTTATTTTCAAATGTCGTTGAGAAGATTATATTATTTTTCCTGTCATAATTTGTGTGCGTTAGAAAATTTCTCTTTCTCTTATATTATAAATAATTATATAACATTTTGTGGTTTACTCATTCATATTAATATAAAAATTATATGTCAAAAGATGACATACAAATTTATTATTTATTTTTACGTAATTTTGCATAACCTTGAGAAAAATTATATTTTTATTCATTTAAATTAATTATTTTCTTTTTTAAGAATGTATTCAAACGTTTGGTTTTGATGTAAAACATTCAACTTTTAATTAGTTTACGTAACTTTTGTATACTGAAGGACATAAATAATAATTTGCACGCTATGATACCATTTTAAAATAAATTAATTAAGGCAGTTTAACTAGTGATGTAAAGATCTAAAAATCTGTGACGTAAAACCTTACTCTATTGTTTTATGATTATATTATATACTATTTTATATTTATATGAAAACCTATAATATGTTCCATATAAACATAGCATAAAGGTGCATTCTCATATTCATTAATTTGTTGTAAATTTGAGCAGCAAAATAATCATTCCAATTTAAAACTGCGCAAAATTAAAAATAATAATAAATAATTAAGCAATAGGACAAAATTTTGTATCACATTGTCTATACCACTATACCTATTCTTTTATATAGAGCCTTTCTTTAAAAATAGATAAAGGAACGATTTTGAAAGTTATGTTATATGGATTTTTGTTAATTATGATTGGGTAAGTATATTATAAATTTTATCCAGCGTCAATATTCTCATAGGCAATCGTGATAATATGCAGTTTTAGCGATGTTCATTGTTGTCCATAAGAAATCTAATGTTTGAAACCTATAAGCTTGTAGCAAAAAGATTTTGGTATAAAAATCAGGGTAAGACTGGAAATCAAGGGGCCTCGTCCTAGTGGCCACAAAAAGGGGCGTAACACCCTGGTTACGACCCTATTTGGGCCTTAAGTGCCTCCAAACAGATGGGGCCAGGTTCGCTATCCGGGCGGACTTGCTCTTATGGCCAGTCCAAGCCTGATAACAATCATTACGATGTTTTTTATTTGCGTATTAAAAATAACCAAAAAGTTTGTTTGAGTTGTTTATATTCTGAATTCAATTAAAATATTTTTTTTAAAGTTTCAAATAATATTGTACACTGAAGAAGGAATTTTTTTTTTTAATTTATGCTGCAGTCAATGGTCCCTATGTTATCTATAATATTTATGTTGAAAAATTGGAAACAATAATCCTATTTATGCTGCATAACATAATTATTATCCTATTTTACATAACTACCATAAAAATAGTATAAATTATGTTAGTATGAATAAATAGTTCTAAAGTTAATAGCATAAATATTAAAAATTTATATTTATAGATTTTTATATATTTTCAAATAAATTTAAACCCGAAATTCACATTTAAAATATTAATTGGCTTTTGTAATAGTTTTTAACTAACTTTCATATCTGAACTATTATATTGAAAAAAAAAAATACATATATATTTTATTTTAAATTTCATTAAGCACGCGCATCTTAATAAAAAGAAGAAAAAATATCACACATGCTTATGAGCATTTAATAATTTCACACACGTATATCATCACACACAACAAAAAAAACTTTCAATTTTAGAAAATATTTTTTGATAATATATTCATAAGTCTATAATTATTAATACGAAACTGTAGTCGAACATGATCATGTATTACACGTTTTCTTCTTCACATATTATTAAAGTGTTTTTTTCTCTCTCTCTGTCTGCTTATAATTTGCAACGCTACCGAATCATCTATATGAACTTTCATAACCTTTTCTTCATATAAAAATTTCTCTAATAAAGCATCTTTATTTACCTCATAATTTTAGAGAAATTATACTTCTATTTTTGAATGATTAGTATATGCCAAATATGGTAATGCTGTCAAAATTATTTTTTTGTGATTATATGTTTAGGAAACAATTTAAGCATACATATATATATATATTGTTTTTCTAAATTATATATTGCAAAATTAAGTTGTAATATGTATTTTTGGATAAGAATCTGAACAATTTGTGTAAAAATAAAAAATAAACGTTGTTTCATCTATACAGTATAATCATATTTTGTTTAATATATTAATATTTTACTTGTTTATTATATTTTAAGTAGAGAGAGAGAGAGAGAGAGAGAGAGAGAGAGAGAGAGAGAGAGAGAGAGAGAGAGAGAGAGAGAGAGAGAGAGAGAGAGAGAGAGAGAGAGAGAGAGAGAGAGAGAGAGAGAGAGAGAGAGAGAGAGAGAGATCAGTTGATCAAAAGTTATTGCCAAATGGACTTAAATATTTTATGCAATTTTGATTTTGATTTTTTCTTATTTAAAAATTTTGAATTCCGGGTTTTGGAATTTTAAACCTATAAAAATTATCCTTATTACAAATTTTAGTAACTCTGAAATATTTATCATTTATCATGAACAAAATTTTATTACAACTGTGAAAAAAATATTCATGTGAGGGCAAATTAAACAAAACAACAACAACTAAAGATATTGAATCTCTGATTCTCTCGTTATCTTTGATCCTCTCGCACTTATACAGTTAATTGCATTAATTAGTTATTTCTAAAAAATATATAATAAAAATAACTTGTACATAAGAAACATAACAAAGTACATTAAAAATAATGATGGAAAATATATTTTTAACAGTATATTTATAAGTAAAAAATTTACTATCTCTAATGATGTGATTTAAGAATGAAAATGAGCTGATTTGATTAAAAAGTTGTATAGAAAAAAAATTGATGTTTTGTACAGTGAAACTTAAAGTTCAGAGCCTCTAAATTAATGAAAAAAAAAATTGATGGAGGCACTATGCAAAATTTCAAAGCTTTGAGTAATTTCTTCCATACGATTCTATGCTAATTTAAAAAAAAAAACTTCTCCCTTATCTGGTCACGTGCATTGAAGTTATAATCAACGGTAGCTACCACCATTGTCTCTCAATAGTGTTGTTCGTAAATCCTGTTCTCTTGCACAAAAAAAAAAAAAAAAAAAAATTGTGCATTGCATTTGAATAACCAAAGTTGATCGTCATTTTAGGAGCAGAAAACAGGGTTTACAAACAGCATTAATAACATATTTATATAAAGTATAAGGGGTGAACTTTTTCAAATATTTGAGCCTTATAATAACCCTTAATTATTAATCAAATTCCCAAAAATATGGACATGTGAAAACTGATATTTCCAGTCAAAAATATTTAACTTTGAGGAAAATCGAGTATTAGTTGACTTCAACAATTTTAATTATTATGAAACCAAAATATAACATTTAAAATGTCCATTTTATTGTTATATAATGTTTGTTTAAATTGAATTAATACCTCTAATAAAAATAAATACATATATTTTTGCTGTACATAAGGCTCATTTTACGTTTAGAAAGCAAGAGAAAGTAGACTTATCGGTAAATAAAGGATAGTCTACTTTTGTATACCAAATGCAACATTTTTAATTTTTCCCCCTATCTAATTTGAGTATTAAATGTCATAAATATATATATAAATAAACCATTTTAATTAAATTTTCAATTGTATTGTATAACAAACCTGAAAAAAAAATTAAAACGAACATTTCAAATATACTATTTTACCTTTCTAGAATGATTAAATTATTATTTTGCCACAAAAGCTTAATAAAATCATTTGTACAGGAAAATATTACATATGTTTATATTATAAATTAAAAATATCAAATTACATATTATATAAAACAAGTGGTCCAAAATGTATAAATACAGTATATATATGAAACCTAACACTTTAATAAAGGTATAAAAGCTATATTTAGTATATACCACACAGATATATATGAATGAATTGAAATTAAATCTGGGTATAGAAATTTTAATTGGGATTTTAATATATTATATTCGTTTATTAATTAATTAATCTTCTTCTTCTTCTTCTTTTTTTTTTTTTTTTTTTTTGTATATACGTATTTATGTATATAGGGTGGTTTCATTCATGTTTAAGTCAACGCCATAAATGAGCGCTAAATAACATGAGTCAGTATGGGAAAATACCTCATTTTGCCAGTTTAAAAATACTTTGCATTAAGAGAATTTGCAGGTTGCAGGTTGAATTAGTTTTTCAAGTATGCAAGAAAAATTAGTAATAAAAAAAATGCTAATTTTCCAAAGAAAATAGCAAAAAAACTACGTTTGTCCTGTATGCTGAGCAATGTTATTCATGGCTCAAGAAGAGCATTGAAAAGCATTCAGAATGACGTCATGCGCACACACCCTATACTAAATATCTCACATAAAATTTATTGAAATGTCGTCAGAAAGTTTTAAAAAATAAAATTTATGTAAGCAGTCACCCCCCTTCTTTAGTTTTAGAAATAACACTTGAAAGAGGAAGTTCGGGGGTTACAACATGGCTTTTTCAATATTAGATAATAAGGTTAAATTTTCATACACTCACATATGGTGCCCCCAAAAAAACTCTTGGAGTCCCCTGGTAGTCCCGCAAACTCGAGTTCATCCAGCGAGATATGCAAAAATCTACAACATTGTCCAAGGTATAGCCGCGACAAGTTGCATACCTTGCAGGATTATCAAGGTTTTGCAGGGCTACAAAAGGGCTTTGAGTTCTCATATATGAGCTTATGAAGACTTCATCTCATTATTATATCATTGAAGAAGCCATTTTATAACCCCCAAACTTCCTCTTTAAACTGCTATTACTTTATTCAACCATTGATATATTAAATTGTAACAGTTTTTATAAATGAAACATACAGTAAAAAATAAAAAAATATAATCTCATTCATTAATTAGGAGTTACCAGAGATAAAAAATAACATTTTAGTATCGGCTTAAAACACATATTACTTTATTACAATATTTCAGTTTGTTTTATTTCATCAATATTATGATATGTTTATTATGATATAATAGTGATTTAAAAAATAATGTGTATTCAATTTAATTTAAAATTTTTTAAAGTAATTTTATTTGTTATAATATTTTCTTTTATAGAGCCCAAGATCTCATTTGTTGTTAAAAAGTGGGCCAAAAATTTCCTTTATAAAATTCATCTTGTTTTTATGTTAAGGGTTGTACATAATAAATTGCTAGTATCTCTAAATCTAAAAAGAAAACTTCAAACTTAATGATGCCATTTAAAAGTTAATAGTAACAGCTACCTATGATAAAATTTTCAAAACTCGCGACCATCAGATAAGAGAGTAAATAATTATTGAAATTTACATGTGCTCATATGGGAATAAAACTTAAATAAATCATGATTTAAAATCTAGCAGGGTGACCCCCCAAATTTATTACAATTTTGATGATAACATATCCTAATGAATCACTGTGCAAAATTTTATATTTTTTTCTTTATAATTTTTAGTCAAATCCCGCAGTACCTGATTTCACGCCTTAATATTTATTTAATTTGTTTTATTATTAGTTTCATTTGGCAGTGAAAAAAAAAAAAAGTTCCTCAAAATTTTCATCATAAAAAACTTTTTTTTTTATTTGAAATAGAAATTTTTTTCAACCAACTGCATTACAAATTATCAATAGTAGTGTCAAAAAAGACTATCTATAATGAGCCACAAAAAAAAAAAAAAAAAAAAAAAAAAAAAAAAAAAAAAAAAAAAAAAAAAAAACTTTAGCTTGCTATATAAGGAGACTATATCTAATTTTCAATTTTACAATCAACTTTTTTTTTGTATAATTAAAAAGTCAACTTTTTATTCTAATTAATATTATGAAAAAAATAACCAATATCTTACAATAAAAATAAAATCATGCAACATTAATCAGAATGAAACATTTATAAGTGCAAATTAGTATTATAAAAAAATCATGTATTTTCCAAATACGGTAATGTATCATCAAAGAATACTATATAAAAACATCTTTCTAATAGATCACCTACATCGACCTAAATATTGTAGAGTTTTCTCTCGCTATTTGACAGCCTTTAGAGAAAATACATAATATAATATATAAAAAAAAAAGATGAGCATCGTTTAAACTCATCACTTAAGTGAAAGTGAAATTAAATACATAAGATTTAAGTTCCTTTTTTTAAATACTATTTTAATATAATTTAATACATAAAAATAAGCTTTATTAATATAAAACTCTTGGCGTTTTTTATACTTATACAGCATATTATATCTTTTCTGGTCTTTTTTTTTCTGTGTTTTTTTTTTTTTTTTTTAATGACAAAATTACATGTATATAAGGTAGTTGATTTTTTTAATCAATTTAGAAAGTTTTTTTTATTATTTTTATTTTTTACAATATTAAAGATGAGCTATATGTTCCATTGTTTTAAAAAAAATGTATTATTTCAAAGGAAGCGGATATTGTTATTTAATATTACAATTGCTAATTTAATGTTAAATTATTATTACATCTTGTGGTCTTTCAGGATGCATGATGCCATAATAAATTAGAAATAAATTTTATCTTACTTTCGTGCTTTATTTTTTTAATAGCATATTGTATTCTATACGTTCTATATCGTAGAATTGAAAAATTAAAATCTTGTATATCATTTTTTTAAATATAGAATAAGTAAGCCAATGGTGGATTATTTTAATATTATTCTAGAAAATACTTCAAATAATTTACATTTATAAAATAGCTCTACTATGATAAAAAAAAAAGTATGTTTTTCATAAAAATAAATAAATTAAAACGGTAACAGTTGAAATGAAAGTTATTGGTTATAAAAAGTTCTTAAATAAATGTATAAGCCTATATAGAATACGAATAAAGTATGTCTAGTATCCTCCATTTAAATATTTCCAAAAAATTTCAGCCTCATTGCCTCATTGTGGAAGTTTTCTAAAAAAAAAAAAATAATAAAAAAAAAAATAAAAATGTCAAAGGATCTAGGCAATAAGATATTCTTAGCTTTGTCCCGTTTGTCCGCACACTTTACCAATAACCTCCATTGCAAAGATGTTCGTATAATTAAATTTTTAACTTTTAGGACTCAAATTCCTAGACATTACTGTTTTCAAAATACGAGGGTAATATAATAATAATAATGTAAAAATATTTAAAATTAATATCAGTTTCTTTTTTCTATCTATTTTTTTAATTATTTTTCTGAACATTAGTTACAAATGAATACATATAAATAATCTCTTTCACTTTTTTTTTTTTTTTTTTTTTTTTGCAAACGACGTTTAGTACGTAACGTATACTGTTTTATTCAGATGAAAGAATGTTCAAAAAAAAAAAAAAAAAAATTACACTTGTCAGAGGCTTATAATTGACGACAGTTCATTTCAATCTATCATTTATTTCTTTTAGCAGGCAAAAGTGACATTATTTTTTTTTACAGCGTACAAAAGAATAATTGAGTTTTCTGGTACACGTCATTAAATTTATTATTAAATTATTTAAATAAATTACTTTTATTTTTCAATTTGTTAACACTTTTATTTTTCAATTTGTTAACACTTTTATTTTTAATTGAAAGTAACAGTTTTGTATGGAGATTAAAAGTAAAAATTCTTCTGTATATTTTTTTAAATTGAAATTGTTGTTGGTTTATGGTGTAATAGTTGAGTGCAATATGCAATTACTTGGATATATTGATTAAAATTATTTACAAGTCAAGCATGTAAATATACGTTCTATTTGTTTATCAAACCTATTTAAACTTTTTAATAATGTCAATTTTCAATTTTTTGAAGAAACAAACCAACAATTTCTCCAACTTAAAACTGGGAGGAACAAAATGGCAAGATCGTCAATAAATTACGATTTTCAAATTAATATTGCATCATTTTATGTTTTTACATTCTAACTCATGTTTTGGTATTTATTTTTATTTTGCACACCAACTTTATGCAATTTTTAAGAAATGTATACGCAAATATATACATGTGTGTGTGTGTGTGTGCGTATATATATATTTATAATCTCTTATATATATATAAAGTAAAGTAAAAATTATTATATTTTGGTGGCTTTTTGTTCAATTTTTATGCCCTGAGTAATCTAAACATTTTTATAAAGTTCTATTTTTTTAAAAAGGAGGAAAAGAAAATGCTGATAGAAATGAGTAAAACTATTGTTAGATTTTGCTATTACTACGTGAGAGCTAACTTTTGTTTTTAGTCTGCGAACTAAAACTTTTAACAAAAGTTTTTTAACAGAATTAATTAAGTTAAAAAAGAGAGTATGAGCTAAAATGATAGTTCCTTTTACAAAAAAAAAAAAAAAAAAAAAAAAAAAAAGTATACAGGTGTTCAGTTTAGATATTTCATAAAAAGTATGTGTGTGTGTATATATATATATATATATATATATATATATATATATATATATATATATATATATATATATATATATATATATATATATATATATATATATATATATATATATATATATATATATATATATATATATATATTTCATATCAACTGGGACAAGATGAAATATTAAAAGTTCAGCTCTAAGGATAAAAAAATGTGTTAAAATTTATTATACTAAAATAGGACGATTTTTTTTTTTTTTTTTTTTTTTACCCTTAGTATTTTTAAACGTTATTTCGTATTAGTAATTAGGTCACCTACGAAGTTGCAAGGGAAAAAAAGTACACTATGCTTACATTAATTGTTGCCTTAGGATTATAAAAAATAAATCATATCATGAAGAGAAGAGAAAAAAGAGAAAGAGAGAGAACGCAATTCAGCTAGTGTGCATAAAATATAATAAGGTTATTACATCGATGAAATCCAATATTAAAATTGCATTTAGAAATGCAATTACAGTACTTCTATTAAATTATATTTTATGTAGTAATGCAATATAGAAGACTACTTTGCTGTAATAAAATTTTAGTGTAAATTTAGTGTAAAGTAAGCTTTACATGCACTATATACTATATAGTAATTATATAAAATCATGTACATACTTTAAAAGGAAAAAACCTTACTCTTTCTATAGTATATTTGTTATAAATTCGTATTTTATGTATATGATTGTAATTTGCATGTAAGTTTCTCATTTATAATAAGCTTGTAATAATATTTATTTATTTATTTTTATTATATATTTGCAAATTAGAATTAAAACTTTTCGTTAAATTAAAGTTAAAGCCATATAGACCACATAAAATAACATGTGCTTTTTAATGAATAAACACGAAATGGGATCTTCAAATATGATGACAATTTTTACCAGAACGTTAATGTAACCCCACGAGAGAGCGTGAAAAATCTGTTAAGTATGCAATTTGCGTGAAAATTCATGTTTATGACGTCAGAAACATGCAAGATTTAGTATGAAAATGTTGTACGGGTTGCATAAATCGAATTTTCTAATCAATGCTACGAGGCTACCGTTGGTTTTTGAGACAAGCTAATGTTATTTATGTAAGTTCCATGAAGTGTTTTGTGATATAAATGCTTATGTTTTTCTCTGGTCTATTGCTTTAAGTGTTTTATTTTACAGTTCTGCCCTTTTTATTTTTTTATTATTAAAACAGATAAACTCTATATTAAATTCGAATTATGACTGAAGATTTAACTGTATACGTTTGCACAACTATACGATACAGCACATTTCACTGCTAAAGAAATAAAACTCTATGATGAAAGGTTACTCTAATTACAACATAGTATATTACTAAAATTAGTAGACGTCCAAAACCACAAAATACATGAAATTTCGTATATATGTAATAGAAAGCATAATTTGTGAATTTTTCTTTTTCACGCGTACAAACCGTTAAAACAACACCAATTATATAGCGATATAATTACACATTATTACATCACAAAATATTTCAATAAAACGTACTATATAATATGTATCACGATGAGAGTTCGTATATATTTCAGAGAGAGAGAGAGAGAAAGAGAGAGAGAGAGAGAAAGAGAGAGAGAGAACGTCTCTCTTGGGTGCTTTTATTATTTGATAAATTATACCAAGAAAAAAAAAAGTTGAAACTTAAACTGATATATTACACATCTCAACAGTGTGATATCAAGCTGTGTTACACATTATTTTTTATTTATATTCAAATTTTATCATGTTTCTTAATAAAATATATATATTTTTTTATTCTTATACATTTTTTTTTATTGAAGGATATTATAGATAATATTTTTTAGACTATTTAATAATAAATGGTTTATTTTTGTCTTTTTATGCAATTAGAAATGTGTAATATGTTTTTTTTAGCAATTGGTTGATATATTTTGAAATAGCTATATAATATATTATGTATAATGTTTTTTAGTATTACAAAATAATATAATCCATCCATAAAAAAGGAATTGAAGTGATTAGGCCTGAAAATAAGGTACTAATTTGACTAAAAGTTTTTTGTTTTTGTTTTTGTATGATCATAGTAAGATACTATAGAGAAAAAAAATGAGGAGCCAACATGCACAATTTTGATTAATTTATTATTATTATTATTATTTTAAATTTTCTACTACATGATATAAGATAACATGTTAATATTAAAATCAAATGACGTAAAAAGTAGAAGGTATATACTTTTGAATTTCAAAGATAAAAATAATGATAACAACGCTGTAAAATATTTTAATTATCAACATAATTTCATGTCATATAAAAGCATAACTTTTAATTGCACATACGCATTTTAAAGACAAAGCTTTTACATAACAAAATTATTATGCCTTGGTCCTGTAATTATGTTATGTATTATAATGTTTTATGTTGATATAAACATATTTACATTAAAAAGCTTTTTATTCAAAAACATTAAACATACGAAAATATAAAGTGAATGGGAAAACTTACCATGGAAAAAAATGATATGCTAAATCTAAGTTCATAAGTATTCTAACGCAAATAATCCCGGGCCCTAGTATATACATGTGCAAAAGATTTGAGTCCTCTCTTATAGCATAAGTGACGTGAAATCCTTAGCGCTACATTTTATGCCACCTGCGATCTAGGAGGAGTGGTACAGTCACTTTACTTAAAAATGAATTTCTAGTTGCTTATGGCTATACAATGCTATCATTATAGAGAATTCAGTTGACACAAAACTCTATTTAAATACATGTTATTCACATATGCCAATAAAAATTCATTTTTAAGTAAAATGGCCGTACCTAGCGTCAGTATAGTCATAGACCATGGTTTTTGGTATAGTTTTTATGCCACCTGAGATCTAGTAGGAGCGGCACCTGATTGCCAGCGCGGTAACTGACTGCATACAAGCTGGTATAGAACGTAGGTTTCCTTAACCTGTCTGAATCGATCTAGTATTCCCGCGAACTAGATCATGTATAGATTTTTACGTCTGGTCGTTTCTTACATCTAACCTCGGGAGATCACTAAGTGTCCTCATAGGAAAGTGTCCTATACTTTGTTATTGTTTTTTTGGCCAAGTTGTTTACTTTTTTTAGCGTTTAATATATGTGGCAACACCAAACTGAGTATACTCCCTACCTACCCCTTTGCAAAACAATTCTTCATTAAAATTATGTTTTAATGTTATAGAAAATTAATGCAAATTCCAAAAAAATACCTGATTTTTCAAAGAAAATAGCCAAAAACTACGCTTGTCCTATGCTGAGCAACATATTCATTGCTCTAGTATATAGCGTCAAAGCGCATTGTCGCGCATGCACACACTCTATAGATTCTAAAAAAATAAAGCTATTACGCTATTTAGAAATATTTTCAAAAAAGCATTGCCACGTTTACAAGCCTTCCCGTAGCAACAGAAAAGTGTTATCACTTCCAAAAAATATTTTTAAAATTAGGGAAGTGTCCTGCTGTTTTCAGATGAGGACACTTGGACTTGAGGACACTTGCCTGCGCCCCCTAGCCTCATTCATGCGTAGTGTGAACTGTTATCTACCAGTTTTATTTTATTTATTTTTTACACTCCTTAGAAAAACAAATCAATATCATAATAGAATAGATTAAAATAATAATAACACGTTTCACAGTCTCCATCTATCCTCTTTCAAAATATTTAACGTGAAAGTCTGCAATCAAACAATCTTTTTTTTATAATATATAACGACAATTTATTATATCTCCAAAAAACAAATTAATAAACAACACTTAATGCTCAATTAACTAATAAAAAAAATTATTTGTAAAAAAAACTAGGTTTATAAGCAAGCAGAACTTCATACAACAAAAAAGTAATGGCAAAAAAAAAAAAAAAAAAGCATTGAGATTTACGATTACTACACTCTACAGAATAAAAAAAAACATAAATTATATTTTTGGTACCTCCCATATTCTATATAATATATTTGTTATAGTTGACAAATGACACGCTATAAAAGTCAATTATCACACAACGAAAAATAAACCTCTAACTCATTTCTATATAACAATGGAAAGTTATTATATAAAAATTAACATCTGAAAATTGGTTAAAATTTATTGTTATATATTATTTTTCATATATAATAATAAAATTTTAAGTATATATTTAAATTGTGTATTATAATTGATTTGTACATCAAATTTATTATATAAAAATTACGTATTTAAATTATAGTATATTAAGTTTGTTTAATTGATGTTTTTTTTTATTAAATTTTTTATTAATTTTTTTTTTAATTATGTATTTTGTCAAAATTTTCATTTAAAATGTTATTTAAAATATTATGCTATATATATAGTAAGTTGAAAAAATTCTAATTGCTATAGATTGAATGCACCTTAATTTAAGAAGTGAATTTCAAAGAATCAAGTCAAAAAACAATGATGTTGGTAGCAACATAATCTCCGAATGCAACGAAACTTGCTAACGCATTGGAGACCGCGAAGTATGCAATAATTGGTGCTGGTGTATTAGATTTTATTAATGTTGTGCTCTAGAAAAATGTTTTTACTGGTATGGAAAGTGATAGGAATATTAAACTATTCTCTTACGAGACTTTTCTGGAGCTTATTTATGATAAGCACGCGGGGGAATGCGGGGAAAGCCAAGGGTCCTCTAATTTATCATTACGCTTATGAGCAAAACCACTTTTTTTTTTTTTTTTTTAATGCAATTTTTGAGAAAACGACTTTACCGATTTCGGAGAAATTTAAATGAGAAATACTATCGACATACATTTACGTGTTTTAAGCCATAAAATCTTTTTAAGGATTTTTTTAAACCGATAACCTCTATTCGAGTATATTTTAAAACTTACCTTACGATTCGAAGACTATATTGAACTAGGAATATATATATATATATATGTATGTATGTATAGTAATATTTCAAAAGAAATTTTAATTATCTTGACATTTTTACACATTCTTGTTGTTTAAATTAGTCACACGAATTGAAAGTGTTGGTAATTTTGAAAAAGGTTTTGCGTAATTGATAAATAAGTAAAATTATATAGTTTATCTTCAAACAATTCATCGTAAAATATAATGAGATTAATTCACACTCAAATTATTACATCAATATTTTTAAAGAATTAAGTTTGTTTTATATATATATATATTTTTAAACTTCTACTTTAGTTATGTACAGGGAAAATAGTTGAGCTTCTATTTTATAAAATAATTTTTATAAATATGTTTAAAGAAATATTGATTTTTATTTTTTAATATTTCTTATTTTCTGACCTATTTCATCCATTCTTTAATAATTGAATTTATTTCATATTTTAAATGCAGTGTATTGAATTTTTATTTGAAAAATATAAATACTGTATACTGTGTGTAAGATATATAGTAAGATATAATTGAAACTTCTCACGGTTGCAGTTATTGAAAAATGCTTGGTATATTCTGCATTGTAGTTCTTTTCTTATGATGTTTGCAACACCTATATACTCCGGTTTTGCATCTCATCTCTCTCTCTCTCTCTCTCTCTCTCTCTCTCTCTCTCTCTCTCTCTCTCTCTCTCTCTCTCTCTCTCTCTCTCTCTCTCTCTTCTATTTATATGAAAGTTATAGCTATAGCTACATTACTTACTTCAAGAAAAGAACCATATATATATATATATATATATATATATATATATATATATATAATATATATATATATATATATATATATATATATATATATATATATATATATATATATATATATATATTATATATATATCAGTATCTTAAACATGATCGTTGACGACAGAAAAAAAAGGTGCAATATTTATGGAAAAGTTCATTTTAAAAAGAGAGGAGCTTCCTCTATTGCCAGCCTGTATATTAATTTCACGGCATATGACTTATTATTATATATAATTATATTAAACCTATGTATGTGCCTTCAAGCAGAGAGAGAGAGAGAGAGAGAGAGAGAGAGAGAGAGAGAGAGAGAGAGAGAGAGAGAGAGAGAGAGAGAGAGAGAGAGAGAGAGAGAGAGAGAGAGAGAGAGAGAGAGAGAGAGAGAGAGAGAGATTCCTTGTATATACAAAAAAATTGTCACTTCTGTATCGACGCTATCACGTGCGATTATTCAACTTAACCTTTCAAAGTTAAAATGATTTTTTTTTCTTTTAGGAAATAAAAAAGTAATAAAAAATATAATGAATCAATGTAATTTTAGGAAAAACGAATATTGATTCACCGATTATTCATTTCTTTACCATATTACTTTTGTTATTACTTTATTACCACTTTACTTTTGTTTATTAATAATTTCTTTTAACAATCAAAATAAAAACTTAATTGCGGTTTAACAAGTTAGTGTTGGAACTTAAGGGGGCTTTTTTTTTTTTTTTTTTTTTAATTATTATTATTATTATTTTTGAATTTTATAAGTTCACTTAAATTAGATGGGTATAAAGCTCTACATTATGTACTTTTTAGTAATTTAGACTTTTTAATATTTAGTTTCAGAATTAAAGTTTTTTTTTATTTTATTACTATTTTTAAAATTTTCACATTTGTAAATTAAAAAGACATTAATATAACAATAATAAATTAAATGTTATAATATTATTATTATGTAACACAATACCTAGAAAATGTTCATAATGTAACAATAGGGGTACATGTATATAGGGGTTGTTTTTCTTTACGTTAAATACAACCCTATTATTTAATAATAACTTATGTTACATATAGAAAAACCTTAACAGGTTTAAAACAAAAAGCCATTATATAATTTTCCGCTTTTGAAATTTACAGTACGTACGTATATTATTATCTTTAAACATAAAGTAGAGTATTAATAAAACAATACATTTTAATTGTATAATTTATCTTACATACTATATTAAAATTTTAAATATAAATGTTCGTATAGTTCAAACATATATTTTTCTTCAAAATAAATTTAAACTACAAATCAAAATAATAAAAGAAAATTCATCTAGGATCTTGGTCACCGTAGTTGGCATGTTTGCTTTCTTGTATAGGGTGTGTGCATTTATGGTAATGTCAACGCCATATTGAATCATTCAATAACATTGACTGGTATAGATAGGAAAATGACTCGAATCCCAGTTTCAAAATACTACTCAATTATTTTTTATAGCATTGATACTGCCAATTGGTTGAAATTGAGAAAAAATAATAATAACACAAAATTAACTGATTTCCCATAGAAAATATTCAAAAAGGATGTTCATTCTAGGCTGAGCAATGTTGTTCATTGATATAGTATGGTGTCAAAGCGCATTCAGTATGACGTCATATGGATACACTCTTATCATTGAATGTGGTGTTGAAGAGACAAAATATTAAAATATACAATATTATGTTTTTTGCAATTAAACCGTTTTTGATTATAATTCAATAAAAACCAATCACATCTATTTTAAATTCTGTTCAATTAAAAAAAAAAAAGTTAAAATAATATCAATCGTAAAAGAATTTTGATTGGTAAAATTGACTTTCCAGAATACACTATAGCCATAGAGTGCTGGTATTAATCGTATTTTAGAAACTTTATTTTAAAGGTGACACATCAATGACCTCCATATAGCATAAGGCCTTTTTTATTACCTTTTTTTTAAGCACTTATGAGAATATACTTAAAGCCATAGACCACATAAAACAACATGTGCTTTTTAATGAATATACACGAAATGGGATCTTCAAAACTAATGAAAAGTTTTACCAGAATATTAATGTAGTCCCACGAGAGAGCGTGGAAATACTGTAAAGTATACCATTTGAGTGAATATTCATGTTTCTGACGTCAGAAACATGCAAAAATTAGTAAACAAAATATTGTGCGGGTTGCATAAATTGAAATTTTATGATCACTGCTACGGAGCTATATACAGTTGCATGGGTTTTGAGACAAACTAAAGTTATATGTAAGTCCCATCAAGAGTTTTGTGATATAAATGTTTATGCATGTTTTCTTCTGGTCTATTCCTTTAAAATTAAGCCCTGCTTATTTCTAGATTAAATTTTAAAGAGAAAAAAAAATCAACCTAGAAAAACTATTTGTCTATTATATGAGATAAATGATATCAACTGTCATTTAAACTAACATTCTATACAAATAAAAAAAATTATTTTTACCAATAATACAAATATAAACAAGCAGAGAGCAGGTAGTGTCATGCCAAAGAACTTACATTACAATATCAAGTTAGTGGGCTGTGTTTTTGTAATGCAATTTATAAAAAAAAATCGTAATTTTACTAAAAAAAAAAAAAAAAAAAAAAAAAACGTTAAAAAAACGTTAAAAAAAGTTTGTACATAGCTTTGCAGAATTTAACGGTTATGACGTCGCTCAGCTTAGAAATTGTAACGGTAAAAACGTTAGAACCAAATGAATAAAAGTATATTTTGCAACGCCCAAGTTTAACGTTTATTCCACTATAATTCTAGCGCTTGTGACGTCACTTACTTATTTATCGGTAGATTTAGTGACGTTATAGCCGTTAGTTCAATAATACTTAAGGCGTTGTGAAACTGTGTACAAGATTTTGAACCAAAAAATTTACTGTGAATATTGGTTCGAGGGTAGTTTTTATTTATATAATTTTGAAAGTTCTGAAAACAGTTCTTTTTATTATAGAGTATTTGCAAGGTGCAAGAAAAGCGATTTTATGCGGTCTCTGTTTTGTAACCATGATTAGAATGTATAGAATTTTCTTGCAATCAAATTTATGTGAATATATAGCTTTGTGTGTTCACATCATTCATAAAATAATTTTAATAATATTTAGTTCAGCATCAATTTCATAATAATATCAATAATAATAGTTGTTATAAATATAAAAAGTCATATACCTTTCTAGAAAATAAAAATATTAATTACTTAATCAATACAATTAAAGAACAATTAAATGCTAATTGTTATATTGATAAGTTCATTCTTATAACATCATTAAGCATTACACAATAATAAATCCCTGAGGCTCTTATAATATAATAAGAGCTATACATTAGTAAAGTTATATTACAACATAATATAATATGAAAAGTTGAAATTATATAAATAAAATAATAACATGGAAATATGTATAATATCATCATTACATCAGCAATATTGAAATACAGATGAATATTTTATTTCCTGTTACTTTTTTTACTTTTTTTACGTTTTTTTTTTTTTTTTTTTTTTTTGTTTTGTTTTTTTTTTTTTTTTTTTTTTGTGACCTGAAGACCTGTAAAATAATGACTTTCCATATCTTTTTATTAAAACTTTCTCTGTTACTTTATAGCAATGATGGTGACTAACACATACAAAAAGAAAAAAAAAGGTTCCTGTCTCTCTTATAATATATTGTAATGCTCACACGAAAAATTTACAACTGTTCGCACAATTCATAATTTTATGTGAATTTTCTTTCAAATTTAGACATGTAATTTTATTGTTTGAATTTTATATATTTTAATTAATTAATTATGTAATATGAAACATTGTAATCATATAAATAATTTTTATTTCTTTTATTGTTAACATTGAAATGTTATGTTGTTTTGTGTGTGTGTTTAGAATAGAATAATTGTATAATTAAATTATTAAAATTTTGATAGTTTAATATTTTCAATTCTGCTCCATTCGCTTACAATTTCCGTACTTTTTTTTTATCTCCATTAAATTTAAAGCGGATTTTATTACTCGCAAACTTTGATTCGTTGATTATTTAACGTTCACATAAAAATTATTTATGTTAGCAGTATGTATTAATTTCAATAAAGTTTGAAAATGAAATATTTTAATACTAAAAAAATAATAATATTTTTTAAAAAAAAAACGCAATTTTTTTTCCTGAAAAAAGTTTTTATTTATCGTTGTAAAAAAATTATTTTGAATACTATAGAAGTATTTTTCAACTTAAAAAAAAATTGTCTGCCAATAATAAAATGTTGTGAGATTTGTTATTAATATTATGTTAAGTATCTGTAAAGAACTTTATTTCAATAATTAAGTTTAAAATAGTAAAAAAAAAAAAAAAAAAAAAAAAAAAAAAAAAAATCTAAAAATGTGCCAAAAATTATGTTTATAAAAATTATAAAAAAAAAAATGCAAATTTACAGAATATATGCTAAAAGCTACTATTATTACATTTTTTAAAAAATAACTATGCATGTAAAATACTATAAAAACACTATTACGTTGTTTTTTCTTTTTCCACGCGTGTCAAAATAATATACACGTATTCGTATATACTGTAATGAATTATATTTAGCGTGTGTGTTGTGTACTGTACAATAAGCTAGGATAACAATTTAAACGTTCATTTCACTGAGTTAACAATAATGAATATATATATATATATATATATATATATTATATATATATATATATATATATATATATATATATATATATATATATATAATTAAAAAGCACGCTATTCTCACTCTCTCACGAACTAATTACTGTTATGAAACAAACCTAAGAATTTAGCACATAATTTTATTCTCGTGTGTAACTAAACTATTATTTCCCATTCACATAGAAGAGAATTATAAAAACAATTTTAAGTAGTGCAATAAGTTGCTAAATAATGCTTTATAAATTTATATATAAAGTATATAGTAATATAATATACTTAACAAAATAAAACCTGAAAGGCGAAAGAAAATATTTCTTATAATATATAATTTATGCAAATAGATCTGTTTATTTCGTTTATAATTATTATCAGATTATATTTTATATAAAAAAAATCTCTAGTTATCATATTATCCCTCTTTAATAATATACTGTATGATGTGCCAATTCCCAATTTTTATTTATTATTATTTTATTTTAAATTTGCTCTCATAATTTTCATGTATTAGCATTATTTTTTAACTTCTTTCCTATGCTCTAACTATTTTATTATTAATATAATAAATAATATACCAGAAATAACAAAATTCCTGCACTAGATAATTTTTTAGTCGGTTACATTGATTTTCAAAAATCTTGATTATTAACCGTTTAATTAATAAAATAAATAAATTACTGAATATTATTTTATTAGGCACATAGAATTTTAATAATAATAAATTTTAATAGAAATTGGATGGTGATTATTTTTACTATGCATAATATATAAATGTTGCGGATTAAATGTCTATCTGGTTTTTTGTCACGAGAAGCAAAATGCCTATCTCGTTTTTTGTCACGAGATACAAAATGTCTATCTCGTTTCCAAACGTTATGTAGATGGAGCTCAAGTTACACATTTGGCCTCTCTTGATAAAAAAAAAACGAGATAGACATTTTGCTTCTCATGACAAAAATACGAGATAGACATTTTGTTCACAAAACATCAAAATTATTTGCAAGTTAAAAAAAAATATATATAAAACTTATAATAAATAAGCTATGAAACAACAACATTGCAAGCAATTAAAACAATAATATGCAAAATAATAATAATAAATATTTTCCGACATTGTCCTAGTGCGCTAAATAACATTAGTCGGTACATCACCTTTCTGTAAGCCGTGCCTACTTACTGTATAGATACATGTATAAAAAATACAAGTATATTTTACAACAATCAAACATTAAATTATTATTATATGAATAAAGAATAAAACTTTCACTTGTGTATATACATGTGAATATGATGAACTTTTAAAATTTGAACTTTTGACATTTTCACTTCTTTCTTATTACAAATACTAAAACCCATCTTCACGGATGTTTTAAAAATATATATATATATATATATTATAACCACGCCTTCATTTTTTTTTTTCATTGCAAATATATTAAAAACTTTCATTCAAAAAAATGTAGAAATTAATACGTTACCAATGTCATGATACAAATTTATGATTTAACGTGAAGTGAGAAAAATTTTATCATTATTTGATTGTTTTATTTCAAAAAAAAAATATATATATAAAAATTCGTGTTGTTGAGTAAATTATACCTTCAGGGTATTTTGTTGTTTTTTCGTGAAAAATGGTGTTTCTACTGTTATACTGTCTACTACTGTTGTTCTTTTTATATTATTAGTTATAATAGTTTAAATATTAATTTTCTTTAAAGAGCTATTATTATTTTGGTGAAAGCGCAATGGTATTAATTTACATAGTTATTTACATTAAAACATGTGTTACATTATCATATTTGATATTATTATTATAATACTCATCAATCATCATATTGTATGTTAGGTAAAAAGTTAGAATTTACAATGGCACATTGAACGATATTTGTGTCATTTTTTTTGTTTAAAAAAAAATAAAAAAAAAATAACAGCTACACTGTAATCATTAATCAATTATTGTTTTATTTAAAGTTAGATTTCAATTTTTAGTAAACATTTTTAAAATTGAATTGTTTTATTTAACAAATTAAAAGAAAATTAAAATACTTTCTTTTTTTTTATAATATATGCATGAATATCAATTATTTTTAAATTTATATTTCCTAACGGGGCAGCGGCGGCTGATGCGTTTTCTCATATTATAAATATCATAGTGTCGTTTCGGGTTGCCTAAGCAAATCGTTTGGAAACCTTTGGTCTCTGTACCTCTGAAATTATATAGATTTTGACTTCCTATTATATCACAGGATTATTTATCATTTGAAATTCAATGCTTAAACATATCTAGAACTATGCCGCACTAGAGTCTAGACCTACAGCTACGGATATGTAAAGATAGTTTTCTATTAATTAATATAAAGGCGTCGTAGTAAGTTTATTACTACATAAAGTTCAGTTAAAGAAAAAAAAAGTTGCAACGCATCCCACACAAATTTAGCATGTAGTTGCCATGTACCACTGTACAAAAAAAAAAAAAAAAAAAAAAAAAAAAAAAAAAAAAAAAGGAAAAAAGGAAAATATATTTTTCCAACTTAACAAATTTTAGTCAAAAACGTACCCAATTTTAAGCCTTTAAATATCAACAAAATGAATGTATATAACAACTACTGTTTATATGTTTACACCATCAAAAGTTATTAGGTAAGCAATTACTTATACATGATTGGGCCTTAAGCAACATGTGTTTACTATATATTCATAATGTATATAATATAAAAAATTTATGAACGGAAAGAATCTTTATTATTATTATTTACCGTTGAATACTTTCACTAAAAGTTAGCGTGAGACAAAGTAGCTTATGAGTTTCTCATCTAAAATATATACGACACTAAAGTTATTAAAGCTCAATTTTAACTAAAATAATGTAAGAATTTCGACCTTTATATTAAATACTACAATAAATATTTTTATAGTTATAATAATAGGAAAAAAAAAACAAGTGCATTTTTTTTAACCTTTAAATTATGCTAATTTTTTTTCTATATTTTATATTGGTTTTTAAAAGCCTTGACATTAGAGATGTATTTTTTTTTAATGAATTTAAATGTTTTATGATGATATTCTGTTGGAAATGAACAAAAAAGGAAATTGTCACGATTTTCTTCCGTTTTTACTTAAAATTGAAGAAACTTATTGTAATTTCTTTTAATAGTGAGAAACGAAGTTCTGAAATAAAACATGTGTGCCATATGATGCATAACAATAATAATATGCGTGTGTATGAATTGAATATATTATCATTTCATAAGAATTTCAAGTATTTATTTATTATTTTCATTTATTTAATTCCTTGGAAGTAGTAAATATATATTTTTTTTTTGAGATGTGAATTTCTTTACTGCGAAATGGTACGACGTACAGTACATTATAGTTATACATAAAAATACTATGGATTTTTTTTAACAGCTTTAAAAAAAAAAAAAAAAAAAAAAAAAGTATCTTGAATACAAGAACAATATATGTGTAAGAATTAAAGAAAATAATATTATCTATATCAAATTAAAAAAGCATTGAGCAAAAAAAAAAAAAAAAATCAAAAAATCAAAAAATCAAAAAATCAAAAAATCAAAATCAAAATCAAAATGGTACTAAGAAGTTTTATTTGATTCAATTTTCTATCAACCCTAGTTTTTAAAAATCCAAAGAATGTGTGTGTGTGTGTGTATATATATATATATATATATATATATATATATATATATATATATATATATATATATATATATATATATATATATATATAGGCCTATATATCGTTGAAATACATAGACTACATCTACTGCAATCGAAATGAATATAATTTCACACTATTATGAACATTGGCCTATTTTTTACTATTTAAATATTACGATAATAACAAATTACTAAACAAATACTTTCAATTATTGTGATATATTAATAAATTTGTTTAAACTGATTTTATCAATTTTTAGACCAGAAAGTAATAAATATTTTTGCAATATATGAAACATATAATTCATTCAACTATTCGGATGTCTTAAATAATAGAAGATTTTTTTTTTTTCGATTGCAAATATTTTTGGTAATGACAGGTGTGTTGAAAACAACAAACTATTAAGGTGACCTAAATATGATAAAATTTTAACGCTTTACAAACAAATTATATTAATATAATGATAAGTGAATGCATTGGCAATAAAATTTACATACAGTATTAAGCAAAGTCTTATATAGATATGATTGAGTAAATTGTTTATCTTTGTTTTTATTTTAAGAAAGTAAACATTTGATATTAAATAATATCTATAAAAAAAATCATAGTTTTTATTATGATTTAATATAATGTTAATAGTTTTTAACGAAAATTTTGTTATCTATTATTGTTATAATTTTTTTTTTTTTTTTTTTTTTTTTTTTTTGTAAACATGTTATATATTATTGATGCGATATAAATAAAGTAAATAACAAAGTATAATAATATATAATTAAAATTTTATTAAATATTAAGATTTTAGTAACATATTAGTAATTACATTTTTTTTAAATAATAACTTGTTTTTTATTTTTAATTTTAGATGGTCGTTTTTATGTTGCTAAGACAGAATAAGAATTGATATCATTAAATTACAGTACATAATTTGAAAAAAGAATTATCTAGGTGATGACAAAATCTGTGCAATTTAAAACACACAAAAGTGTGAATAGTATCCCTCATCCTGCCTCGGTGCATTAAAAAAAAAAAAAAAGTATAAACATATACCTCCAATGCTATATGGGAAAATATAAAATATAGAGTGATCCTGAACTTTATTTACGATCCTCATTCATAACCTTTATTGATTGAAAAGTCATTGTTTTGTGTTTTTTTTCAGTTTTTATGCGTAACCTACAAAAAAGTAACAAATTAGTAATGTACAGTAAGTTTCTACTATATACATACACAAAAATTATATATCAATATATCTTATCAATAATTTTAATAATAAAATTAAAATAAAACGTTAAGAAAGTAAACCAAAAAAAATTAATAACTTTCATGTTATTTATCTTCATTTAAAACTACAATATATAATTCAGTAATAGAAACCCTATCATTTTCATAAGTTCTTATATTATTTAGGAGAAAACCACACGCAGAACAATTGCAAGAAAAAAATTATCAAGGTGGGTGTTTTTTTTTTTTTTTTTTTTTTAAAGATGACCTCGATGGTCTGCCCGCTAGATACAATTTCACTGATTATAAGAGAAACACAAAAAACGTGCTAAAAATATATTAAAATTCTCAATAACTACGAATATAATAATGTTCATCTTTAAATGTGATAGAAAGTCATGATTATTATTATTTTATACTTATATTTCAATGTCATTTTTAATAAAAAAAATATTAATTGTATTTTTTGAAATTAAATGTATTTTACTATTTATTATTTTAAATTTATAAATATTATTTATTAAGTAATTAAATTAATACTGGTAATTTATTTTAGTATTCAATATTAATTATTTGTTATCTTTGAGCGAGTTTGAGAATTATAACAGGTTAATAAATGTCAATGTAATTGATCTGAATTATTATAGTTGAAAAGATCATGAACTGAATATGATGATCTGTAATAATTGTGACATTTGAATGTACAGTAACAATGGTGAAGAGAAAAACCAAATACTTTGTATTATTAATAATAAAATACTTTAATACTTTATTAGTGTAAACCTAAAATTGCACAAGGTGGAAACCTATATTGACTGTTTTAGTATAACATGTCTGAAGCAAAAATAACTTGCTTTTATATTCCATAACATACCATGTATAAGAATTTGAAAAATCAAAAAAATTCATTTAACGTAATCTGCAGTCATAAAAGAAAAAGGCTTTAATTACGTTTTGATATATATATATATTTCTTAAATAATCTTATAGCTATATAAATTAAAAAGGTGTTAAAAGTAACCTATATAATTATAAATTATTACATTTCTAAAATACCAATTATTTATATAGCATGTAATATGATTAGGAAGATAGATATTTTTATATAATAATAATGATAAATGACCCAGTTAAATTATAAAGATGCAAAACCTGTTATATTGAAGAAGTTTTAGAATAGTGAAGAAGTTTATATACGAATATTGAAAGTAATTTCGTGTTGTCCCTGACTTCAATATAATCCTCTATAAGTTTCCCACGCTATTCTTATATATATTATGATGATTTAGCTTTGCCTAAATCATAACGTCATGGATTATCAAAATAAAAAATAACATCCAAATTTTTATTTATAACGCAATGATGTAACATTATTGAGATAGTTCACAAATTTATCAATATAGGTTACATTTTTTTTATTACTTCATTGCTATTTAGTTCATTCAATACTGAACAAAATTTCTTATCGAATACTTTAATAGAGAAATAAATATGTTAAGAGTATATTACCCAATAGGGGTGAGAAATAGGTAAATACCTATTCACTACGCGATATAAAATCAGAAGTAGCGAGACTACTTTATCACTTAAACTTTTTAGTAGTACAAGAAATATAATTATCTTTATTTATATTATTTTATTTACGAATTTAATTATCTCCTTAATTTATTCAATATTTTTATACGGTATTAGTTTTATATAAATTTTTTTTCTGTTGTATTTTTATGGCTTTTAAACACTTAAATCCTTCATAATTTTCACCCTGACTTAAATAATAAACTGTGAGATTTTTGTCAAAGTAGTATAAAAAATTACGTAAGTTGTTGTTTTCTTTTTATATTATATTTATCAAAATTCTTTCTAACATAACAACAGTTTTATTTTATAATTAGATATAAATCGATGATGTAACCTGGCAGTAAAATATATATATATATATATATATATATATATATATATATATATATATATATATATATATATATATATATATACAGAGAAGGTATCTGTTACAAAGATGGGAGTGTACGATGCATACATAAACCACCAGAAGATTCGCTCCGTGATTCCCGGATACTCTTCCCCCCCACTAAAAGTCAGGTCAGCGGCTCAAGGTCTTCCAGCACCTTCACTTACTGGACTTAGGTAACGGTAGTCAGTATAATCACTCACGCATTATATATATATTTTTATAAAGTATTAATATTTTGACCTATGTCAAGCTAGTTTATAAATAATTTTAAATTTATATCTTTTTACTTGATGGCAATGAGACAAATGACATATGTGTATGAATTTTATTGAATGATGTGCGCATATTAAACGAGGATTACCATTGGTGTTCGTTACCCCTGTTTTATGAGCTCCATACCATGAAATGATGACGATCACCTTATGAGGAAAATGCAATTTTCATTATCTATAATTTAACGCAAAACTGAACTCAATATTGAAAATATTGCAGATAAATGGCATTGCATAATGTGGCTTATGTTGAACTCAGATATATTAATTTTAAAATAAAATATTATTTACTATCGAAAAGATTATTATTATTAAAATATATTTTGAATTTGATATTTTATTTTTAAAAAATTCATAAAAAAATATTAAATTATTAAAAATACTTTATATAAAATAATATTTTTTTTGTAAACATGGTAAATATTTTTAAAAAAAATAGCAATGTTAATAATAAATATGCTTTTCTTTATATTAACAATTAAATTTTAATGCTATCAATGAAATATAAAAATATATTAAATATTACTTCCATGAAATAATATATAACAATATAATATGTAACATGCCTCAATTATTATAGAACTTTTTACACGATATTATTAAAGCAATAGTGTTTACTAGCTCTAACAATCATAAAGTACTTTATCATTGTATTATACGATATATACATGCATGCTTTACATTTTAACATCTAATATCTGTAATAAATCAAACCAATCGATGGTGTAATGACATAAAACAGTAAATAATAATTGATGCTTAGTTAGCTGATACTTTAACGTTCCAGACTGAAATTTCCAGTTCAGTAATCAATGTTTGAAAGTAAATGTATTGAGTTGACATTATAAAATTAAGGAGGATATATATTATAATCATTTTAGCTTTTATTACTGTAATTTTGAAATAATGTTGTTATATATTAAGAAGAACAAAATTATAATATTAAATTTAATAATAGAAGTAATTGGAAGATAATTTTAAGGTTTAAAAAAAATTATATTATTTTATTTAAAAGGTGTACTTAAGGGAGTACGGTACCGACTTGATATCTCAAAAACTAGAACTGTTTGGGGTCTAAATTTGATGTCATTGTGTAGCTAAGGGTTACACCTAGCCATGATAAAAAGTCCAAAATGTTTGACCGTCCCGAAAAATAGAAAAAATTAATGAAATTAATATTGGGCTTTATGGGCTTAAAATTTCAAAAAATCATAAAAAATTAATTTGCATGATGACCCCCAATTTGTTTTTATATATTTGAAATTGTCTCAATCTGAAGTATCATTGTAAAAAATTTCAGATGTTTTGACGATAAAAGTTTGAGTTTAACGCCCGACGTCGGTACCCTATACTCCCTTAAAGAGAACCTGTGCTCAATATAAGTGGATAAATCATGAGATAGAACCATAGAATAGAATGATAGAATGAGATAGATATGTCCCTTAAACCTCTTGCACCCTTACAAAAGTGGGGTAAAAGGTAAAACAATTGTTAATACCTTTGAAATTCAAGAAGTGACGAAATAATCCAGGAATTGTAAAGCAGTTTGCCTACTTTCCAAGTTTTATCTAATGTTTGTTAGTAAAAAGGTCCCATCTACTATTTTTATCATTTTTTTTTTTTGTTTTTTGTTGTGTTTTTTTAAGTACAAAATTATTAAGGTATATTGCATTAAACTTACCAAAAAAAAAAAAAAAAAAAAAAAAAAAAAGTGAAGCATATATTTAAACGTATTGTAAGCACTATTTATTTAAAAACATTACTGAAATATTTCGCATTAATTGTATGTTATTGCAATGGACAATTTTTTGTTTGTTTTTCTTCTTCACAAAATTGATTAAATTACTCCAATTTTACCAGAATTTTGTTTAAAAAAAATAATGAGAGAAATATCACTTAAAATTGAATGGATCAGTGATTTTATTAAGTGTAATGTAGTCACCATAACAAATACTTAACAAACAATTTAGATCTAATTATATGACCTAAGAAAGCTTGTTGTTTTTAGAAAATTGATAGGAAATTACTTATAGATATAAAATAATATTTTTCACCTTTATGATCAAAAGTTCAAGACAACTGGAAATTGCATGTAATTATCTTTCTTCTTTTTTTTCTTCTTGTAATTGCATCTTCATGAGACACTTATTAAATTGTGAAGCATGATGTGAGCCGACATACAAAACTTTCTTGTTGTTAGTTTTGTTTAAAACCAAAGGAAGTTTTTTTTTTTTTTTTTTTTTTTTTTTTTGACAAGTTTTTTTTTATATCCTAGCTGCTAAAATTGCAAGTCTTTGTTTTCAAATATGAATTTTTATACGAAAAGTGAAAACCAATTTCTTAAATTTCCCATTACAAAATGTTAAAATATTTCTGCGTATATATAAATCATTAGGCACGCAAATACAGTAATTTAGATGTCTATAACATTAAAATCACGTAAAAAATAAGTAAGGAAATATTATGTCGGCTATGTATTAAAATGCTATTACAGGGTTATTTGTATTCTTCTTTATTTTGATAGATATATGTATGCGAGGTAATGGTTTGTGAAAGCCATAATTTTTATATAGGAAGTACATACGTTTGCCGTGTTAAAAATAATAAAAATAAATTAATAAAGCAATTTACATGCATCGTTACAAGCGTGTGGAATAATCTAATGATTGTGAGCCATAAGTAGTGAAAGACATATGAATTAAGTTTGGAAAAATTAAGTGATATGACCGTGCTTAAAATCAGTCAATGTCTGTTAAATTAAAATAATTTAAAAAATAACTTGAAAATTAAAATGCATGAAAATTTAGGAGTGTAAAGAAAAGGAAATTTGTTTTCCCAAATGTCAGAAAACCAAGGACACCTAATAGAACTAATTTTATATTACACGATTTTGAAAGAGAGAGAGAGAGAGAGAGAGAGAGAGAGAGAGAGACTAGCATCAAACTAATAAAAATAAGACCTTAAAAATTCCCAATCTACAATTAAGCCATAAATAACGCAAAAAATAAAAATATCATTATATGAATAAAGAATTTAATTTATTATTACAATTATAGATTCCATGCACAGAAAGCAAAAGTTCAAACATTTATTTTAAATACTATATAATTTAAGTGTATACATATTCCAAGGTCTATATGTACATAAAAACTTTTTTTTTTATTATAATATAATAATGCAATCAATTTTAATCGAGAAATAAAGATGGGTCGCTTTGAGTAACCTTGTGATTTGAAACATCCGCAAACATAACTTTTATAAACTGGACTTTTACCACCTTGAGATGAGATGATTTTAAAAAAATGGTACCGTATCAATTTTTCTTTTCTTTTCTTCTTTTTTAACGCTCGAGCACAATAATAAAAATGCCAAGGATCTTTTTAACACGATTTAAATAATATTTCATATTATTCTAGAGGTAACATTTTTCTGTAAACATGATTACAGTTTTTATATTTGTAACGGATGAAAACAATTATTTTCTTTATTTATAGGTATATATCGATGTACTAATAATTTAGAAATTATTGAATTTTTGTAAATATTTTTATAAGCTTGAAAATTACATTTTATTTTCTATTAAATTAATCTTTTTATGCACATTTTACGTTTTTCATTAAGGAAAAAAAAATTTTTTTTTTGAAATTTTAATTTTTTTTTTCGCATATAAATATGATTGTTATTTACAAACAATATTATAATACAATTCACTGCATTCAATAATAACTCTGTATGATACTCCATAAAATTACATGGCTTATTTACGTTTACTGTTTAATGTTGTATAAAAGAGCTAATTACTTTGCATACTGTGGTATTATGTGTAATAAAAAGTAATTAAAAATTAGAATGAAAATTCATCATCCTTGCAGAAAAAAATAATTTTTGCATTTAATATTTTATTATTGTTACTTTTACATAAAGCATTAACTAGTGTTGTAAAAAAAAGAGGATTTTATATTCTATTAATAACTTAAATATTGAAAAGAAATTCAATGACAAAAATTTAATGTAATTCTTAATCTACGTGCAGAATTCTACATCGTATGGATTGTTAAATATATTTTTAATTTCATTGTGAAATATATTTTAGATCTTCATTATTATTACATGCATTTTATAGCTAAGATTTCATGTGTGATATAACATTATGATATTCTTTATTGCATATTAAATTTAATAATTGGTTTGCCAATATATTATACAATATAAAATATATAATATTGAACTTTTTAAATTAATATTCTGAGAGATCAAATACTCAATGTTTGTTCCACTTCTTAAGGAGAGAAAAAAAAATGCGAGAGTAAAAATCATTTTTCTGCGACGAACATAAAAGTTGCTATATTATATATCAAAAAAGTTTTTTTGCTTAAGTAGCTATATATAGAATTAATTGACCTATATAATACAGTAGATCTAAGGGAAAGAAAAATATATATTATATTTAAAGTTTATTCAATAAAATGTTATATTGAATAACTGTATACCACAAAATAAATAAATAATATTATATAACAAATAAAACATTATATCATATATGTTAGATATATCACTATAAAAATAAACATCATGCGAATAGGTTTTTACGGAATTTTAAAACAAATTCAGTCCTGTATTTAAAAACTGTATTAATTAAACGACTTCAACATAGTTAATTTATTTATGAATAAATTAATTTTAGTACTTTATATAACATAAAAAATAAGTCTCACATAGGAATATGTAAGCTATTAAAATAAAAAGTAACCACCTATATAAAAAATATAAAAAATAGAAGAAGAAGAAAAATGCAATGATGAGAAAATAATATTTTTGATTGTGTAAATTTTACGTGATAGTTATCTTTATAACTCTACGACAATTTGAATGAAAAAATTTTCAAGTGAAAGGAAATAAAATATAAAATTATATTTTAAAGAAGAATAGATATAATTTGAAAGATTTTCGTAATAAATAATAATAATTTACATTGCAAAATAATATTGTATTATAAATATAAATGTGGTGTTAAAACAAAATTTACACTACACGATTTGTTTTTCACTCCTGATGGTTGAATTAATTTATCTAGTTTTAATGAACTCGTGTATTTTACTTTTTTTTTTTTTTTTTTTTTTTGACACTTTTGAACTGTATGCATAGAATTTATTATTTTATGAAAGAAAAAAATATAGATCATTATATTAATTGCTTTTGAAGAGTGCAATAAATATATTATTTAACAACGCATTTTATAACTTTAGATCACAAATCATTTTCCACACAATAATTTTACATATTTTCATACATATATTTTATTTTGTCTTATATTTCCCTTATGTTTATTATATTTTTTTAATATTTTTTTCTTTAAGTCATACATAAAAAAAAGGATTCATTTAAAATTTACATCACATTAATTAAATTCTTTATTTATATTTATAAAAATCATAAAAATATACTAAAAATATTCTCTTTATAAACATTATTTCCACTTAAAAAAATCAATCATACAACTCATAGAACTCTATATTTAATTAAAACTTTTTAAATTTAATATTTTTTATATTTTTTTATGGTTTCAATATAAAGTTATTTAAAGCAATTACTGTGATATACTTTATTGCATATTAAATTTAATAATTTGCTTACCAATATATTATTGAATATTATATAATATAATATTATCAATATATATTAAAATATACATATTATTGAACTTTATAAGTTAGTTTTTCAAGAAATTAATTACTCAATGTTTGAAAAAAAATGCGAGAGTAAAAATAATTTTTCTGCGACAAACAGAAGAGTTGCTATATTATAAAATAATTTTTTTTTTTTAAGTACCTATAGAATAAAATGACCTATATAACAAAGTAGTTCTAAGGAAAAGAAAAATTTATGATTATATTTAAAGTTTATTCATTAAAATGTTATATTGAATAACTGTATACCACAAAATAAATAAATAAAAGTAAAGTTACTTACAGGTTAAGTTCTTGTGGTTGTATGCTGAGCAGGAGAGAAAGGTATACTTCTTAAGGCACGGTTGTTATCTCACGAACTGCAAAGGTCGAACTGAAAAAATGAAGAAGATTTTAGCTTATGAGAAAATTTTTATTTTTATTTTTTTAGCAAGAGAAGAGAGAGTGAATCCTTAAGCATCATACACCACGCATCAGACGAGTAGGTGGGGGAAGAGGGATAGACGTGTTGCGGAATCATAATATGAAAATGTGAATGTATGTATTATAATTTAAGTAGGGAGAGAGAGAGAGAGAGAAAAAAAAGAGGAACCTGTTCCTTTATACATAGTATATTATAATATGTATGTACTAAATTGTTAAGATATTTCTATTAACTTTTGATATTTAAATTTCTAGTTTTATACACTTTAATTTTATTTATTTTATAGCTTTCTTTGTAAACATATTTTATGCACTTTTATTTTAATGTAAGTAATTTTTATATACATAGTATTTTTAAAGGTATATACTGTCTGTTTGGTATAAAGTGACACAAATATCGTTGAATATGCCATTATAAATTCTCAGTTTTTGCCTAACATACAGTATTTGCATTAAATTCACGGATGTACCATGAATTTTTTTTTCTTTTTTTTTTACTTACAGTATTATTTAATTTTTAATTTCAGACTCATACATTATTTTATAGTAAACATATGATTTCAATTTTTTTCTTCTTTTTTTAAATCAATATTTGTTTGTTTGTTTTTCCCCCTTTTTTTACGGAAATAAATTTATATTTAGTAATTACACATTTATGTTTTTTAATGAAAAAATTTTTTTTATCATTTTTACGGATTACACCATCAGTTTATAATTATATTTAAAAAAATTAATAACTAGTATTATCGTAGATAATTAATTTATAGTTATATAGCCACGTCTATTAGAAGGCGAACTGCTCTTTGAACAACTTCATAATTCATTGGACGATGAACAACAATTTTTAATTATTCTAAGTTCAAAATCAAATTCAATTTTTCAAAAAAGTTGTAACTATAATAATAAGGAAACCCATTTTTTTAAAAACAATATTCAATATTTAAACAATATGGTACTATAAAAGTATAAATACTTTTAATTATATTTTAATGATACAAGAGGTATTAAAATTGACTAATAAAGGAACAATTGTTTTGAAGACGATTATAAGCGATTTCAGTCACATCCGCTTCCATTTCGACGTTCAGCGCATGAACGTATGGAAACGGAATCGGATGTAACCGAAATCGCTTATAGTCAGCTTCAAAACAGTTGTTCCTTTATTAGTCAATAATATACAATATATCCTTTTTCAAAATTACATTAAAAATAATTAAATTACTTGTTATAATTCTAAAAAAAAAAAAAAAAAAAAAAAAAAAAAAAAAAAAAAAACATAAAAAATCATAAAAAATCATAAAAAATGTATAAAAAAGTTTAGCAGAATACCATATTTTTCTTTTTTAATCATCGGAACTACTTGAAGTGAATTACGAAAGTGGTTATAAATTCATTATAAATTGATGTAAAATTATTACATAAAAAATAAATACGTACTTCAATAAACCAATCGATAATACGATAAAAATGTACTCTATTAAATATGTAATATTAATTATGTAATTATTGTAAAGGAAATAAAATAATTATAAAAGCACACTTCAATATGAAATCAGATATTATTACATAATATACACAAAATATTGAGTTTCATTTTTTTTTTTCTTAACCCCATTTAATATTAAATTAGCATTTTAATATTTTCAAAAGTATAACGCACACGTAAGTTAAAAATATCGCTAATTGTGCTTTATAAATTCCTTTTTCATGCATCTAATATCTTTTGTAAAATTAAAAGAATAAAATTCTATACTAACTGTCTCTGCTAACAGTGCTAACTACTGTATTGTATACAATAATGAAAATAAAGATGGAATAATCTTATTTTATTAGATTGAGCTTGTATAATGATATCAAGTTTAATTCAGAAAATTGATCACTAAAAAAAAAAAAAAAAAAAAAATTGGTATTTTTGCATTTTTAGTTTAAGCCAAAAATATCAAATGATGTGAAAATTATTTTAAAATTATATATGTTGTATAAAAAAAAATTCAGTGTTTTACCGATCTTTTTTTATTTCAAACAAAAGCAAAGTTGATTGATATCAGTATCACTCACAAGTGGTGATTAAGTGGAATTGAATGCACAAAATCCTGAACTTAAATAATTTTTTAGTTAAGTCATAAATTAGCAAGATCTCTATACATAACAAAAGACATATAACTTTTAGAGAGAGAGAGAGAGAGAGAAAGAGAAATATTTTAAGACCTAATTTAATATAAAATTAGCTTAATAAACTTGACACTAAAAGCTCTATACAAAACTTAAAGCAAAACCGCGAGAGAAATATACATAAACTTAATTGTTATTCCTTGCAACACTTCATTTTAATTACAAGATTAACTTTAATTATATAGTATACTAAAGTTACAATTTAGGGAGATGATTTGTTAATAATATATCTAAATATGTACATTTTTGTAGTCTTTCTTTTACCTAAATTAATGTATATACTTATTAAGCTATTTGGGTCACCATTTCTTTTATTGAATATTTTAGTGATTATGTATTCAGAAAGATTATTAAAGTCTTCATATTTATTGAACTATAAAAACTGTGGTAAAGTATAGTATTTTACAGTACTTTATATAGAATTACCACGTATTTATACCGAGATTAATAAAAGTTTTTATTTAAATGCATTGTATTGCTATATAAAATTCAATATTATATATTTATTCAATTAAATTAAATTCAATTCAATTCAAAACGTCTTTATTTGATGGCGAAGGTTAAAGCAAGAATGCCTTTTATATATAGATAACATTATTTTGTATTTCCATTAAGATTTTTAATTAATGTATTATACCGTATAAATATCTGGTGTACATAGTTTTATAAGATAAGACAATAATTTTATTTTGTTGTAAAAGTTGTTCATCAAAAGCAGAGAGAGAGAGAGAGAGAGAGAGAGAGAGAGAGAGAGAGAGAGAGAGAGAGAGAGAGAGAGAGAGAGAGAGAGAGAACGGAATTCTTTTGCAAACAATTAAATCTATTATTTTCTTCTTTGGTTTTTTTCTTTTACTTAACATTATTAAAACAAATGTATTTATATTTGCTCTCTCTCTCTCTCTCTCTCTCTCTCTCTCTCTCTCTCTGTCACTCAGTCTGATTCCTTATCTCATTAAAATTTTAGAGAATAAAAAGAAACTATATAGTTAAAAAATTCTCAATGTCACATCTTCAATTTACTACAATTTTCTGTTTTTATTGCACCATGACACATAAAAATATTTTTAAAAAATCAACAAATTGGTTCAAAATTATAACGTGAAAAAAAAAACTAAAATTATGTAAAATATCCACTTTCACTACACAAGACAACAGACTTTTTATGGCACAGTATATAATCAAAAAAGATCATCGTTAATTTTTAAAGATGATCCGTGAAGAAATGAAAACTTTACAGAAATATGATGAAATTAAGTCTTAAAGGAATAGACCAGAGAAAAACATAAGCATTTATATCACAAAACACTTGATGGGATTTACATAAATAACGTTAGTTTGTCTCAAAACCCAACAGTAGCCGCGTAGCATTGATCAGAAAATTTGACTTATGCAACCCGCACAACATTTCCATTCTAGTTTTTGCATGTTTCTGACGTCATAAACATGAATAGTCACGCAAATTGCATACTTTACAGTTTTTTTACGCTCTTTTGTGGGGCTACATTAACATTCTGCATGGTAAAAATTGTCATCAGTTTTGAATATCCCATTTCGTGTTTATTCATTAAAAAGTACATGTTGTTTTATGTGCAAATAAGTAAAATGAAAATGAAAACTTAACTATATGACATTAATAATTGTGTATGTTTGTACTAAATAAATTATATTTACATAAATTGATTATTATATTAATCAATGTTTGTCAACATACTTGTCATATAACTCAAATAACTAAAATATTTATATTAATTGCATTTTTTTTAATGTGTGGAATTAATTATGTTGTTTTAATGAAGTTTCACAACTGGAATCTATTGAGGTTTATCGTGTATAGTATAGTATGAAGTTTAGTATTTCTAAAATTTAAAAGTTAAATATTTTTTATTTCATTTTAAATTCATGGTATCTGCATATTCTTTATTATATGGTATCTGTGAATAAGTTTTTAGAATCCGTAACCATTAGGTTATAGACAAAAAGGGTTTAATTTCACATGGGGCTTTATGGGAGTAAATTTGCCAGAAATTGCAATAATTTTTTTTATTGTTGGGGGACTGGGGCAGTGGCTTTGGAACTATCGCGTTCCGACGCTGTTGCCTGGTGAAGAGGGCTACCTAAGACTATAGCGCCTAAGCAGTCGGGAGGGTCTTATTTTTATTTTATTTATTATTATATATATTTTTTTTAATTCTTAAAGGGATACTGGCTTCAAAAAGTTAAAACAATACCGGGAAACTCATAAGATAAGGCCATTATTGATACATATATTATGTCCTTTAACTCTTCTGTACCCTCACAAACTGGGGTTAAGGAACTGTAAAGTAGACAACTTTAGGAATTCATGACGTCATGAATTCCGGGTCTACAATAGAAATTGTCTTACAGGTTGACTATTTACTTTACAATCACTTTAAATATTATTGGGAAAAAAATAAGTTAAATTTGCACTGCAGTGTTTCATTTAAAGAGCTTTAAAGGCATAGAACACCTTGAACAAAAAATTTGTGTAATATCCTAACAAACCTGAAAATTAACGTTGCTTTTGCCGGAGTCATTGATTTCTAATTTATTTTCCATTCACAAATTGGCACCAGCGGACAATGACGTCACAGCTCGCTTGTTTTTTGTGCTTGTGAACCAGGTGAGCTGTGACGTCAGTGCCCGCTCGTGCCATTTTGTGAATGGAAAAAAAATAGAAATCAATGACTCCGGCAAAATCAACGTTGATTTTCAGGTTTGTTAGGATATTACACAACTTTTTTGCTCAAGGTGTTCTATACGTCTTTAATTTAAATCACATTTAATGGGCTATATAACATAATATTGCATTACAAAGCAATATCAAAGTATAAATATATTAATAATTGGATTATGAACAATTAAACAACTTTTATGAGACTAAATAATCCTAAGTTATTAAAATTAGGTCATTCACAATTATTATTAGGTTAATATTATACTACATATTATAGCACATGTTTTAATAATAATAATTGTAATAAAATCTACATTATGAGGTAAAAAGCTTTATAAAGATAAACTTTATAAACTACAAATATTAATATGAGTTTTAATAGTTATGATTTTCATTTCCCTTTGAGTATACAACAAAGTAAACAATGTAATAAACTGTAACAGAGAACATTATAATATGCAGCTGTCTCTAAATAGAACACTTTCATTGTTATATAGTATTAACATTTAGTAATATTCATGTAATCATAATCTTGATAGGAATATAGCATTATTATAGGAAAAATTATTATTTTATTTTATAAAATATTTTCTTTGCTATCTTTATGAATAATCTTTTTTTTTTTTTTTTTGCTTGCCAATTACTTTTGGTTTTTAATTTATATATTTTAAAAGGTCCCTAATTTTTATGAAGAAGAAAAACAAAAGCTAAAATTCTTTTCACATATTTTCAAATGTAGTCACATGCCATTTTAAATACTATCACACTGCATCTAGTTATTCCCATTTATAACTTTTTGAAGCTACTCCCTCGGAAAGAGACATTTTTTTCTCTCTAGTGAAATTTTGCTATATTGATACAGATTTAAGTGGTACAGATTTGTTTGAAGTATTTGCAATCCGTATAATGTTGAATCGGATAAAAAGTTCTCCCTAAGATTGAGATTGCTTTCCCGCGTAAGCTTGTATCCGTAATCAGAGTAGTTATAATACGTTCAGTTAAAAAAAAAATACAAATAAAAATAAGTTATTAACTTATTTTTATTTCAGGGGGAATTATTAAAATAAACACCTACTTAAAGCCATAGACCACATAAAACAACATGTGCTTTTTAATGAATAAACACGAAATGGGATCTTCAAAACTGATGACAATTTTTACTAGAATTTTAATATAACCCCACGAGAGAGCGTGAAAAAACTGTAAAGTATGCAATTTGCGTAAAAATTCATTTTTATGACGTCAGAAACATGCAAAAATTAGTATAAAAATGTTGTGCGGGTTGCATAAATCGAATTTTCTGATCACTGCTACGGGGCTACTGTTGGGTTTTTAGACAAACTAATGTTATTTATGTAAATCCCATCAAATGTTTTGTGATATATAAATGCTTATGTTTTTCTCTGGTCTATTCCTTTAATGTATTCAATTATTATATAAAGCAAAATCTGTTATCTCTAGAGAAACCAATACGTTATAAAAAGACAAAATTGATGCAGTATTTCAATGCAATTTATTGCACATATAGCCTTGAATGTCTCACTGAACATTAACTGCATAATACATTAGAACTTTTTTTTTTCTATATACCAACATCTGTCATCAACTATTGATATTAGATATACCACAACAATAACTTCTGTAAGTATGGAACTTTATGAGACTTGAACCAATAACTGAATGCAAATTTCTTGCAAAGATAGCAGATGTTACACATTTACTGTCACTTCTTTAAAAATTTTGATGACTTTTTGACTGTAAATCTGCTCATAAAAATACACACATTCTGAGTTGATTAGAATTTTTTAGCAAAGTTCGAATGTACTAATATTTGCAAATATACAAACAATCAAACAAACAAACAAACAAACAAACAAACAAACAAACAAACAAACAAACAAACAAACAAACAAACAAACAAACAAACAAACAAATAAATAAATAAATAAACAAATTAGTAAATAAACAAACAAATTATTATGTATAGCAATTTTCTCTGGAGTATCGATCCAATTTTGTTAATCACTGCATTTCAGTTAGCAGGCAACCTCTCTCTCTCTCTCTCTCTCTCTCTCTCTCTCTCTCTCTCTCTCTCTCTCTCTCTCTCTCTCTCTCTCTCTCTCTCTCTCTCTCTCTCTCTCTCTCTCTCTCTCTCTCTCTATGTTTGTTTGAAGTCTGATTATTTCCTCAGGGCTTCCAGTTACAAGTTTCAAATAAGACACAATGACAATAATAGAAACACAAAAGCCATATCTATTGAAAATTTTGTTCATTTAAAATCCAAGCTAATTTTGTTCATTTAAAATCCAAGCTAATTTTGTTCTATGGCATTTCAAAGGATGCCTCAGTATTATTCTAGTAGACTATACGTGCAGTACAAAATATAATATATATTATGTTTTTTTGTACCCATGAATTCAAATTTAGTAAGAATAAAATTTGTGACCTTATTTATGGAGTTATATTAAAAGTAAATCATGAGTTTCAATTCTTATAGTAAAAAATGTCATTAAGTTTTTTAGACAGTCTTTTTTTTATTAAGAAAACGTATACGCAATAATAAATGAAATACAATGTACGAACAACGTTTGTTGCAATGTTTTATATTATCGTCATTAAGAATCTTACATATCTATAAAAATAATTTTGGTTTCGTCATAGATTAAAAATAACAAAATCTTTTAATTTTAAGACGAACATTGACATTATAAATATAAGTTCTCTTTGAACGATTTTTTTACGAAACTTTTATTGTGCCAGGATGTAGCTTTTTTGAAAACATATTTTTAAGTTCAAATTCTAATTTCTGTTCAGAAAATTATGATTCTTTTAAAGTGTGTGTGTGCAGTGTGTGTGTGTGTGTGTGTGTGTGTGTGTGTGTGTGTGTGTGTGTGTGTGTGTGTGTGTGTGTGTGTGTGTGTGTGTGTGTGTGTGTGTGTGTGTGTGTGTGTGTGTGTGTGTGTGTGTGTGTGTGTGTGTGTGAGAGAGAGAGAGAGAGAGAGAGAGAGAGAGAGAGAGAACGAAGTTTATGCATTTTCTTTATTATTTTCGAAAATAATAAATAGTGTGTGTGTGTGCAGTGTGCAGTCTGTGTGTGTGTGTGTGTGTGTGTGTGAGAGAGAGAGAGAGAGAGAGAGAGAGAGAGAGAGAGAGAGAGAGAGTGAGTGAGAGAGAGAGAGAGAGAGAACGAACGAACGAACGAACGAAGTTTATGCATTTTCTTTATTATTTTCGAAAATAATAATTATAATAATAGTAATCATAAAAAATATTTTATCGAAAAGGAGTTAGATTTAAAAACTTTGGTGATTCTAAAAATTATCATTTTGTTTGAAAATTTCCTTTTTTGAATGTATGTGAAGGTGAACTAATTCACATAAAAAAACAACAACTATTGTTTACTTTTTATTTTATTATATTATTATATTTTTAATGTTTAAACTCTAATCCTATGTTGAACTAGAGTTTACTGTATTATTTTGGTAATCACTATATTTATATCAACAGACAACAACGTGTTTATTGTATGCGATTAAATTTATTCATCTTTTGTACATAAAAAATAAAAACAAAAACATTAATTTGTTTCAATCAAATTTAGTACTATATTATAAATTTTAATTAAAAGTGTGAGAATTGACGTAAATAATAACGTTAATTAAAGAAAGCTAGACTGGCCAATTGGCGTATAATCAATTATAAAGTAGCAAACAAATACATGACAATATATCTATATATTTTTTATTTAAGTGACGTTTATAATATGAAGTTTGCTTTTCAAGGTGCATTTAGTTTCTTAAATTTGTTATAAACTTATAATTTTGCGCAGTAAAATAATTTATCATTATCACATTTAAAACAAATGCCATTTTACAATTTGCTGCATAGCAAAGTAATTACAAATTTAAGAATATGTGAATGCACTTTTATAATAAAATATTATCCCCCCCCCCTAATAATAAAAAAAACTAATAACTGAGTTATTATTTGATATTAAGAACAATATATAATTATGAAGTCAACTATAAAGTTAGAATAGAAGTTTATATAAACTGAACATTTACGTGAGTAAATTGTCAAAGACACAAAACATTGTATTTATTTATCCATTTGTATTACCTATAAAGCCTTATAAACACATATCAAATGTTTAATGTATGAACATTTTGTAACACTGTAACATAATTAGCATCAGTAATTTCAATAGTTTATATATAGTTCTTGCAAAGCGCAAGACATACAAGCTATTGCAAAATATATAGAAAAGCTATTTTAAAAATACAGATGCTATGTAAATTGAGATTGTATTATATTACCTTATGGGGAAAACAATTTATGTCTTGAATCAATTAACATGTATGTGCGTTTCTATTTTTGTAGTTCATGAAGTATTTTAATTTAATTTTTGGAAAATATATATCCAATATAAAAATATATTGGAAAATATCTATAGGTCACCTAAAAAAAAGACCTCAGAAATTATACGATCTTTTATGTTCTTTTATAAGCATAGTAATCACTTCTAATGCTTTCAGGTGACATATATAGGGATCTTGGTCTCAAAATACAGGGTTAACGAACAGCATTACTAAATTTTAAGACCTAAAACTTTTCTTCATCATATTTGCATTTACATCATATTCCATTATATTACATTTTCGTAAGTATAAATGTATACTTGTCACTTTTTTTTTTTTTTTTTCGTTTACAGTAAACGTAAATTCTGACATAATTATTTTCTTAAACATTCTATGAAACCAATTGTATTTAACTACATATTGTTAAAAAAAATGAAAAATATTATTCGATTATTTTATTCTAAAAAATATATATATATATATCTTTCAACAAGAACAATATCTTCATAAAATTCAACTCAAGAAAAAGAAACTAGTACAAAATTACAATAAATAAAATATCATGATGAGTAAACATGATAATTTAATTTTACATATTATTAAGTTATTATACAGTTTCAAATTAGTATATACAAAACAGTAACCAACAATTTAAAACTTATATACTCTTTTATATTCTCATTGTTTATAAATTTGCTACACTATGATTTTAATCATTTATTTTTTTAAAACTTTCAAAAATACATACTCTTATAAGTACACTTATATAGATCTTAAAAATTAAAATTAATTTTTTTTATATAATAATAACACTCAACTTAAGAGAAAGTTCAATATTTAAAATAATTTAAACTCGTTAGTCCTATTTGAATTTGAAATGAAATACGATATTACGTTTGTCTGTTTTTTAAAAGTATAATAATTTTTGCCGATATTATTTGCTTTAGTTTTTAAATATATTATGAAAGAAGATGTAATTTTTTTTATTATATATTATATCAACTTGTTTAAACAGGTCAAATTTAGAGCAAGGTTGTTAAATATAAATTACTTTTACATAACAATATTTTGTGTACTCAATTTTTGTTCCGTAAATAAAATTAAATATAGTAGCAAAAAAATTGTATATATATATATATATATATATATATATATATATATATATATATATATATATATATATATATATTACATAAATATATATGTAAAGAATAAATACAAATGATATGAATAAAATTACTCAATATTTTATGCTTCATTTCTAAATTAAATTTAGAAACAATGATCGCTATGCATGTTGCTTCTTATGTAAACGGGAAACGGGGGTTAATTTTTGCAAGACCAAGAAGAAATAAAAGTAATTTATATTCTTACTGTATAATGAGAAAGGATTCAAAATGCATAGTACAAAAATAACATTACGTTTTAGTTTTGTTTTTATTTTTCCTAGAATTTTAACTCCAGCACAGAAAAAAATTGTTTCAAATATATCATTAGTACTCAATAAAAAATATAATAAAAATAAAGAACTTTCTAAGTTTGAAAATATCACAAATGTCATACTTTTTTTAATTTTTTTTTTTTTGTATGTGTGTGACCATAGCATTAAGATTTTTCCTCAATTTGAGTTGTTTTATAGAGGTTCCAATTTAGTAATAATATAAAAAACAAACACGTTATGATTAAAGTATAAAATACAAGTATTATAAATATAGTAACATGTCATGCCCAAACTAACATGTTATGTATAAAGTATTAAATAATAAAAATTGAAAACATGACGATAATATAATGTAAATGGATTATAATTGCAATTTTTCCTCTTTCAAGCATTTATAGAGCTTGAAATTTTTACCTTCAGCATTCATTTCTCCGTAATATATTTATATAGCTCTATACGGGAAATTGTTAACATTTCTACAATCAGAAAACGGATTACAATATTATACCATCATTAAAACTTATTTTAAATATTATAAATGATGTCACTGAACAAATAACAATAATAAACATTTCAGAGCAGTTTTATTTTTCTACATACAATAGTACTTGTACCATCATTAAGGTTATATGTTGTATTATACATTTGTTTCTGAATTAAATTGTAAATAATGAGTAAGAAAAATTCAAAGAGCAAACAGACACAAGCCAGGTGTACGTAATGTGTTAACTCTAATTGTAATAATCTACATTTTTACCTGGAAATCTTAACGAGCATTGTAATCAAAACCAACTTTATCTCAAACATAATAAAAGTAAAAATTAAAAAAATAAACGTAAATATTTTTGTTTAGTATTTAATATTTAATTTACAATATATATCTATATTTTTAAAATGATTATTTAACGAAGAAGGTGACTGACTTGGACTGGAAATCGTTAAAAGAGGAACTATATTTTCACAATTAATCTTTGTACATTCTTTAATTTCTGCAAAACAAACACTATAATTTCCAAATGAAATTTAATAAATTAAAAAAAAATGTGTATTGTTCCGAAAAAAGTTTTTATAATAATTTTAATTTTAAAAAAGTTTCTATTTTGACTGAAATTTGTCGCTAATATTTGAATTTCTACATTTGTATGTAATCTTTAAAGTGGGATAACTTAAATATTTGATCGTGTTTTTACATATTTGATGTAGCTTAACTTTTAACTAATACCATTTTTTCTTTACTTTGTGCTAATATTATAATTCGCAACCGTTTAGTTTGCGAGATATCAGTCGGTCACCTACTCACTTAGTACTTTAACATATACGTATAGATAATTTTTTATATACTGTATGTAAGTTTTAACCTAATTAATTGAAATATTTAAAAGTTTATAAAAAAAAAATAAATGATTATATCTGTGTAGAGGTTATTAGTGCGGTGCGTGGGATAAACTAAAAGTCCACTCTGCTAAATTCCTATCTAATAAAGTGAGATAAGTAGTGTCAGAGCTGTCTGAAGATTGAAGAAAACTATTACACGAAAACAAATGAGGGCTATAAGGTATACTTTTACGTGGTAGCAGCTGTTATATAATATGCATAATTATATATATATTGTTAAATCATCTTTATTGACTTTTTTTTTCTTGCTATATTGTGTAATTGTGCAACATTAATCCTAGTCCCATACAAGACATTGTCTTATTGACAGGTCCAATCAATGAAAAAAAAAACAAAAAAAAAAAAAACACGAGCCGGCCACGGTGTAAGCACACAGCCCGACATTCACCATAGAGAAACCATGGAAATATATATTATATTTTTTATTTAAATAGTACCTTTTATATACTGAGTTGTTTGAACGAAAAGTGTAAAACAATGGACCAGCCACTTCCAATGAACGAACTATTTAAAATAAATTTTGAATATTCTTAATTCATTGCTTATAAAAAAAAAATAATAATAATAAAGTGTTTTTTTACGGACACGTTGCAACAATTAAAAACATTTCATTGCAGGTAGTTCATTAAAAATAAATAAAAAGGAAGTGATACTGATACATCTGATATCTCGAAATGTATTAATATGAATGAACTTGCCTAATTTATGAATTATACTATCATTAGGTTCCTTGTTATCTACCATAACTTTTCACTCTCATATCTGAAAGTCACAGGTAATAAAATCTCCAATATAGATAGTTGTTAGTATTGACTTTCAAATGACATAAAAAAAAGTAAATAAAAAAAAAAAAAAAAAAAAAATAGGGGGTCAACTATTGAATTTCAAAGATGCGAGCTTTCTTACTATATAATCTTAAACTATTATGAATGATGCAAAGATGTTATAATATATTAACTGCATTGGTGAAAGATATTATAAATAAATTACCAATTAATTATCAATCCAAAGTCTATATATCTATTTTTAAAATGAAATATAATTATGCAAAATTTATCAAATAAATCACTATTACATTATTAATAAAAAAAATCATGTTATGGAAATCGTGACTTTTTTTTTCTATACCAGATGCTTAAACAAAAAAAAAAAAAAAAAAAAAAAAAAAAAAACTTTTTGTCTATATTACATAACATATAGAAGAGTCTTGAATAATAAAATAGACAAACTGTTTTCTTTTTTTCTTTTTTTTTTTCTTCTTTGTTTAGCATGATTAGCGTCTAATATGCATCAATATTTAGATCTTCTTTTTCATTTTGTTATGTAATATAATATTATAATGCAATCTTTAATATATAAATATACAGTATAATTGGAAGCTCATGTTTTTTGTTTTATTTAAGACAATATATAGATGAATAAATTTAATATTTTATTTTATTTAAATTTATAGCTTTATTTAACATAATTATATTAATTATTATTTAAATATTTTACATAACAAAATATATATTTTGTAGATTGTTTAAATAAGATAAAATTCTTATTTTTTAATAAGAAAATTTGTATTATTTATTTGATTTATTTCTTACTATGCACTAGTAATTTATTTTGAGATGGCCTCTATTTTCTGTTTAAATTATATAAAACATTGATTGAACGTGTTATTATATTATTTTAGTTTAAAAAAATACTGAAAAAATATTTTATTTATATATAAGCCTATATATATATATATATATATATATATATATATATATATATATATATATATATATAGTGTGTGTGTGTGTGTGTGTGTGTGTGTGTGTGTGTGTGTGTGTATATATATTATATATGAGAAAGAGAGACAGACAGACAGACAGACAGAGAGAGAGAGAATATTTCATATTTAAGATTTAATTGGAACAAAAAATTGATTTAGAAAATATATGGTTAGAATGGACCATTTGCAATGAACGTTTTTAAATTGTTGTAACGTAAATCTGATAACTTTTTTTTTTTTTTTTTTTTCATAAGGAATGCGGAAACAGATGAGATGTGACTTCATAAACCCTCAGCTGCCATTTCGTGAATTGAAAATAAATTAGAAATCAATGACTCCGGTGAAATCAATTTAGTTATGTTAAAATATTATATATTTATTCAAGGTGTTCTACGCCTTTAATTATAATAATAATCATAATTATTGTATAATAATAGATTTTACTGATACAAAGAGAATATTATTATGAATTCTATATTTTAGATTGATTGACAAGCACTTTAGCTTCTATATAATATCTATATTTATCTGTTGATCGATGAAGTAGTACGTCATAATAAGCTAGATTGCATGTCAAAGTGTAAGCAAAGTGACATATTACGTAATCTAATGTATGCATTATGCATACATAATATAACATAGTTAAACTAATGTTAATTACTAATATATTAGATTCAAAGTGAATATATAGTACAATTGGCTATATGGTCTTTATATTATGAGAAAATGTTTTATTAATAATATTAATAAATGATTTTTATTGAGATGCCACAAAAGGTATATACACCCACTTACATGGTCCTCTGACATATTTGAACATAATTATCTTGTCAGAGATTTCTTATAAAATAAAGATTAAAACATACAGTATAATAATAAATTCTCACTCTCTGTACATACATCATATTACATAAATTGTTTCTTAAACACAATAAGAATAAATAAAATTTTATTGACTGAGATTCGAATATATTATTGTATGTCATTTTTCAAGTTAAAGAAAAATACTATTTTGATTTATTTCTTATTTTTACTTTATTTTTATTTTTTTTATTGTTACGTTTCTAAATCAAATTTATTAATTTGAGACATACATTACGAGATTAATACATATATCTAATAAAAAAAATATAGGAAAAAATATATTCCAATTTTAGAGAGAGAGAGAGAGAGAGAGAGAGAGGCATGTGCACATAACAAATCATGTTAACATTTTTTTTTTTTTTTTTTTTTTTTTTAGAATAAAAAGAAGTATATTGTAAATATTTTGCTCTAAAAATGTGCAATAAGTAAGATTTAAGGTTTGTATTCCAATGGCTTGCACCTCAAAATCTAAAAAGAAAACTTTGAAACTTTTTGATGCCATTTGAAAGTTAATAGTAACAGATGTTAAAATTTTTAGGACTCATGACCATCAGATAAGACAGAAAATAATTAACGAAATTAACACGGCTCTTTTGGGACTGAAATTTTAAAAAATCATATAATTTAAAATCTAGCGTGGTTTCCCCCCAAAATATTTACATTTTTGAAGATACGTTACCCTAATGTATCACTGTGCAAGAAATCAGATTTTTCTTTCTTTACAACTTTTTTTAGTCAAATCTAGTAGTACCTGATTTCCCGCCTTAAAAAAAAAATTAGGTTTGTTAAAAGTCTATAGTTTACATCTAAAATCTTGTAACATTATGCTCCTAACATGTTTAGGCCACCAAATACTAAAGAATATTAAAATTAAAAATACTAAATGCGGCTATACAGTAGTATTATACATTGTACTTAATGTAGGTGACCGACTGATATCTCGCAAACTAGGACGGTTGCGAATAATATAATAATAACACAAAGTAAAGAAGAAATGTTACTTAGAAATTTAGTTATGTCAAACATGTGAAAACACGATCAAATATTTAAGTTATTACACTTTAAAGATAACATGTAAATGTGGAAATTTAAATTTGAGCGGGAAATTTTAGTCAAATTCAAATTAGAAACTTTTTTATACAATTAAAAATATCATTAAATTTTTTTTTTGTATAAAAAAAGATATTTAAATTTACTTGATTTTATTTGAAAGTTATAGTGTTTGTTTTATTGGAATCAAAGCATGTACAAAAAATTATTGGGAAAATATAGTTCTTCTTTTAGCGATTTTCGGTCCAAGTCGGTCCCCCACCGCCTTAAAAGTGTATGATAAAATGTATTATAGTTTATTTTAAAATTATTATTTTGTTACTTTTGCTGCAATTTTATTTCATTAAGAATCGTCTTCTAATTTTATTATCAAAGATCTATCATAATCTATCAAAAAATAGCGACTGTTCATTTTGAAAGTTACAAATTTTATTCGTGCAACTTTTTTTCTTTCCTCCTCTTTTTTTTTTTTTTTTTTTTCTGTGTAATCCTTCATTGTCACTGTTTTTTAAAAGTGAAACTTAGTGAAGAAGAAAATTCGTATAAAAATTTAAACTGTAACGTTGTAAAAAACAAATAACATTTTTTTCTTCTTTATATGTTATAGTATAGTTATACAAAAGTAGTTTTTATTTATTAAATACGTGACATAAATGGCAAAAATAAATATTATTTGAAGAAAAAAAATATATATATATGATTTGTAAATTTATATAATAATTGTAAATCAAGATTCATTTTCAAGTGACGATGATAAAAAATATCGTTGCCTTGACAAAATATAAAAGACTCGATCCCAATAAAATGGTTTTATATAATAGTACAACATAACACAGGCTGGTTTTCAATTGCATGTGAAGTCGTAAGCAATTTCAGATGTATACGGCTGATGCATGTTAATACATTATGTTGTCAAGATGGAGGGAAGAGAGAGAGAGAGAGAGAGAGAGAGAGAGAGAGAATAATATGTAGTAGGAAAAAGAATTTCCAAGAAAATGAGAATTTGATGTGAAAGCTTCAGCAAACCAAATTCCGTGCAAAAAAAAAAAAAAAAGAAAAAGAAAAAAAAAGTTGAGAGGTGTTACTTGAAAAAGAGAAGCATAGAAAGAGATGATAAAATTGCATGAATATGAATAATAAGAAGAGTGCCTCTTGAATATTTTAATTTTTTTTTTTAAGATAAGTTTTGGAAAAGTTAAAGTAATAATTGAAGCTATCATAATGAAAAAAAAAAAAAATGGAGTGAAAAAGTAAGTTTGTTAAAAGAGAATTAAAAAAAAAAAAGGGGGGAAAAAAAAAAAGAATAAAACTAAAATAACGTCAGTTATTTGAAAATTTAGTAATACTCTACGTAAAGATAAATTTTTATTTCAACAAATTGTTTATGTTTTTATGTTATTTATTTTCTATCCTGATTTTTCTTTTATCATTGATAGCTGATATAATCCACTAAACTTTTGACACTATATTTAATGATAGTAGACAAGCAAAAATCTGGTTACATGGGGCTTCTGACACCGTTCTTAACAGTGTATCAATGAATATAGTTCAAAAGTAATTAATAATGTAAAACTTCTAATTAAATATTGGAAAATTTTCCTTTACTTTGTACTTTATTAAATATCTCATTTTTTATAAACTTATAAATTTTCAAATAGCTTTCTGTAAACTAAGTGAAAAAAAAATTGTAATATATATATATATATATATATATATATATATATATATATATATATATATATATATATATATATATATGCATATGAATTTAATTCTTCTTTGCAATTTTATACAAAATAAACAAGAAAATATAAATAAATTAATATAGATTTGAAAACGTTATTTCCTGTAGTATACTCAATAAAAGTAAACATAATATAAAGCAACATGATGTTATTTATTTAAAGTTTTTATTAGTTTGAAAAATCAATATATTTAAGTCTCGTCGTAATACAGTTTATTTATATACATCTATCTTCTTTAAATAATATATAACTATTTTTTTCATTCATAAATATTTTGCAACAACTGTGTGTGTAGTGTACACATGATTGTGATAATAAATTTTACTATTTAAATTCAGTGCCTGTTTTTTTTTCATAAGAATAACATTGAACTTTTAGAAATAGTTTTTGAATATGGTATAATATATTTATATAATCATGTGTACATAGAGAAAAAGAAGTACGTATTGATTTGTCTTTTTTAGCAATTTCTGCATATAAATAATATTTAACCATATTTTTACCATCAATTAAAAGTTACTTTCAAATTACATAAATTGTCTAATTTAACATTATAATTGTCGCTAAAAACAAGTCAACTCAGCAGTTTTAATTTTTATCGGTATCGCTTATTGTTGTTTTTTTTTTTTTTTTTTTTTTTTATACGTTTAAAATTAAGCTATTTGTTTTACGCGTTACATTATTATTTACCTCAAATCTCAAATAAATATTTTTAAATTCTTTTTGGATTTAATTAATATGAAAGACATAGAACACGTTCAACAAAAAAACTAGTCTAAAGTGACAGCTAATATCCTAAAATAACTGAAAATCAACGTTGATTTGACCGGAGTCATTCATTTCTAATTTATTTTTCATTCATGTAATAGAGTAGATGCTGAATATGACATCACAGCTCGCTTGTTTTATATGCGTTTTCTATTTGAATTAAAAAATGTATTTTGTTGTTGTTGGCTTTTACCACTCTTTCTGGGCTTTGACAATTTGCTCTATCGATAATTTATATTAATTATTTAAATGACAAATAAAGAAATTAAAATTACATTTTTGTTAAAGTTTTTTTTTTTTTCTTTAATTGACTTATATAATACATAATACATTAGTAATGTAAAAAATCGTCGTACTGCAAAGTTTAGAACTATATGAAAGAAAGTTTTTATTTTATTTATGATAGCAATTTATTAACAAAATCAGAAACATATTGTTGCTTCTCCAAGTTCAAATTTTATTTATTTATAGATATATTGGTTACGAGCTTTTATTGTACTGCAACAAAATTCTTTGAATTTTACTAAGGAATTTCAATGAAAATAAGAATGAATATATTCAATTTATTAATTTGCAAAAAATTATTCTCAGAAGTCTTTTAATATTTTTTTTCTTTCTTTTACGCCAGGAAAATCACTTTTCTTTTTTACTACTTTATTTTTAAAATGCAAAAATATTAATGTCTAAAGTTTAGTAATATCTTTGTTATCCCAGATGACATGATATTATATCTACATAATATAAGTAAACAAATTATTAAAAAAAAAAAAAAAAAAAAAAAAAAAAAAACTTTATTTCTAACATTTTAACTGCAGTAAATTTTAACCTTAATTCATAATATTAACAAACTGAGCAGAATGAAAATAAGTTCTAAGAAAACTCATTCCCTGATTATTGTTATTTTATTTATTTAGTTTAGAAATCAAGTTTAGTTTTTTTAATTTATGAAGTGCTTGATATTTATTTTGTGTTTTTTATTGCTTCAATTTCGAGAAAGTATTTTGCATTGTAATGTAAGTATTGTTTCCTCATAATAAAGAAGTTTTCAAAAAAAAAATATATAATAAATAAATAAAAAAAAAAAAATTTAAAAAAAACAAGAAATTAGATTTAATTTAAATGTTTATTATGAATCATACTTAATGAGTATAATATATGAGTATTCAAATATAAATATGGTCTTGATTGTATTCTTCGTGTTTAATAAAAAAAAGAGAGAGGGGGAGAGATTTATGAAAATCTATCAAATAAGTTAGTAAAAAGTTTTGTATTACGCTTCCACTAATTTCGGAAATATTTCGTGATAAATCACTCAAAAAAAAAAAAAAAAAAAAAAAAACTTTAACAAAGTGTTGATTGAAATATATTTCAATCCATCGTCAGCTTTATAATAAATTAGTTAGCTATTTTTAAGTACATCAAATTTCCTACAAGCAATGAGGAAATAACATTTATTATATACTTGAAATAAAATTATTGATAACTTTTCAAGTATATGAAATTGCAAAAGTTAGGAAATAGAGATTATAAATTGAAGTGGAAATGAGGTTTAATTCACGATGATTAAATATGTGATCATTAAAGTTATTAACGTAATGCTTCCTCTATAAATATATATATAAATGTACACACACACACACACACACACACACACACACACACTTATATAATATATATATATATAATATATTATACCGATGAAGTGAATGAAGTGAAACTAATGAAGATGACAGAAACACATTATATACTATATATCGAATGCAGATTATTTAAAACGTGATATTCAAGTTCACGGAAAGCAACGTTGTCACCCTTTCTACAGTTTCAGAGTATAGTGCAATTATAGCAAAATAAACATAAACCTTTCACAAACATTTATAAAACGGACGGAATCTGACGGGTGTATTCAATATCCGTGGTCGGGCATCACATTTATGTTCTTTTTCTCTTTTTATTTTAATGTGAATGATACTTTAATTGTTTTTAAGGTTAATCAAACGATTTAAAAAGAGAAAAAATATTTACCGCTAGGAAATAAAAAACTTGCACAATTATAGACTGAAATGTAACATTTTAAAATTGCAAGTTATTCATTTCATTTCGGTACATTGCATACTCTATTTTCTATATGCATAATTATTATTATGGCTAAAAATGATTGGGCATTTGACAATAATTTTGCTGCTGTCGTTGTACAATGGTACTTCATTAATTTTTTAACTTCAGATAAAAAAATTCCTTTTTTTTTTTTTTTTAAAACTTTAGATTTTTTATTATATAATGCTTCATTCCATACTAAACTCTAAATTTATTATCTCCCTTATATTATGGTTATAAGGGCCTTGAAATTTGTATCACAGGTGAGGTACCATTGACTTCACGGAACGGTATTAAAAAAAATAGGGGGTCGAGATTTGAATTTCAGAGATATGGGACTTTTAACGAGACCCCATATTAAAAAATCGCAATCACATAATTGTTTTTTTCGATGTAGTTGACATTGTGTAATATCAAAAAACAATATTGTTATGTGTAGGTGCTTTAATTTTTATTCAATAAAGTTTTAAAGACATAGAACGTAATAATATCTTATATCTTCTTATAACTAATTTCCTATATAGAATTAATTTATCATAAAAACAATGAAGTCACTAAATATCCTCACTAAAATCCTTTTGCATGCATGAAGATGAATTATATAATAATATAATATTTCATAATTAAAACACTATAACAGAAAATTTTCATTTTAAAGTTCTTTTGAAAATAGCACTTTAAATTATGGCACATAAAAACTATTCTACAAAGCATTCAAATTGATCGTGACATTTTTAAAGTTTTGCAATAATATTAAAACATAGGGGTAAAAAATATACGTAATATGTATATACTGTATACTACAGTATATATTATAGAGAAATACGTATAAATAAAAACATATTTAGCCGAAGGCTGAAAATATATAATCAAATGGATATAAATTTTATGATGTAGAACAATTTTATTGATTTAGGATGCATTGAAATTCTAAACATTACTCTCTCTCTCTTCTTATCTCGTAAAGTCGTAAGCTTTGTGAAGTGCTTATAGATGGAGAGAAAGAGAGAGAGAGAGAGAGAGAGAGAGAGAGAGAGAGAGAGAGAGAGAGAGAGAGAGAGAGAGAGAGAGAGAGAGAAGAGAAGGTAATGAAAGAATTTGAATTCATAATGAGAAATATTTGAGAAATATTCAAAATTTATACAAACATTGGTAAAAAAATATGTATATATATAAACTTCTTTTTGCAAGGTTAGCAAAGGCCACGTATACATTGCTAAAAAATTATTAAGAAAAATTTGATTGAGTTTTAGAAAAGTGCTTCTGATAACATAAAATTCAAAGTGAATACATTATAGAACGTATAAAATATTATACTATGAAAGATTTTAAAATACTATATTTGCTTTCTACATTTGACGATACATCAAACATTTTCAATAGAGTACTAAAATATACTTATATATATAAATATATATATATATATATATATATATATATATATATATTATATATATATATAATGTATTATGTATATTACATAGTCCACTATTATAGTGCTCTATGGTACTCTATTAATTTTGAACAACACATGCTCTTTAACATGAATGACTGAATGATATGTTATTCAAACAATTTAATTAATAAAAATAATACTTTTTATGTAAAAAAAAACCCTAATAATATCTTTGTGTGTAAAGGTTAAATCTGGCATACTAAATTCAAATATATTTTTGTACGCGTGTAAAAAGTTAACCATTTATTTGTGTGTGCTTGTATTCAAACCTTTTCATTAATTTTATTTGTTTTACTATACAAAGTTTAAATATACTAAATATTTTTTTAACAATACAAATATTTTAAATATAATATTTTTTTTGTTTATATAGAATTGAAATGATACTATGTGATTTATAAAAAAGAGTCCATACCCCTGCCAAGAGGATGTATACTCATTTTTTGTACAAAGGGGAGGTTGGGAGGGTGCCCAGGAAGCGTCAAATCACGTAACTTGAAATAGCGTAAAGTGTAATTGGCCTGATTGCCTTTAAAAGTCCCTGTGTATTGCTATACTCTTGATTGTATAAGATCAGATTTTTATGAACTTTTCTGTTTTGTTATGATTTATTATAGGGTACATGCATTCACGTTAAAGTCAACGCCATGTTGGATCACTCAATAACATGGGCCACATAAGAAAATGACACATTTTACCAGATTAAAAATACTAAAGCTATATTTTTGAGAGCATTGATTCTGTTAGCAGGGTTGAATTAGTAACACAAGTATGTTAGAAAAAAAATAACTAACAAAATATTGACCGATTATGCAAACAAAATAGCCAAAAACGAAGTTCGTCCTATATGCAGTGAAATGTTATTCATTACTCCGGTATTTCGTCTAAGCGCATTACATCGTCATGCGCATACACCCTATATGAAAAACTCATACTTTTTTCATAATTTGATTTATTTTATTAATTAATACAAAGTTCACAGCATTGTCATAGCTAGTTATAAAGCCGTATAAGGTTACGTCATATATCACAGTAATTGGCAGTATATGCTAATATGAACACCATCATTATAAAAACTACAAGGGTAACAAAGTTGAAAAACTGCAACAATATAATAATATTACATTTTAAAGTGCACGCTCTCGTGCTATTTTATTAAATTCAACTTTCGCAGGTTATACTAGACTATGCAAAATTAATACACAATAGTTTCTATAAATTTCTATAGAACATCGTTATGAAAAATTGTTATAGAAAAGGTTCATCTCATTTACATATACTTACAATAAAAAAAAAAGTAATCCAGTTCTATTACATAACTACTAACCTAATTTATATATCTTTAACAATGGTATATAGTACTTACAATATATTATAAAATACGTTGTGTTGTAATTGTCATTATCATGATTTTTTTTTAAACAATGCAATAAATATAATAATAAAACAAGGAAAAGAGATTAATTAATTTTTAACCTCCTCCTATTTTATGTTGTTATTAATATAATAATTAAAATTATCATTCATAAAAATAATAATAATAAGATTAAAAAAATAAATAATAATTCTCACGCAAGAAATGAGTGAAAGTTTTTTTGTTGTTCTTATAAAGGTTTTTGTTATAAATAACTAAAAATAACATTTTTTTTTTTAAGCGGGATAATTTTGATATACTTATTATAGAAATATTATGATACATTTATACTAATTAAAAGTACGTATTTAAAATATGTAAATATATTTGCACAGTATTTAAATTTATTTCTTTTTTTTTTTTCTCTAGTGTATTTTTGTTAAAAAATATAGTATAAGTTTTATAATCTATATTATTTGTATTATGTTTTTTTATATAATGTCTTTTAAAAGCTTCTTTATATTTAAAGTAAAAAAATTGAGAAATTTAGTTAAGTAGAAGGGTCAGCCATCTCGAGTAGACGATATATATATATATAACAGTCGACGCCATATATGTGAGTACTGAGTACTAAATAACATTGGCTGGAATGAAAAATAACACATTTTGCTAGTTCTTGAAAAAAGTTAGCAATATTAATGAGAGCATTTTGTGATAATATATTTAACCTTTCAAAATTTCAGTGACTATTTTTCTAACACTAAATTTGGAGCAAGTTTTCGAATGGTAAAATATATAATCATAATCATGTGTATGTAAAAGTATTTGCGTAAAATTTAGTGAATATTTCTTTATAATTGGAAAATATTTAATGAGGAAAAACAATCAATTTTATTTTTACACTATAATACAATCGCCTGATTTTCAATATTATTAAATTATATTTCTAATTACGGATTTATGTATAAAATTAGTAAATAAAAGCAAAATTATGAATTATTTTTATATGCTTCGGAATGTGACCGGAAAAATAATTAAAACTTTTTATGGGTATGAAGCTCGCGGAATAGTATCACACCATGCCCATGATACAATAAAGATAGATATACACACGACCGATGGACTATGCACAACTCTGCGCATGACATCACTGTCATCTGAATGACGTCACTCACAGACGACAAATACATAGCAAGGGGTTCCTTATACCCTGATGGAGCATTAATTCCACATAATTCTGATTAAATTTTAAAAAATTAAAGCTTTGTTTCAGAAAGTTGATATCGATTTATTAGGAATTGCTATCTTTGATTACCGATATTTCCTTTTGATTTCCCGCAATTTAGGGTTGACAATGCCCAGGAAAGGACATCATTACATAGAGAAAGGCAGCAAGACTGTTGTCTCAAATCACATCAAATTATCTATCACATAGCTTGGAAGTGGCAGTTAGGGTGCATATATCTTAGCCACTGGTGCATGTGTAAGCCTCCAGCATCAATGAATGTTGAGCTTGTAATTAATATTAATAAAAAACTAAAAACATACAAAAAATGAAATCAATATTTAAAAAATGCTTATTAGTAATTACACATAAAATTTTATTTATTACGCACTATGTAACAACACTAATGCGTGATTGAATAACATTTAACTGAGCGCAACAGACGGTACATAAATAATATATAGGGAAAACATTTAGTCAGTAATAATTATACTCATTTGTAATGATGTAAAAATTAAAATGCAAATAAATTATTTTCTAAATTAATTAATTTTACGTAAAACAATATTACAATATTGAACGTCATAGATTATTTATTATAAACAACTCTAATTAGGTAGTAAATATCAATTATAAACTATTTCATATTATACTCTTTTTCTTTTTTCTTTTTTTTCTTTTTTTTTTTTTTTTACGCAGTGAAAAATTTTAGTCATTTTTTATTATTAGTTCCCTATTAGTTTATTATTATTTAGTGCTTGAAAGATTAAATTAAAGTGTTAGTCTACAATGGCTTATTTAATAGTGATCATGTGTTACTAAACCTCCTGAAAACGCGATCTCAAAATATTAATTAATAACGAGCTGAAAGCAAAAGCTGTTTAGCGACCCCGAACCTACGTCACAGCCACAACTTGCTCTCACGCTAGTTTGGCGCAAGCTTGAGTTACTCTTATCTTTGCATAAATTATTTTACTGCATATCTGTAGCCGTAAATCATTTCGTATGTGTAAAATATAACGTCAAATAGCGTGAGCAAAATTAAGAGGAACTCACATTCGCGTCAAACTAGCGTGAGAGCAAGTTGTAGCTGTGACGTAGGTTCGGGGTCGCTAAACGGCTTTTGCTCTCAGCGCGTTATTGATTAAAATGTTGGGATGGCGTTTTCGGGAGGTTTAATAACACGATGATCACTCGAGACCGGATTTTTTTGGTGAAAATAGAGGCTGCACCTGCAAAAATAATAAGATTTACCTGCATCACAACCTACTGTGAGTTACATAAATATTATTTCTAAGCTTTTTAGCAGCAAAAAGCCTATAACTATAAAAAATGCAGGCGTAATCGTAATATTCACCAAACAATCCGGCACTAATGATGACTATTTTAAAACCTTTTGTCATTTACCCAGCAAGGCCAAAATGTTTAATGCTCAGGTTAAGAAATATTAAATAATTTAATATCAAAGTCACTATCACATTCTTCCCATAAAAGTGATAATAATAAATATTCAATGAATTCAAAACAAAAACGTGACACCATGAATGGAATTTTTTTGGATAATAATATTTTATCTGGATGGAAAAAGTAAAATAAAAACTATTAATTACTTTAAATAACTCACATACATAATATTATCTTAATATTGTTCTCTGAAGCTATAAACAGGGTTTTTTTTTTTTTTTTTTTTTTTTTTTTTTTTTGTAATATAGATTTTAACCTGTGCGCTCATCATAATGGTTTATAGTAATATTTTGTTAGTATTAAATTTAGATCGAGTTGATCAGACGTGGTTGCTTTTAACTTGTATTTTATAAATAAAACAACGTTATTCACTACAAATAAGTGAAAAAAAAAAATTATATAAAAAAAAGTATATAAAAAAAAAAATGAAAATAGAGGCAATTTTTGTAATAAATAAATGTTGATAAAATTATGAATATTGTAAATTTTTGATACAATATTATAAAACTTCATATTTATAAAAAAAAAAGAAGTTAATTTTAATTATTGCACACTAATTAAAATTTGAAACTGAAATCATGCAATCAGGTTATCATTTATGATATTATACTGGATCTACGTGAAAGTTATTTATATAGATGACATTTAAATTAAGCATAAACATTAATAGGATAAAGCACCCCCTGAGGGTTGATTATGATATTATTTACTTTATGCATGAGTTGTATTATTATATTACTATTAGTGCTTCTCAGAATTAAATTATTAACAATATAATGTAATCAACTAATTGAAACAAATAACAACTTCAGGAAAAAAAAAATACATGACTACATTTTATTATTATTTACAAACTTACTACTTTTATAACATTTAAAGATTTCGATATATTTATTTATAGTTATTATTATTTAGTGAGATTTTCTACCTTAATAGAAATCTTGTAAACACGGTAGTTTGGTGAAAAAATAAACTTAGAACCCATCATAGCTCATCACTTAGCAAAAAAAGTCGTCAATATTGTACCCCTAATTTATAATGCACTCCCCAATGAAATAAAGCGATGTTAATCATATGATTCTTTTAAAAAGTCAACTCAGAAATACCTGTTAGAAAATATGTTTTATATAGTCTGTCAGACTATATAAATTATGTGTATATTTATAAATTGACTTGTTCTACTCTGTAAAGAGTGTAAAGACATGGAACACAATAAAATCTTTAATCAGTACTATATAAATTGTATATTAAAATTGATAATTCTAGCAATGTATAAATTTAAATTATATAATATATATATATATATATATATATATGATACTTCAATGCTATATCTCCTTTTTGCTTATGTAAAATTTACTTGTAATGTTGTGGTCAAGGTTTTGTAAAATAGGGCTGTCAAGCCCTCACAACGCCTTAATAAAATTACTTATTATTATTATTGTATTATGCTAGCCAGCCTTGGTTTCAATTATCGTAAATATGATAACGATACTATAACAATAACGATATTTGGTTATCAATGCGTTATAGTTTAACAGTTTTATAAAAGTTATCGTTATAGATTAACAAAAACTGACGATGTTATAAAAGCATCGATAACGATACTTTTTGCTTCAAAAATAAGAACAAATACTCACAAAAATATGACAAGTGCACTAAAGATACAAAAATATATAAAACAAAAATTAAAAAGTTTTATACAAATGAGGTGGGTAATTATTGTATGGTAATGTACAGTCATGAAGAAATAATTTGAAATATTTTATTTCATTAAAAACATTGCACTATGATTTATAGTTATCGTTTATCGTTATAGTATCGTTATCGTGTGTGATATTTTAAATGTAACGATATCGTTAAAGTTTGAGGCTAGAATATACTGAATATAGTATCGTTATAGAAATTTTGAGATTGAAACCCAGACGGAGCTAGCAGACGACTTTGTGTTTCTGTCTCGATTTAACATGCTTTCTTACAGGGAAAAAAAGCAGCTACAATGCCATAGTTAGAAAAGATCTCAACACTGAAATTTTTACTATAGCTTACTGAGCTTTAAGGTTATTATTTTCATGAATTTCAACTCATATATTGTTAAAAATAATTGTTTAATCCAATTGACTTCAAATTAAGAAAATAATATAGCTTGAAAGCTCAACAGTAAAAATTTCAGAGCCAAAAAAAAAAAAAAAAAAAAAAAATCGGACTACTGTAGAGTAATAGTAGCTATTACATTCTACCATATAAAAGCATGTTATATGAAGACAGTATGACAAAGTCGTCTGCTGGTTACTTTGTTAGTATTATTGTTGGCTTCGTTGTTTAATTTCTCACCAAACCTACTTTTAAAGTCGTCTACTAGTATATTGTTTCAAATTTGATAACAAAATAAATAATACACTCTGGCCAAAACAAAATCGTTCCCGCCAAAAGCTGAAACCGTGGTTCTGAACCAATCAGAGAGCGTGTTATGAACCTACTAGCCAATCACAGTTGACTTTACATAGTTAATTACACTTTATCCGCTCGAACTAGTATTGGGAGAAGTGTATATCATTTGTTCATAGCGCTAAATAAATATTGTATTTTACTTATTTACTATTTTGAATGTTTGCATGTCAACAAGATTTTTTTTTTTTTAATAACATTAAAAAATATATCTACTTCATTTTCTAGATTTTCATGTCATGTATTACTTTATAATATTATACTACAATTCTTTCTTATTCTTCTTTAATTAAATTTAAAAACTTTTTTTTTATACTTAATTTGGTACGGGTTTAAATTTTAATTTATAAACTGAAAAAGTAATGTATAACACTCTATAGTGTAAGATTAACATATATATTTAAAAAATTTAATAACCTAAAAAAAAAGCTTTATAGTATAAAATACAATAACTTTGTACTTTGTATATAAAATTATTTAGATTATAGTTTCAAAAAAAAATTTAAAAAAAGAAGAAAAAAAGGTCTACAACTTGATTATTATTTCTTACTCTTTGAAGGTTAAAATAAAATTTAAATACAGATGTGATATTTATTTTTAATGAATATTTTACCATTTCTTTTGAATGTAAACACTTCATTAAAAAAATTGACACTTCTCTTTTGCAACAAAATAATTTTTTCCTCTTTTTTTTCTTTTTTTTTTCTGTTTATTTATTTATTTACTTTAAGCAAATATTACAGATGAAAAATCAAATTCTCTGTAGTAATACATAGAATTTCTTCATATATATATAATAATATATATTATTATATTATATTCAAATAAATATTGTAGCAATAAAAAAATTAGTTCGTCATTAGTCATTACCCGTAACAATTACATAAAAAAGTGCAAATCATGGTAACTACCCTCTCCATTTGCATTACAGTTCATTAAGTTGATATTACATAGAAAAATAACTATATTATATTAAATGTTAATGTAAAAATATTTCACCCGTAAAAAGTTATATTTATAAGCTGATTATACTTTTTTTTTTGAAAAACATTTTAATCACTTGACAGACTGTTATAATTATGATAAAAAAAAACAAACTTAGATGTGCATGACAAAAAATGTTTTCATGCACACTTAAATTATAATTATAATTTTTTTAATAACCAAAGAAAAATATCTAGATCATTAAAGTAATGCATATTATGCATTACTTAATAACACGTAATTTAATGCATATTTACACAACATGTTTTATTACGTGAACCTTGTCTTTTATTGCAAAATATTTAAATATGAATTTTTTTATTTGCATTGACAATAATTAAATTAATAAATTAAATAATGAATTAAAAATGATTATAGCTAATATAGTTCAGTGATCAGGTTGTAATGAAGGTTATCAGTTATTATTTATTTTTTTTTTTAAATTTCAATGCGTAAAAGTATGTTTATTTATAGTATTTCTCATTTGAATATCTCCGGAAACAGTTATAAAAAAAAAAAAAAAAAAATGTATAAGGGACCCTAAGTTTTCCTTGCGTTTCCCTGCGCGCTTAACCGGTAAGCTCCATTGGCTTTTGCTTGTATGTAAATGTAGATTAAATAATAATATTAATGCAAAGTTATCTTTAATATAATTAAAACTTGCACAAATACATTTTGTTATACCTTTGGTGACATGCAAAAGAACGCTGGAAAACGGCTTTATAATTGTAGAACCATCCTTAAAAGGAAAAGTTGAGGGGTTACAACATAGCTTCTTCAATGTTAAATAATGAGATGAACTGTTCATTGACTCACATATGATGCCCCAAAAGCCTTCCTAAGCCCCATGGTAGACCCTCAAACTTGCACTTATCCTGCAAGATATGCAACCCGCTACAACAATTTTCTATAGGGTGTATTCGAATGACGTCATATTTATTGCGCTTTGAGGCCATACTGGAGTAGTGCATAACATTGCTCAGCATAGGACAAACTTCGTTTAAGCCAATTTTCTTTGGAAAATCGTTTCATTTTTTGTTATTGTTATTTTTCTCACATACTTGAGATACTAATTCAACATATTTACAACATCCAAGCTCTGAAAAATATTGCATAGTGTTTTTAAACTGGCAAAATGATTTTTTTCCTATGTCACCCATGTTATTGAGTTATCCAACATGGTGGCGACTTTAACATGAATGCATAGACCCTATAGTAAAGCCGTAACTATGACGTAAAAGATACGGAACAAGTTGCATACCTCACAGGATGATCACAAGTTTGCGGGGCTACGGAAGGGCTTTGGGTCATCATATGTAAGTTTATGAACAGTTCTTCTCATTATCTAACATTGAAGACGCCATGTTGTAACCCTTGAACTTTCTCTTTAAGCATTTAGGATTACAATTTTCTATTTAATTCTAACTAAGTTAAAAATTAACTTTAGTTGACACCCTGTCACGTCTTTTAAGCTTATAGCAAATGATCAAAAATAAGTCTATAGCTATTTTGATTTATCATTTTGTCTATATATATACAATTATAAATTATAGAGTTAAGTCATTATTATATAAACGTTTAATAATTTAACATTGTACGGACTTTAATTAATAATAACCTTTATTATTTTATCGGTTATTTGAAGTTGGTTGGAGATTCAGGTTAACGGAATATATAGGTCTTTATGAATTTTATTCCGATGAGTGATCAGATTATTGATATGGAGTAATGTAAGAAAACGAAACAAATAAGAAGGTACGCATATTAAGTTTATTGGAAATTTATATTTTACAGTTCGCAAAGAGCTGAAAAGTGAGTGCAATACATGTTACCAGTAAAGAGTGGCAACCAAGCACAAGTGGCGTGGAAAAATAAAAAATTCGAGAAATTTTTTCTTTGTATAATAAGTAATAACATTGCAAAAAAAAAAAAAAAAAAAAAAAAAGTTTTCTTCTTCTTTTTTGTCTACGGCAGTGACGGTTGAAAAATATAAATACACTAAAGGAATACTAAATTCTTTTTTTACGTGTTTTAAGACGCATTCAAGCCAACAATGGTAATAATAAAAAGTTAAGATAAAATGTACTGCACGTTATATTATTACACCATCCGCTTGCAGGGTGGTTGTTTATAGCATCTGTATATATTTTTAGCTGTTTCAGCTCAAAATATGAAAATTATGGTATACACACTAAAAAACAATGTGAATTAATTAGTTGAAATACCTTTTTCCCACTGAAGTTCTGAAGAGAAATAACAAGTTAAAAGTAGGAGAGTAATTAAAAAGTTAAATAATAAAAGTAAATTGACAACATTGCATTAAAATTGTACAATCTATTAAAAAATTAATTGAAATTTATATTACTAAAAATTATACATTGTGGTTTTTAGACGTGATTCCTTCATATAATAGTATCATGAAAATTTATATTATATATTAAGTTTTCATTTTAACTTCTTGTTAGTAAAACTTATATACCTTATTGTGTACAGCTAATTAAAGCATCTAATTAAAACCAATGTGTATAAGCCATTTATGAAGATGCCTTTTGTTGAGTTGCGCAACCAAAATCTTATATATAATTATATATAATTAAGTTAGACTATAGAGAAGATGCTAATAGAAATTATTTTCATATATATATATATATATATATATATTTTTTTTTTAATTTTACCATTAAACGTACTTTGTTTGCAAATTTTGCTCAACTATGCCACTTTTTTTTTTTTTTTTTTTTTTTACCACAGATTTGATTATTACATTTATTACAATTTCATAAAACTCCATTAAACATGCCTCAAATGAAAAATTTTAATCCAGATTTTTGTTCTCCAATAAAGCGCCATGTTAAATTTATATATATATATATATATATATATATATATATATATATATATATATATATATATATATATATATATATATATATATATATATATATATATATATATATATATATATATATGGTCTAAACTCTAAGATCTTTAAATTTATATCGCCGATAAAAGTTGTTACCATTTTCCTTCAAATGACACTTAGAGAAAATAGGATGCATTTTTTTAATTTCAGAGATAAGTGCCTTCTAAAGCTTCTAACGACAAGCCATGCGGACAATTTACAAGTTGCAAAAATCAGTAACGTTATAAAACACAATGGTTAAAAGTTTTTGAAGAAAAAACTTATGTTTTTGCGCATCTTAGATAAAAAGTATGAATTTATTTGACATTATAATAAAAAATAATTTTATTTTCAAAATTATAATGAAGTCGTTTTCAAAAATACATTATGGACTATGGAAAGTAAGATATTTGATTTAAGGTTCTTTTTAATGAGATAGATCAAGTATAATATGAAATCAACCTTTTTAGAAGACTGGGGGGAAACGTGCTCCCCCTGCCCCCCCCCCCCCTAAAAAAAAGAAAAAAAAAAGAAGAAGAAAACTTCTATTTTTATGAAAAAGCTTCTTTTTTTTTTTCACGCAACTGTAAACACAAAATAAAATAAACTTATATAACAACGTAACGTATATCTCAGTCTTTTTTTTTCTTTTATATATTTTTACCTCCGATGGTCAGTTATATAACTAGCTACTAGCTACCCAAGCAAGCACACAAAGAAAATGTTATATATATAACTAAAGTTTTTATATTGCTTTACGTAACTGCTGACAATAAAAATCACAACATATAAAAAACTTTGAAATAACAAAATATTTATGGAGTACAAAAAAAATAGTGATATATAACGAGAGTTTTGATATTATAAAAGTAACAATAGAAAAGAAAATGTATAAATTCAAATTTTAGTGCCAAATTTTAAGTCAAAATTAATTATTTAGTTTAATTAGTTTTTTTTCCTTTTAATTTAAAATATTTGTTGGGAAAAAATTAATTCATTTAATTTCTTTTGAAAATTGTAGTAGCTGGATGTAAATAAGGTATAGAAAGAATTATTGTGAAAATAAAGTTCCTCTTTTGATTATTTCGGTACCAAGTCGATTACCGTCTTCGTTAAATAAAAATTATAAATATATTTATTTAATTATATTTTAGGACTATAAGTTTGTAATTTTTCCAATTGTTTATACAATAATAGGATGCACAGTGAACTAGTGACCTATGACACACAATACTATAGGGCGTATGACATTTCATAATTTTTATATACTAAATTTATAGCACCTCTCTTCTATAGTTAATGTTACACATTCAGAAAAGAAGTTCAAGTGTCTAGTTGCATAATTTAAAGATGGTATAATTTTTAACGCCCAAAATTTAAATATTATTACATAATTTAATTCAAAATTATATAAAATTTTATGTAAAAAAAGAGAGACATAGTTATGTATTTTACAATGTTATTTAATTAGAGTTTATTCAATATATTTACACTTTTCACGATTTTTTTTATATATACTGTATAATAAAAATTAAGACGATGCTATAACTCAAATCATTCCCACAAATATTTTCAGACAGTAAATTAAAAAAAAAAAAAAAAAAAATTATTTTTAATCTACTATCAAAAGTAAAAATACATAATAAAGTTACTTTTTTAGAAATTCTTAGTTTGTTTTTTTATGTCAAACAAATAGGTTTTTTCCCCTACTCGTAATCAAGTGCATATAAATATAAATGATTACTCACCTTTCAGCAGATAGAATTTTGGTTGTGTCCTTTTACACCTGGAAATAAACAAAATAAAAATTATTAAAGACCAATGGAGACAAAAAAATGTTGCGAAATATACTTCAGTGTACAGTATTTGTCTGCTTTTTTTTTTTTTTTTTTACAGAATAAAAGGTTTGCAAAATAATTTTCATTAGAAAATAGACAGAGCCCAACAATGCTAGCAGACGACTTTGTGTGTCTTTATAATGCTTTCTTATGCAAGAATGAAGTTCACGTTAGAATATTTTCTCGATACTCAAATTTTTACTACAGTATATTATATTGCTTATTGAGACTCGAATCTTTTATTTTCCTAAAGTTCAATCAAATTTTTTTAACCGATTGATTTGAAATTTAGGAAAACAAAAGCTTTGAGTCTCAGTATGTTACAGCAAAAATTTCAATATTAAGAATAAATTATAATTTGAGTTATAGCTGCTCACTTCCTCCATAAGAAAGCATGTTAAATCAAGATACTGCTAGAACTGCTAGATATATATATATATATATATATATATATATATATATATATATATATATATATACATACTAGGCTCTGTTTATTATTATTACTTCATTAAAACCCCTTTTTGCAAGTCTTCTATATAGCTAAAGAAATGCTTTTATCGATAATTTTTCGCAACCAGTTTGGCATCCAAATATTTAATTATAGAATCGTTATAGTTGCATAATAAATTTATTTAACTACCTAAGATCATAAATAACATTTTAAACATCATAATATTTTAAGCAATAAATTGAGTTATATATTATCTTTGTATAATTCCTAAAAATTTCTTTTCCTCTTATAAAATATTCTTCCTATAATGAATTCATAAAAAAAAAGTAATTAAACAAAAATAATAAATCAATAACAATTAAAAACAATAATAATAGCTTTCACCTTTTTTTTATAATATTAAGAAGTAAAAAAAAGTGCTGAAAATAAAACTACATTATAACTCTCTTTTTATATGTATATAATATATTTTATTATTTACTATGTTTAATAATGCAAGCTTTTTTTTTTATGCTGAGAAATCGTGATTCAGAGGTCATATGCCATTTTGATCTCTAGTGTTTTGTGACCTACTGCTATTATAAAAGAAGATACTCTTCTTTATATTGTGAAGATATACCTTTCACCCTGAATAACAAAATATTTCGTGCACTATGTAATTTTTATATTCTACTCCCACACTTTTGTAAAGTTATAACGCGTGAGTAGTTTCATTTAATAAGAACAATTTTAGAACAACCAAAAAAATAAAATTCAATTATTTTAATGTGTTTTGTTTGTTTAAATTTTTTTGTATGTTCATTCGTTCATTCATTCATTCATTCATTCATTCATTCATTCATTCATTCATTCATTCATTCATTCATTCATTCATTCATTCATTCATTCATTCATTCATTCATTCATTCATTCATTCATTCATTCATTCATTCATTCATTCATTCATTCATTCATTCATTCATTCATTCATTCATTCATTCATTCATTCATTCATTCATTCATTCATTCATTCATTCATTCATTCATTCATTCATTCATTCATTCATTCATTCATTCATTCATTCATTCATTCATTCATTCATTCATTCATTCATTCATTCATTCATTCATTCATTCATTCATTCATTCATTCATTCATTCAATCATTCATTCATTCATTCATTCATTCATACCTTTATTGTTTAAAAATCAGCAAAATAAAAATTTAAAAAATAATTAATATTTATAATAATAACTAAAAAAATTAGTTTCATAATTTTTCAAATTATTTACATAAAAATTTATTTTAATAGAACTTTTAAGACAAAAATTAAAATTCTCTTCTCGTCTACATAATTGCTTTAAAGAAATACAATCCACGGTAACAATGAAGCTTTAAATACAAATTTAATTTCGTTAAAATAAATATTGCCTGGCGTCTAATCAACAGGTGTTTTATATTTTGAAACAAAACTTTTAATGAATGTTTCAAATATATGATATTATTTTCAAACAAATAAAACACTGAAAACTTTTTAATCTTGAAATGTCATCAAACATTGCTTTAAAAGCTATATATTGCATGTTAGAATAACATTTTTGATAATTAATAACAAAAATATATATAACAATAAATTAAATAGAAGAATACAAAAAAAAGGCGGAAATGGCAACTAGAGCAACGTATTATTATTATTACTACACAAAAAGTATTATCTTTATTAAAAAAAAAAAAAAAAAAAAAAAAAAAACATAACTATCTCATGAAACTGCATTGAAGTATAAGGGAGATGACGTGTGTATAATCACATATGAAAACTCACTTTTAACATGCGAGACATAATACAGAGAAAGTTATACAGAGTGTACTTTGTGTGTGTGTGTGTCTGTGAGAAATTATCAAGCAGTAGTACTGGCGAAATTAAAATAAAAACAATTAATTATTATGTATCTATATATACATAAAACGGCGGTGCATAAAAATAATACACGTATCATTCATTAAGGTGTAAAATAAATTTAGCAATTTTCTAAATTATATTTTACTTTAAGGCAGGAAATCGCAAAGGCAGAAACATCTGACAAATTTTGCACAGTAATACATTATAGGATATGGTATCATGGTATCTTCAAAAATGTAAAAAAAAAAAAAAAAAAAAAAAAAAAAAAAAAAAAAAAAAAAGGAGTCACCATGCTAGATTTTAAATTATAATTATTTGAAGTTTTAGTCCCATAAGAGACCATGCTAATTTAAATAATTATATTGTCTCTTATCTGACGGTCACGGGTTCTGAAAATTTTATCATAGGTAGCTGTTACAATTAATTTTCAAATGGCATCATAAAGTTTCAAAGTTTTCTTATTAAATTTCTAGATATAAGCTATCTATATACAACCCTTAAGATATAAATAAGAAACAAACTAACAAATCGAGCAATGAAATCAAATAAATTTCTCTAAATATTTTTGAGCATTACATAATCTATAGTATTCTTTTATTTCACCCACTCGTTTAATTTTTACAAATAATTTTACATTATTTGAAAGATTCAATTCAGTTTCTAATATATTTCCAGGTACCCTTTTTTATACACTTAAAGAGTATATTATTAGAGTACCTATATATAGTTTTTCAACACGTATGATCTCATCTTTATTTATTTATTTATATATATATATATATATATATATATATATATATATATATATATATATATATACACATATATTAAGTATTTTCTAAAATTAATACTTTTTAAAGTTTACTTTAACCTCGTATTTTTTTTTTTCCACAAATTTCTATAAATTATCTTTAAACTTAAAAAATATAACATTATTATTTTTTTAAGATATTGAATAAAACTTTAAACTCAATTATGATAGATAAAACTCATGAAAGGAAACTGAACTTAATTTTTAATCAAACAAGTTCAAAGGTGTCAGACACAAAACAAGAAAAAACTTTCGTAATTAAAACTTTTTGTTCCCTATCGCACGCAGTCTTTACAAAATATATTATTTATATTGCATGAGTAGATGACTTTCAAATTTAATTGAATTTATTAATATTTACGTTGTTTAATTATTATTGTGCTTTGTAAGATGGTTAAAGATACTATTGTTGTAATTACTCTTCATACCAATAAAAACCTTAAACAATTAATAATAATAAGAATTTGACCTCATGAATAATTGAGGTTTTATTTTATTATCATGGTGTGGGATATCTGCTATAAGAACTACTTTTATAATTGGTATATTTGATTTAAATATACCAATTAATATATATATATATATATATATATATATATATATATATATATATATATATATTATATATAAATCTAACACTGGTCTCTTGCTTGAGACAATGTAAAAGATGAGAGTAATTTAGTTTATATGAAACTGTAAAACCAACCGTGGTACTAACGAAAGTATTAATACTATTAAAGGCGTATAGAACACCTTGAACAAAAAAGTTGTGTAATATCCTAACAAAACTGAAAATCAATGTTGATTTGGTCGAAGTCATTGCTTTCTAATTTATTTTCCGTTCACAAAATGCCGCTGGCGGTCACTGACGTCACAGCTCACTAGTCCACGCGCGCGTAAACCGGGCGAGTGACCGCCAGTGTCATTTTGTGAATGGAAAATAAATTAGAAATCAATGACTCCGGCCAAATCAACGTTGATTTTCAGGTTTGTGAGAATATTAGGCAAATTTTTTGTTCAAGGTGTTCTACGCCTTTAATACGAAAGTATAATTACTATTGTCGTTTTTTGACACCTTTTTGTATATTTTAATGGAGAGAGAGAGAGAGAGAGAGAGAACGGCATGCTTTCGTTACATGATTTTTATAAAAATAATGACTAATATAATCAATTTTAAGTTTTGAATTATATAAATATAATTTTATATATTTATAAGATTTTATGACAGTAAAACTTTTAATAATATGTATTATATTGATTTAAGTTATTGATACGAGTATAACTTGATTTTCCGTTCCCAGCATAATTATATATAAATAAAATTTTATTTTTCTGATTAGTTCAGAAGTAAAAATATTTGAAAGTATAGTAATTTATAATCTTTTACTCACATAAAATGGTTGATGAGAAAAAAAAACTCCTCCAAAGTGGAGAGAAAATTGACAAAAGCAAAAAATTACTTAATAGACTAACCAGCTTAAGCTTAATGTAACAGCTTACATGCAGCTAATAGAAGCGTATAATTACAGTCAAGACTTAAGTTACCTTTTGTTATCAAAGTTTGTAATTAAACTTTTTATTCTAAATATTATGAAATTATCTAGGAAATATTAAAAGTTTTATTTATACAAGTTATATTTAAACAATAGAAAATGAAAATTTTAAACTAAAAAATTGTTTATTTCCGTATAAGAGCAGCAATTCACTGTACATTTTTGTAGCTTATTTGTGGATGACACAAACAATCAAGCAAACAAACAAACAAACAAACAAACAAACAAACAAACAAACAAACAAACAAACAAAAAGCATCAACTGATAAAATTAAATTTATTTTCTCATATTTTAAAATAAATTTTTATTTTGTAAATTTGAAACGTATGATATTGTGCATGACTTTAATCATGATAGAACTCTACTATTTTAAGTATTGACAAGTGATTTCTATTGACTCTCATTGTAAAATACTTCCAAGGCTCTAAAAAATCTAAAAACAAATAAATTAATAAAAAACTTGTTTTATAAGAAAAAAAATTTTCATCTCATGTGACATCACATGACGTCACATGACGTCATATTGAATGCGCTTTGATGCCATTCTAGAGCAATGAATAACATTGCTCAGCATTGTAAAAAAACTTGAATTTTGGTTATTTTTATTGGAAAGTTATTTACTCCTTCATTATTATTATTTTTCTTGCATACTTGAAAACCTAATTTAACTCTCAAAAATATTGTTTTATATTTTTAAACTGTCATAATAATGTGTCATTTTCCTATATCAGCCCATGTTATTAAGTATATACTCACATATGGCGTTGACTTTTATATGAATGCCTTAGAGAACCGAACTTGATTATGAGACAAATATTTCGATAATATATCGACGCCTCTATTATATAAAATTATCATAAAATATTGTATTTGCAAAACTATAAAACGTCACTTTATAGGAAATTACATACATTATACCAAATAGACTTTATATCTATTATTACTACCTTTGTATTATAAAAAATAACATACAATCACTTAAGAAATAAATCAATTTTTCTTTCCTTCTCATACGAGAAATTGAACGTCTTTAAAGTCATTTTTCATTGTGTGAACTTTCTTATGTCTATTATTTTCTCAAATAAATAAATATATAACAATAAAACACTAATAAAAATGTATTCTTTAAGAACTTGATTGTATTTATAAAAATATTGCTTAGTCATTAAATTAATAAGTTTTCTTTTCATATAATATATCAATAAAAGGTCAAGATTTGGGCCAATAATAATTTGTTGATCAATAAAATGTTATTGGCATTCCTATATACACCTTTCTTGTATAAACTGCAAATCATTTTTAATGTAGAAAGTCAATAATAGTGATCAGATAATTAAAAAAAAATATATATAGTGATTTTTTTTTTTACGAACTAGCCGTTGTAAAAAAAGAAGAAAAAAAAAATCATATTTAACAAATTGGATCCTAAAAAGAGGAAACCATTATTGCATTACCTTTAAGATCTCACTTTTTCATTAATTTATTTTATTTATTTATTATTATTTTTAGGACACTGAAAGTTTATTATTATTATAATTTGAAGTAACGTCGAATAAGACGATATTAATTGCCTGACAATACTTATAGCATGATAAATTTTTATATGGTAAATCTTTAAGAAAATCGAAATATGTTCGGTAACTTTTGCAAGAGAAAAAAAAAAGAAGTTATTTTTACACACGACAACACTGTGATAATACATTTAACCATCCCGCATATTTTCTCATAAGAATAACATGGCAAATTTAGCGTGAGCTTTTAAATAGTAAAATATATTATCTTAAAAGTGTGTACATGCAAAAGTCATAAAAACAGTAAAGTCATATCGCGATCAAAAAAAAAAAAAAAAAAAAAAAAAAAAAGATAATAAATATACTTGATGAACTTAATTATTACAAAATAAAACTTCAGGATGTTTCCTTCTTTCAGAGGAAAAAAAATTGTAATTTTCATTGCTTCCTCATTTATAAATAGTTATATATTTTTGCTATAGCATTCATAATATACTGTTGCACTCACAACTATGTAACTAACTACTTTGCTTATATATTAAATTCACTATACAAAAGTAATTTCTAGTTGTTTTTATGGCATTTATTATTATAAAATTAATAATTTTGTATATTATATTGCTTCAACTTGAAGCAACTCTTTCTTATAGTCTTTCTTCATGAACGCAGACGATCAAACTGTTCAGTTTTGAGTGGTTTGAAATGGTGCTAAGACGAGCTTTTATAAAATACTTAACGTAATTATTTATAACTGTTTTTAATTAAAAGAATAATAATAGCAATAAAATAATGAGTACTTCTTATTTATAACGAGACAGTATTCTATGATAAAAAAAGTACTTGTTATATAATTTTAAAACTATAATGTACCTCTCTCTCTCTCTCTCTCTCTCTCTCTCTCTCTCTCTCTCTCTCTCTCTCTCTCTCTCAACTTGTTTTCTTGTTTTGTTTTTTAATTAAAATAAATAAAAGATACATTATTAATATTATACTAACAATGAAAATAATAATTAAAAATAAAGTATAATATTTTACAAGCGTAAAAATTAGTTAGAAAAAATTAAATTAACCAATGCACATGAAATACACAAATAAAAAAATATGTAAATTTATTTTATTTTCACTTCATATGTACAGTAGGGAGCAGATAAAATGTTAACAAAGGAAATATAGCTCCACAAAATTACAATACAAAGGTGTGTCTACTTCTGCATTCTCCGCCTTCTCAGCCTAGTTGTCATTGCAGTGGTCAACGACATAAATATAAGCACACCTCCTTGACTATGCACATCTTCTCTTCTCTTCTCTTCTCTCTCTCTCTCTCTCTCTCTCTCTCTCTCTCTCTCTCTCTCTCTCTCTCTCTCTCTCTCTCCTCTCTCCTCTTCCTCTCTCTCTCTCTCTCTCTCTCTCTCAGAATCAGAATCAAAGTATTATGCTTGCTTGCTGCCGACCAGGCCGTCTGGAGCACGCACCACGTCTCTCTCTCTCTCTCTCTCTCTCTCTCTCTCTCTCTCTCTCTCTCTCTCTCTCTCTCTCTCTCTCTCTCTCTCTCTCTCTCTCTCTCTCTCTCTCTCTCTCTCTCTCTCTCTCTCACTCTCACTCTCACTCTCAGAATAAATAATACGCTTGCCTGCTTGTCCAACGTGCACCATCTCTCTCTTTCTATGATATCGCTTACTATTGTATTTTTTCCGGAGAAAAAGCAAACAAGTTTAGAGGAAGCATATTATAATAAATATTTTGTTTGAACGAGAAATTAGAGAGAGAACAACACACGGCAGGTCTAGCAGGCAGGTTTAATATTTTGGTTCTTAAAGAAAGCAAGAGAGAGAGAGAGAGAGAGAGAGAGAGAGAGAGAGAGAGAGAGAGAGAGAGAGAGAGAGAGAGAGGAGAGAGAGAGAAGAGAGAGAGAGAGAGAGAGAGAGAGAGAGAGAGAGAGAGAGAGAGAGAGAGAGAGAGAGAGAGAGAGAGAGAGAGAGAGAGAGAGAGAGAGAGAGAGAGAGAGAGAGAGAGAGATGCACCAGACGGGTGTTGGGTGACTGGTGAGCAAGCAAGCAAGCAAGCACTGATTCTTAAAAAAGAGAAAAGAGAGAGAGAAGGTGTGCATAGTCAAGTAGGTGTGCGTATATTTATGTCATTGGTCACTGCAATCACAACCAGTCTGAGAAGGCGGAGAAATGCAGCAGCAGACACCCTTTGCTATTGTAATTTTGTGGACCAATAGTATCTCTTTAACAATTTTTAAGCTCTGTACTGTACATTACTAATAAAGTATAGGTTATATTATTATAGTTAGGGCGTTAACAAGAAAGAAATAAGAAAAAAAGTGAAAATCATCTTCATTATAATATACAGACAATAAATCCGTTATATGTATTTATTAATAAGAAAGTATATTACTATAGTTTAGATCGTATAATCATAATGTGGTACAGCCCAATTTTTTTTCTTTATATTAATATAATGATAATAACTATCTAAATCCGCCTTTTGTAAATATCTTCACTTTTATAATCTCTTTGTATTGTAAAAGGAAAAAAAAAGTTCTGTACATGTCACTACTCTTAAAGATTAAAATATATTTTATAAAAAAAAATCACCTATTAAAAATCTCTTCTTTGAGGTAAAAGAAAGTGAAAAATCTAAGGACAATTTATTTCATGTTATAGATAAACCCATTTATTTTATTATATACATTTTATTCATTAAATAATTAAAAAGCCCTTGTCAACTTACTTTTTAATTATATAGAATACTAGATTGATAGTAACCATACCTTATTATCCATGAATTAGACACCAACACGTTGATTTTGTATTTATTTTTGTTTATTTTCATTTTGACTATTATATCACGTATCTGACGTCACAATGTACAGATGGGGCCGTGATATAACAGTCAAACTGAAAATAAATGAAAATAAATACAAAATCAACGTGGTGGTGTCTTTATTATGGATAATAAGGTATGGTAATTATCAATCTAGTATTCTATATAATAAAAAAGTAAGTTGACAAGGGCTTTAAACTAGTCGGAGTTAAAGTATACGCAACGCCAAAAATTTTTGTTTTTGGTTTGGTCAGTTATTGATTTCTGACTTTTTTGCTTGAAATATTTACGACCAAAGAAAAATAATTAAAATATCAACGCAGCAAATATTTAATTTTTTTCATTAAGTCCTGTGGGAAAAAAACTTACGTAATAAAAAATAGTTATGGTTATTGATTTTAAACCGATCTCTTTTTAATGTATTTTTCTTTGTGAAATTTTAACAATTATTTATCTACATTAACTAAAATAAATAGGCTTTTGTGTACTTATAGTAAATGAAAATGACAATTTGTATATAGAGAAATAGATAGTCAGAGAATTAAATTAATCAAAACCTGTATGGCTGCTTTTTAATAAGAAACCTTACAGTAATATAATACGATACATTTTATGAAATTTGGGCATAAATGATTTCTAAATCTTATATCTCACTATAACAAACATATTATGTAAAATATTTCAGATAGAGTATAAATATATTTGGAATTTCACTTGTTGTAGAAATATATATTTTAAATTAAATTCACCAGAAAAATAAATAATTTCGTTCTACAAACTTAAATAAGAAAAAAAAAATTCAATTGATTTCCAATAGATACATATTTGCTTTTTTGATAACTTTTTGATTGATGTGTCTCGGTCGAATGAAAATTTTTATTAAGTGTTGTAAATTTTAACACCAGTGATGAATAATTAATTTAAAATATTATGAGCTGCAAATATATAATAAAAGTGTCTTTAGTATATCTCCAATTAAAATTCTTGCAGCCATGGTGCATTAAAATAAAAAATGTTTTCAGCATAATTCTCAAGAAAGGATAAGAAATTAGGGGATTTATTCTTTGCCAAGTTGTCTATCGCTCCCTATATACGGACAAACATGAATAATAATTATGCTAGAATATTTTCAGCAATATTTATGCATTAGAGCATAATTTATGCTAGATCATACAACTGTTATTTTGATCAATATAAAAAGTAACAGAAACTATATTATATAATACAAATATTATATGTTACACAGTATAGTTATACTTATGTATATATATATACATTGTGTGTATATTTATATTATGTGACTTTCTAATTAATGGAAAATCACATACGGGCCGGCCACGGCCTAAGTACACAGCCCGACATTGGCCATGACAGCCTAGAGAAACCGTGGAAACATCTAGGCAGGCTGGTCGGTGCAATCACATTGATCATTCACCTCCCGAATGCTGTGTATCGTCATGGAATGTATGTAAACATGCATCGTGCTCGAATCTATACATACTCGGTGAGGAGTGCAGAGTTACGAGTCAGCTGCCTTCACCACTCGGTTGTACCAGCTCGGTTATTATTTAACATACTATAGAATTGGTATTTGACATTCATAATGACTGTATAATCACATTGAATTAACATTAAATTTTAGCTTGTTAATTAGATTATTTAAGCAATATATTATTATTATTACTTTATGATATTGTAAATATTTGAAAAATGATTGTTCATAATATCTAATCCTTGTTGTTGTTGTTGTTGTTGTTGTTGTTGTTGTTGTTGTTGTTGTTGTTGTTGTATATATTTTGCAAATTGTTAAATACATACTGAAGTTATCAAAAAGTAAGAACTTTTATTTTGTCGCCTCAAACTCTTTATTATTTCTCCGTTGTCACCCAGAAGTAAGTTGGATTGGAAAAAAAATCTCTAGTTTAGTTTTGTATTTACGTCATAAAAAAAGAGCTCATAAAAAAATAACTTGTTGTTAAGTTTTTTTTCCGTCTACTTCTTCACAATGATAACTTCATGAAACTTGTATGGAAGTTAAGAAACGAAAACTATATTTTTAAAGGGTTCACTGATTTCTATTCTTATACATCCAGTACCTTCACAATGTTATTTGGAATCTTTTCTTTACTTTATAGAAGAATATAGTATTATTTTAGAACTTGTCAGAGTTTCATTATTTTACAACTTATAAACTTGAATTGGGGTGAGGAGGGAGGGAATGCAATTTATAATGCAAAATTTCTCAGTAAACCCATAATACTTTTTTTATTATTGTCACGCTCCCCCCCACCCCAAACAATTACCAGCTTAAGATGTTTTCATGATTGTTTAATCTTGTATTAGTACACCTGTAGCGCTTTTCATTGTTTTCTGTCCCCCCCCCCCTCCCCCAAAGTTTATAAAAGAGAAAAAAGAGGTTTACAATTAGTGCTTTCATTTAAATTTTAAATAAATTAATGTCCAATTGTAGGAGTAGAAAATCAATACCAGGAACCAGGAAATTTCTTGAAATGAAAAGAATTTGTGTGAAAATACGTCTTTTAAATTTGTCTTATTTTCCTCGTTAGCCTTTTGTATATTATGTTTTCAATTAAGTTTCAACCCCAGGAAAATAAAATATTTATATTTTACTAATTTTGCTTGAGAAAGAAATAATTTAAATTTAAATGTTATCTTTTTTAATGGAAAATAATTCAATATTATTAATATAAAAATAGTTTGATGTATTTAAAGCCATAGACCACATAAAACAACATATATTATGCTTTTTAATGAATAAACACGAAATGGGATCTTCAAAACTGATGACAATTTTTACCAGAATATTAATGTAGCCCCACGAGAGAGCGTAGAAAAACTGTAAAGTATGCAAATTGCGTAAAAATTCATGTTTATGACGTCAGAAACATGCAAAACTTAGTATGAAAATGTTGTGCGGGTTGCATAAATCGAATATTCTGATCACTGCTACGGGGCTACTGTTGGGTTTTGAGACAAACTAATGTTATTTATGTAAATCCCATCAAGTGTTTTGTGATATAAATGCTTATGTTTTTCTGTGGTCTATTCCTTTAAGTATTTATATACTTATTTTTAAAGAAAAAAGTAATTAATGGATTTTTTTTTTTTTATACATCATCATCGCTCAGAAATAAAGAAGCATGGTATGCATGGTTAGATGAAAATCTTTGTTCTATGCTTTTCTCATAGTATATAAAGATCTATCTGTACACTTTTTTTTCAGTTTACAACCTGTACTTCACTCCTACGCGTTACAAAATATAATACACACACACACACAAACAATCAGTTGCAACTTTTTTTCCTTTTAAGATATAGATTTTTTTTTGTAATATCTTGAAAAACATGTCAATTATCTTGTCATAATATAATTGCCAATTAATTAAACAAATAATACGTAATAAGAAAAAATATATATAGTTTCCGTTTTACTACAAGTCTTAACAAAATTGTATCATATTTTTTTTAAATATTCACTCGCACTTACAAAAGAACCAATATTTTTATTAATACTCTTATCTACTTATTTATAGAATTTAATAAATATTTACTAAATAGATGCTACTAATAAATTATTGTAATTTACAATTTTCCCATCCAAATAAAATAAACAAATACTGGTTAGAGTATGTAATATAAATTAATAAACTGAAACTTTTGCTTGTTAAGAGGCTGTTAAATAAAATCAATTAAAGTCATTACCATGAATTCTCACTTGAAGTGTTGTTAACATTATTTTCTAACGTTTTAGTTCTTGTTTCCTATTCAATTACTTTATATATTGTACAATTGTATACATTGTTACATTATACATCGTTACAATTTATTACAAATATCAAATATTCATGTAATATAATATTATATCTACATATATATATATATTAGTTACATTTTTTTTCTCCCGTAAATAATCATTTTAGCAAATATTCAATTTTGAGAGAAATTTTATGGTATATATTATTAATTTAATTTTGATCAAGTGGTGTAAAAATTATCAGCCAATACTATGGCTACAGTTCCATTAAAACTATTAAAAGCCTTAAAGATTGGAAGGAGGGGGTAGGGAACAGGAAAAACATACGCTTTTTTTTAATACTGATTTAATTTAAAAATATATTTATATAGAAAAAATTATATAATGTAATAATAACAAAATGCCACTACTTGTTGGATATAAAAAAAAAAATATAATATATTATATTAAAAATAGAATAAAAAACTTTCATTTTAAGCCTTTTTAAATTTCGATTCATATAAAAATATTAATTACATTAAAGATTTTAGGTATTTAAAACTCATAGACTTTGAATTAGTTAGAAATAGTAAGTAATGCCTTAGTGCAGCATTTGTCAAAAAAAAAAAAAAAAGGCTAGATACTGCAATGTTTAAGGATAATTAGGGGACCATAATGTTTTTTTTCCGCGCAACTCACCTATAACTTCAAATACTTTGACTTATTTTTCATAAATTATACTACTCATAATAAATATATTGTTACTTTTACGTTTTTTTCCACTAAAAAAAGTAAACAAAGCAGGATATCGTGAGAAATGTGCCAAATACATAATAATTTAATAATTAATAATAATTTAATAATTTTGAGGTCAATTGAGTATTTTATTTTAAATAATTAAAATTTAGCACCCAAAAAAACAAAGCACAAACAAAAATATCACTTCACTAAAATACTAAAAATAATAATAATAAAGCAGATTTCTATTTATTATTATATTTCCGGAAGCATTTTACAAATATAAAAAAGTTATGGAGCGAAAAAAAAAATAATAATAATAAAGTATAAAATTTCATACCTCACTTCTATTCATTGATATTGAAATATTATAAAAACATGCATTTTTTTTTATATAATATGTATATGAATTTGAAACACCCTTTAATTCAATATCTCAATACATTACAAAGAAGCAATATATTTAAAAAAAATAAAATCAATTTTTAACGGTATACTGATGGGAAATTTTTATGCCGTGTCGTGGAAAAATATTCTTGCGATGAATTAACGTGATTTTTTTTTTAAACGTTTAATACAAAGGTTAAAGGTGTCATTTTTTTTCTTTTTTTTTTTTGATGACACGCATACATTTTGTGGCTTTCCCTTTCTCATGTAGCGTCACTATTACGTCTCATAAATTATTATTATTTTTAGATATAAGACAAGAAACAAATTATAATTGTTATTTTATATTTATCAGATAATTTTGTATACAACTAATGAATATAAATTATGTTTCTGTAATTTAGATAATGTTTATAAAAGGACAGGTTGACAAAAATAAATAAATGAAAGTAAAAAAAAAAAAAAAATACCACTTTGTATTAATAATACAAAACACAGTATAACACAGATTCATAAATTTCAAGTCTCTCTCTCTCTCTCTCTCTCTCTCTCTCTCTCTCTCTCTCTCTCTCTCTCTCTCTCTCTCTCTTCACCCTTAAGAATTTGAAACAAATATAACTGAATAAAACATGACTCACTGCAATCGACAAAGCAAGGAATTTTCATTTGAAACAATTAATTTATTAAATAACAAAATCAATTAATTTAATTATTGCATTGCGAATATCTCTCCGTATGAATATGCCATTTATAGAGTGTATACGCATGACGTCATTCTGGATGCGCTTGGACGCCATACTGCAGCAATGAATACCATTGCTCAGCATAGGACAAACATCAGTTGAAGGTTATTTTCTTTCGTTTTTTTTTTATATTACTATTTTTTATAATTGAAAACCTAATTCAACCTATGAAAAGCATTATAATACTCTCAAAAATATGCTATATAGGTATTTTTAAACTAGCAAAATGTTTCATTTTTCCGTACCAGTTAATATTATTTAGTGCTCACATATGGCGCCGACTTTTTATTTGACTGCAAACACCCTAAATTATACTTTTATGAAAACACCACTTTTTTAAAAATATATTTTATATGGACATTTAATAATAATTATATCCCTAAACTTTATACTTTTTTCACTTAAAAGAATAAATATTTTTTTGTTATAAGTTATACCGGAAACTTGTTGTGGTTTTAAATATATTTAAGAATAGAACATGATATGTAAATTTTATTTTTATTATTATTATTTTTTATCATTACAATCATCTTTGAAATAAAACTTTCATATACGCTTGTGTAACAGATGCAAATCATTATGTGATGCGAAATTATGCACGTTTCCTGTAAGTAAAAAAATACAGTTTTAAATATACATACTGATTTTACAATAAATTAAGTTAATTTAACTTTTTTTTAAAGTAATTTTAAATTTTACATATGAGTTCGTTCTATAAACTACACACAACTCTTGAGCCAGCTTCGAAATTTTTCCTTTGTTAAAAACATCTGATAATGACGTCGTTGCCTGTTTACTACATTTATATTATGGTTTATTATTGTTATTTCTTCGTTTAAAACTTTGTACCCGATAAAAATGAACGAAACTTCACAAAAAAAAACAAAAAAAAAAAGTTTCATACTCTACATGCGACTCAATTTTACCGGCTCAAAAAACAAGTACAACCAATGAATGAGACTTTTTTTGTTGGTCAGTCAATCGCTGTTAATGAGATTCACTATACTTTACAGAACAAGCTATTTTCTTTTTATTTATTAGAATTTTAAATACTTTTACATTATTTAAATATTTTTAATATTTAATTCTACCCTTGTAAATTATCAACATATTAATGGTTATTACTTCTGTTTCTTTTCAAGAGGTTTCAAACACCATTTTAAAAGTTGTTGATTGAAGGAGTATATTTACAAATTCTAAATTGTTTACTTATCGTCAGATCATGTACAAATGTACACGGAAAAAAACTACTTAAGGCAGGTATTTAAATCCGGTAAATTGTAATTTAGGTAGATATTAGCCTAGAACAGGTATACGACAATAATACCTAATGCAGGTGCAAGATTTGACTTATTTAGATTAAGTGAAATTGTAGATTATTATTACTACCTGTTCCAAATTAAAATGTACCTATTGCAAAATACAGGATTGGCAATTTTTTTTCTGTGTTTGTTATTTGCTATCTAAAATACTACTACTGATTCCTGCAGGCTCTATGTATAATGACTATAATGAGGAAGATTAAAAAACGTATAGGTAAAGAGGGTTAATTTTGTTTTACATTTTAAAAGAAGACATTATCCTCAATCGATTGATATGCAAATTTCTAATTATTGAGTAGATTAAGTATTTTATAGTTAATTTTTAAAAATTGAAAAATAACGTAACGGGTGCATGTGTGCATAGAAAAAGTTGAAGCCCGTAACGTCATTTCGTGACTTTTAAAAATCAATTAAAAATACATGCACTCAAAATTTACAAATTACATACCTATCAATTCAGAACAGTGCTCTCTTTTAGAATATGAAATAAAATTACCCCCTAAATTTTGTGGTCTTCCTCGTGTAAGGGAAAAAAGTATAAAAAAAGTATACAGGTTTTCAACCAAATAACATTTCTATTTAAAAATAAAATAAAAGCAACGACAATAAAAATAAATATTGCATACAACCATTGAATCTAGAAGATACTAAATACAATGATAATACTCTAAAAGAACCACACCCCACAGCTCAAACATTTTATTCACTACAATGTACTTGTTTGAATGTAAAATTTTCAAAAATACGCATCCCTGATTTTTCTGAATAAAATAACAAACAATACAAATCTTCCCTAGAATCTACTACCCAAAATCAAATCGAATTGCCTTATACAACAACCAAAATACAGTTATACTGATCTTTGAATGAAGCTTCATGTACTTCATTTCCGGAAACCAAAATACAGATGTTAAGAACACAATAAATATTTTTAATTTGTTTATACTTAATTCTTTCTTGATTTATATTTGATCATACACATGTCTTTAGACTGTATAATTTACTTTTGGTTTGATATACAGTATAAATGATGTCTGCAGTAGCCTCCTCAATCATATAGTAGTTCAGCTATATATATACACGGAAAGTTTCCAAAAATCTTCTATATATACAATAGGTAACAAACCAATCACAATACTACAGACTTAAAATATATTTTTGTTGCTTGAGTTTTTTCAACCATGAAAAAAGGTATATAAAATTTTTTTTTTTTTATCCCTCTTTCTTTCTTTTCATGATTTTGGCTTTATATAAAATTCAAAGTTTGAAAATAAAGGTAACAGACAATACAAAGAAAATTTTTCAATCAGTCAAAGGTATCGATCTGATAAGTTTATAATTAAAATTATTGATTAAACTTGAATTCGTAAAGAAATTTTAATGCATAAAACGGAATTATAAGAGATTATAATTACTAACTTCCTTTTTTTTTTTTTTTTTTTTTTTTTTTAATTTTTTTTTCTTTTTTTTTTTTTACTGCATCAATGCTCTCAAAAATATTGCGAAGTATTTTTAAATTAGTAAAATAAGTCACTTTCCCATTCCAGCCCATGTAGTTTAATGCTCACAAATGGCGTTGACTTTTTTAAAGAATGTAACCACATATCCTTTAAAATATTTAGCTGCAGCATGGGGGGTTTGAAAAACCATGGAAAAGCTTCACAAAATATATCGATGACTTAAAAATATTAATTATAAAATCTCTTTATATCTTATAAATTTTTATTTAAAACTTTTTTTTTTTTTTTTTTTTACTGCACATAATTTAAATATTCACGCGGAAATCCTTGATTGTAAGTTAAAGATAAAAAGTACTTTATTTTTAATTAATGTTTCCGTGTGAACTTACTATTAGTCTACTTCTTATGTAACTTATATAATATACTCTCACTTGATGTGACAAAATATTTTATTGTTATAGCGTGATGGTGTAATCATAAATTTGACAATTAAACCTATTAACGACATCTCAAGGTTCTTTTTATATGAGTAAAATATTCACATGGATATTTAAGTGAAATTTTTGTATGTATATATATAAGGTAAAAATATTTTAATTATTCGTAATGTTTGTATTAATTAATTTTTGGTTTAAAAACATATCTGTGCTGTTTAATTTTCAAGGTTGTCTATTTTTTTTAAGCGTCACCGATGAAGAGTTAGCTTGCTTAAGCGTCACCGATGAAGAGTTAAATTAATAGTATGTACTTGAAAGTAATAAAAGTTTACATCTTTTTTACCAGAGAGAAACCAGAGAAATAGAACAGAGAAAAACATAAGCATTTCTATCACAAAACAATTCATGGGATTTACATAAATATCTTTAGTTTGTCTCAAAACCCAACTGTAGCTCCGTAGCAGTGATCAGAAATGTCAATTTATGCAACCCGCACAATATTTTCATACATGCATGTTTCTGACGTCATAAACATGAATAGTCACTTAAATTGTATACTTTACAGTATTTTCACGCTCTCTCGTGGAGCTACACTAACATTCTGGTAAAAATTGTCAACAGTTTAGAAGATCCCATTTTGTGTTTATTCATTAAAAAGCACATGTTGTTTTATGTGGTCTATGGCTTTAATTGATTACCAATTTTAAAGATAGGTCTATAAGAGTTCTAATTTATATTTTTTCTGATAAATTTGTTTCGTTTTGAAAATGCTCTCTATTAACGTCTCTCTCTCTCTCTCTCTCTCTCTCTCTCTCTCTCTCTCTCTCTCTCTCTCTCTCTCTCTCTCTCTCTCTCTCTCTCTCTCTCTCATTCAAATCAATTAGTTAAAGTAAACATTTCACTATTTCCTTATTCAATTTCGTCAATTTCACACGAATAATTGAACTAAAATTATGTTGACATAAAATTTTATATTAAATTATCATTACTAAAAGACTTGATGAAATATTTTTCAATGCAACATTTTTATGGCGCTATAGTTTTATAGTCTAATGTTAAATAGGTTTTCAAAGGTCCTAATGGAACTTCAATATAAATATGGGAAATTTGAAATTCGCACTATGAAAAATACATTTTATACGATTTATCTTCAATCTATATTTGCACGCAATGTTTAAAACTCCTTCCACGTATGCTAAAGCTATGTCTGAAAAGAGGTTTGACCATGGCATGCACAAAATGCTATATGAAATAAATAACATTTTGGACTCCATAATGTAAAACCTATACACAATATATATCTAATATAAATAATGCAATAAATTGTAGGCATCAATATCATATTTTATAACAATTTCTATATATTTCTTGATTTTGATACAAAAATGAACCTTATAGAAACGGACATCCGGATAATTTGAAAAAATTTATATGTGACAAAAAAAAAAAAAAAAAAAAAAAAAAAAAAAAAAAAAAAAAAAGACATTTTTATGTCCTAAGATTTCATTGTATTCTTTCTCACAGTTATGTTACGACACTATGATGTGACATAAAAAATACGTCAAAATATCATTTTTATTTACACTTTTTTCCCCTTCTTTTCATGATCTTCCTGCATATAAAAGTTAAAGCCATTCATTATCTTTATAGTGTTTTTGCATGAGAGTAAAGCATGCTTTTTTTTATATTATATAAATTTTTATAAGATTACACTTTTAGAAGGACGTAAGTTTAGCCATTCTTCTTCACATTTTTATCATTGAATTTAGTCATAAATCTACTTAAAAAGAAACAACCTTCAGTTTTAACTTTAAAGTAAATATTTAAATTATTTCTTCGAATATTTTCTATAATGTTTAAATTGATTTCAGAGAGAGAGAGAGAGAGATAGCGAGAGTGAGATAGAGAGAGAGAGAGAGAGAGAGAGAGAGAGAGAGAGAGAGAGAGAGAGAGAGAGAGAGAGAGAGAAACGGTAAATTGTGTGGTTTTAATGAATAAAAATTATATTAATAAAAATCAATATTATATAATATAATATATTATTCATAATATTATTTGTATTTTTCCAGGCTACATAAAATTTGGTGTTTCTGCTATGAGCAAATTGAAGTTTAATTGCTGAATTAATTAAATAACATTCTTTTTTAATAAATTTTAAATATATTATGTAAAATATTTTTATTATTTTTTTTTTTTTTTAATTTCAAGTTGTACATTATCATTTTAAATTTTAATATTATTATTTAAAAAAAAATTACATAAAAAATTATTTTATTCACAATATTTAATTTCTAAAAATTTAATATTATTTGAAACTATACTTACAAGCCGAAGCTAAATGTATACCTTTTCTAAAGGGAAAAATAGTTATCATGCAATTAAATAATTTAATTCAGGTAAATGAAATAGTGATTTTAAATGCAAGGCAATCAATAATCACAGTCCTAAAACTGCTGCAGATTGATCATTATATATTTCACTGAAAAGTTTGTCTCCTCACGATTTGTGCGTTCTTTGCCGATTTCCGCCGCGATATATTGATTACACGTTAACATCAATAACAAGCGTATATAGGGTGGCCGCATTCATATAAAAATCAAAACCATATATGAGTACTAAGCATCAGAATCATTTTACCAGTTTAAAAATTCTTAGCAATATTTTTGAGAGCATTGATGCTGTTAACAGGTTGAATTAGGTTTTCAAGTATCCGAGAAAATGAATAATAATAAAAAAAAATCCAAAGAAATTATCCATAAAAAATAGGCCTCTCATATGCTGAGCAATGTTATTTATTACTCCAGTTAGGGGTCGAGTATGACGTCGTATAACCTGAACTATGATAGATTTTTATACATCGACAAGTTCGTAGAATCAAATAAAATAAGTAACACTTAACATATTTTCAAGTAAAATTTTTGAATTAATCAAGCAATTTACTAATACTGTGCACATTCAAATATTATAATAATCACTTTAATGACTTTATATATAATTTAGAATACCATAAATATTCATATAGATATTAATTACACAGTAAAATAATCATACTTTATGTTCGTCCTAAATATGTCTTAAACACAATTATATAAAAAGAAAAACACGAGAAATATAAAATAGAAATGATTCATAAAGAAAGTGAAGGAGAAATTAGACCAAAGATCGCTTATTAATTAAATTAAAGGCACGCTAGGTCAAAGAAATGAACCCATAATTCTCTTTTACAATCGATTGAATTTTTTTTCTCAAAAGAATAAAAATAATATCAAAATCAAGTTCAATAATATACGGTATGATTTGTGTTTTTTAAAGTTCAAGTTAAATAGAGATATTTATCTATAACAATAACAATACAATACCTATTTCATTTCTAAATTATTTTGTTTGCTGACGTATATGGTTCTAACTTAATGGTAGTTACCGGCCAATTTTGTTCGTAAGATGACTGTAAATAATTTTTTTATTAATGTAGATATAAATATATGTTTATTTATTATTAAGTTAATTGAAAATAATGACTAGACCAGCGCTCGTTGTAACAATCTTATGTTACTATAAACTGCCTGAAATTTGGATCAATAAAATTGCAAAAAAAGTATGAATAACAATAAAAAAAAATAATAAAACACGTGAAATTATGTTTGGTTTACTATCTACAGTATATCTCTTATTTGGCCTTCATGTTTTTTTTTTTGTTTTTTTTTTCTTCTTCTTCTTTTTCTTCCAAAGGTCGTTAAGGTTCCACAATGCTAAACGATAGGAAATGTGTGAAAGTGTACCTTTTTCTACCCCACCAGTGTTTGGCTTACGTGTAAACTCTATATTGGTAGTCTCATGGCTTTTTAGAGAGTTATTTAAATGAAGAAATTTAATAATGCTCAGTTAATGGCACGATGAGTAATGTATTGACTTAAGGATAATTTTGATGGCATCATCAAACCGAATCCTGGAGTATTTTATATTTCATTCCCTCAAGCTTTATTAGTTACAAAGATGATTGATTCTTATATGATAAGTTTTCATTTGCAAGTCTTAAAAACATTTGAGTCCTGTTATGGATTGCATCAGGACTATGCTATGAAATTATGTAACGATTGTTTAAAAATATATATATAATAAAAAATATTAATAATAAAAATAAAATAAAAACTATAAATAGGCATCAGACAGTGCATTAAGCGAAAATATATAGAAATCTAATCAATTGATACTTGATGCAAAAAATTAAATGGGAAAGATGAAAATCCAGATATTTTTTGGTTTTATGAAAGTAGGGGGCTGTAGCACCATGCATAAACAGGAAAAAGGAGTCCGAAAACCGAATAAAATCACTTGCAGTGATAACAACGTACAAGTAAATGTTATGCACTGTAAAAACTTTAATTATAAAAAAAAGGGTTAATAAAAATAATCCAATTTTTAAATCAATATATATATATATATTTTTTTTGCATGAGTTGGTAAAATAAGAAAAAAAACGGAATTATTTTTAGACACAGTGAATATTGTTTTATCTTTCCGAAAGTTACCAAAGAACAATACTGAAAATAGAAAAGGCAGAAAAGTTTGGAATACTTAAAAAACATTAAAGATAAAAGGTATTATTTTATTCGTTATTTCATTCTTCTCTATATATAACTTGTTTTATATATTATACTGTATACTATCAGCAAATTGAGTGAGCATAAAATTTCACTTTTATTCAGCCTTATTTCACACTTGCATGAATATATTTAAGGGGGACTTTAAAATTGCACTCTGATTATCCCTTTATTATTTCAAAAAATATATATATAAATTCCCACAGAATTTATAACGTATTTTTCATATCCTACAGGCTTTATAAAGAAGAAAACCATAAGTGCTAATTTTATTATTAAACTTTCTCAAAAAAATTTAATACGTCTAATCTTTTGCGTGCTATAAATTTTAAATAAAAACACGAATCTATGTATATTTATATTTTAACTTTTTCTTGCGTTGAAAAAGAACTGATTTTTTTTTTTAATTTTTTTTTTATTTATAACCTAAAAAAGGTTAACTGATTTTGTAATTGTTAATAATTACTTGTAAATTAGTTAAAGTATATCGCTAATTATCAAATGTATCATCATTATTATATAATAACAAATAATTAGCCAATTTGGTTATTTATTTTCAATTATTAAATAATCAAATAATTATAAATGATATTTAATTAAACAGTGAGTATAATATTATTTCGTAAATATATGCTCTACTTTATATTTGAAACTTCCCTATCAAAATTTGCTACATAAAAATTAAGCAATAAAACCATTAAAATTATACAATTGCTAATGGAGATACTCTATTTTAGTATTGAATTATGAAGTAATGTATAAATTAAACTACTGTAAATACAATATCAAGCATGAATAATGCCTCATCTCAAGCCAATATTTAGTTTTCAATTAATTTTACGTCAATTTATTCTTTAATCCAATTACAAATATAAATAAACCATTATTTGGTTTTAATTTACTATAAAAATCAATATATTATTAATATTAAACTTATTGATTGAATAGTAAATACAGATAAAAAAAAATCAAGTAAAAATTACATACCTTAAATGGATGCGATGTTATAGGTAGAAGTTGTAGGATGCAAGTGAAGTTTTGGATTGCAAATAAAAAATACTTTGAAACAAACAAAAATAATAATAATAATAAGGTGTTGGTTGTGAGAATATTTTTTTATTATAATTTTGAGAAAGTGGAGGTGGAGTAGAAGAAATACTTACATAAAAATCTCATCATAATGCCCCTCTTCCTCTCACCTCTTCCCCCTCGACTTTAAAACAACACATCGTGGAGTAACTAACCTATCTACTAACAAACACTCTCTCTTACTAACACTACTTAGCAGTGGAGCTTCTTTCCAAGGTATAATAAATTGTATGCATGTACTGCAATATGGTTACTATATTACCTTTGTATGTACAGGCTCTGGTATATTATGTATAAAATGTTTATTTTTTTCCTTACAGTAAGGGCAGAGAAATCAATTTTTTTATTGCAATATACAGTGCAATACATTTATTTGTATGAATTCATTATAAAATATACATAGAACCGAACAAACGAGTAAGTAAACGAGTAAACGAGTAAACGAGTAAACGAGTAAACGAGTAAACGAGTAAACGAGTAAACGAGTAAACGAGTAAACGAGTAAACGAGTAAACGAGTAAACGAGTAAACGAGTAAACGAGTAAACGAGTAAACGAGTAAACGAGTAAACGAGTAAACGAGTAAACGAGTAAACGAGTAAACGAGTAAACGAGTAAACGAGTAAACGAGTAAACGAGTAAACGAGTAAACGAGTAAACGAGTAAACGAGTAAACGAGTAAACGAGTAAACGAGTAAACGAGTAAACGAGTAAACGAGTAAACGAGTAAACGAGTAAACGAGTAAACGAGTAAACGAGTAAACGAGTAAACGAGTAAACGAGGTAATTCGAACAAACCAATAAATAAATATAAAAAATATTTAAAAAACTAAAAAGATTAATAAATAAAAATGATCGTATATTAATAACACAAATATTTGAGGTAAAAGTGAAATGTTTGTAAGTTTGATAAAAAGGAAATTAAAAATATTGACAAGCGTAAAAGAAGAGAGAGTTGGAATGAAGGAAGTATAAAGATTTTTATCTCTTAAAAAAAAAAAAAAAAAAAAATGTATAACCCTCAACTTGACATATATGATATAAGATGATGTCTAATTTTTTGACAAGGTAACATTTTATATCAGATGACGTACGTAACATATTGAAGAGTGAAAATATACATGTCCAGAATATTCAAATAGTTATAATATAATATAATATTGTTACCTAAGTTTATATTCGGATAAAGTGTTTTTTTAATTTATGATTGTTTTTAACCATAATTAAATTACCCAAGCATTTTTCTTAATACAAATTACTTTGAGGGCAAATTTTGGATGTCTCCATGTCTCCATCAATAGGCATCCAAATTTTTAGATTTTATTTCTCTATTTCATTACTGAGTTAAGGAGAAAATAATTCATAGAAAAAAAATGGGGCTTACCGACAAAGTGCTTTAGCCAATAATAATATGCGGCAGAGCAGCAAAGGATTAAAAGTTAGTTTCTTAGATGGTTGCATGTTTGCCCTTGTTTCTGAAAACTATTACGGTGAGGTTGGTCTATTTGAATTTTGAAATGAACCTTAAAAAAATTTCTATTACATAAGTCCACTTACGTGTTTTAAAGAACATTTTTAAAATCAACTTGATAAACTCTTATTCTGCTAATCACGGACCAATACAATTAAGTACCAGTACCTTATATAGAAATCAATATTTGAATGTTAAACAATCAAATTCATTAAAAAAAAAAAAATCTCTGCGTTACTTATTGTAAAATTGAAATCAAGTTTTACACCTAACTTATATATAACTTGATCTCTGATTACTTTACTACATTATTTTGCTGCGGAGTTTAACACATTGTTAAATAATAATAATATAACTTTATTGACTTCCAATTTAGCGTTAATCTGGTGTCATTACTCACATAAGTAAGAAAAGTAAGCAAAATTAAAAACAATAAAAAAAGAGAGAGAAAGAAGTTTAATTGATATTATTCATTCATAAAAAAAAATAATAATAATAATACCATAACGGCATAGTTATATTTTAATGAAATGAAGTTACCTTTCTTTTCTACTTTACTTGTTTAGAAGGTCGTATGTGAGAGTGAACTGTCTTGTCTTAAAACATCTTTTGTCTCTACTAAAAAAGTAATAATCATATGGGAATATATCGTGATTAACACTCCCAAGCATACAAACACACACACACACACAACTTTAACTTTTGACTAAATCACTTTATGGTGTATACGTATACTTACATGAAAGTTGTTTTTTTGTCGTACTGTAATTTCATCAACAAAAAAAAAAAAAAAAAAAAAAAAGCATCTTGATATATTAAAAAAAAGTGTAGGTGTTTCAAATATATTACTTTTTAAACTGTTTGTGGCTTCTTTTCATGATTTTTTTTTATAGTTATTTGAAACCAAAAGTTTAATAAATACATACAGTTGAGAAGGAAAAAAAGACTTGGAATTGATTATAAAATACTTTTGTATGAAGTTTCATATTTCATGTGTCGACGAAAAACTAAAAAAAAGAATTTTTTATATTGTAAAAATATGGTTGAAAAGAAATAATACAGAATAACATAACTAATTTTTATTTCCTTTTTATTAAATCATTGTATTTTTGTAGATATGTAGGTTTTCACGGTTCGATAAATGGTGTGAGACATTGCTAGTGTCGTAGGCTCTAACGGGATAACCGTGGAGAGTGTTGTTCTTCTGTTCACGACGTTTCGCGTCCGACGTTGGGCGCATCTTCAGGTGCATACTCATCTGAAGATGCGCCCAACGTCGGACGTGAAACGTCGTGAACAGAAGAAGAACAACACCCGCCACGGTTATCCCTTTAGAGCCTACGACACTAGCAATGTCTCACACTATTGTATTTTTATTTTTAATAATTTTTTCCCCTATCATATTTCATAGAACCCAATTTGGCTTTACTGTCATTTAACGATTGCAGCATTAATAGATTTACTTTTTATTACTATGGGGTTTTCCATAAAGTGTTATGCATTCTGATTGAAAATGTGGAAATTGTAGAGATTTGGCTGTAAAAATTCATAAAAGTAAACATTTTTATTTATTTATTGACAAAATTACTTTACACTAACTGTAAGACATAGTAATACTATTATTATAAAGAATATCATAGTACATACGAATTATGTAAGGGGTGGGGGTATTTTTACTATTGTCATTTTCTATTTTAATGTTTCCTTTCATAAGGCACAATATTATCCTTTTTTGACTTAGCGGTACCATTATATGGTGCCACTTTTGAAAATATGCCAAAATTAATATTACAAAAGTCTCAGGGTCCTTGCTAAAAATTATGTTTGTAAAGCCTATTTTTCCAATTGAGACAATTTCAAATATATCAAAATTTTGGGGGGTTCACCGTGCAAATTAATTTTTTATATGATTTTTTGAAATTTAAACCTATAAAGTCCAATGTTAATTTCAATGTTTTTTTCTTTGTTTTTTTCGGGATGGTCAAACATCTTGAAATTTTTATCACGGCTAGGTGTGACCCTTAGCTACACTATGACACCAAATTTAGACTCAAAACACGTTCTAGTTTTTAAAATATAAGATCGGTACCCTAATCCCTTAAGAGAACAATGATTTGCAAATCTCTTCAAAAATGTTAAGTTAAATTCTATTATTAATCATAACTTTTTGACTCAAGTGTATTGTAATTCTAGTTTTTAATCTTAACATTAAAACTTCACAATCTGTAATTCATTAAGAGTAATCAATTTAATTGACTTATTCAACCATACGTTGCACGGTTTCATTAAATTGTTGATCCATTGATTACTTTAATGATTCAAATTAAAGAAATAAATTTTTGTTGAATTTATTATGAAATCAAAGTTTAAATTTAATATTAAGACAAATAATAACAATAATAAACAAAACTCAGTAATTTTAATTTTAAGGGAGTAAAGTACAAACCCTATATCTCAAAAACTAGCCGTGTTTTGAGTCTAAATTTGGTGTCGTTGTGTAGCTAAGGGTCACACCTAGCCGTTATAAAAATTTCAAGATGTTTCACTGTCCCGTAAAAAGAAAAACATTATTGAAATTAGCATTGAGCCTTATAGGCTTAAAATTTCAAAAAATCATATAAAACTAATTTGCACGGTGACCCCCGCAAAATATTTATATATTTGAAATTGTCTTAAGCTGAAGTATCATTGTGCAAAATTTCAGATTTTTTTGACGAGAAAAGTTTGTCTAATGGCTGACGTCGGTCCCCTACTCCCTTAATACATGTTAAAGTTTTAAATTTTTAACAATAAATACCTTAGTAAAAAAAAAATAATAATAATAAAAAAAAGGTGTAAAAGTATTGTAAAGAACAAACTATAATTTGCATGTAAATAAGAAACACATCATGTTTTATTATGCATTATTATAATAATAGCAGTGAAATTTTTAAAAAAAAACTAGTAAACGGAAAAAAAAATAATAATAATAGTCCATCCATACACATACGACATGCTTGAAAAATTGAAGGGTCACGGTTACTATATTTTCTTATTATTTTTATATATAATTATTTGGCAATGAAATTTGTGCTACTAACTTACAAAATAATAGCGTGGGAGCATCCCTCAATAAATAGATTTTACAAAATAACAAAGCTTATTGATATTTAATTAAAATATTATTTTATTTTAATTATAATATGACCTTTATATATATGTATAGAAAATATTTTCTCTCATTTATTTTATTTGTGAAATGTATTTGCAATGTATTGCATCAATAATAATGTGATTATAATTTTATATTATTATAAATATGATATATTATTGTTTACTCATTAGCAGAGTAATACTTGCAAGCATTGTTGCATATTTACACTTCAAGGTTAGTAAGATAATTTGCAATATTTTTAAAAGGGTAGAGATTAAATTAGACGCACATACAATTATTTTTTACTATTTTAATATCTAATATTTACAAAGATCTAGAGACTTCTGATTTTTAGCAACGTTTATCGGTTTTGGATCCGGATTTAAATCTAGTCTATGGAAAACATAAATAAATGATATTAAATTTTAAAAATCACATATCTACAGAGATAAATAGAGGAGTACAATAAGATTACACAATTTAGTTAAGAAACTTTATTTATTTATTTTTGTTTTATTTTTTATTTTTTTCAATTTTTAATGCTAAGTTTAACTTCTTTTTTTATCTGCTGCAACTTACCTTATGGTGCAAGTTATCCAATCACAGGTGATAGAAAAAAGAAAAAACTATACCCTTTATTATTGCTAGGATAGTTAGGACCCTGAATTGATTTTTTTCCCCTGTACTGCAATTTTTTTAAAAAGAAGAATTTTTTTTGTCTAATAGTAAAATCTATATATTATTAATTCTGCACAAAATAATAATTCGGGTTTTGTAAATATGCTAGCGGCATTAGTGGCTATTTAATGATTGATAACTGATAATTTTTAATAAAATGGTGACAGCTTTTAATTATTGTGTATGGAAAAATAATGTATGAAAAGATGGTATCACTAAATGGACATTAAAAACGTGCTGTAAAGCCAATTTATTTCTGTTTACACTGTTTAAAATGTTGGATTTTTTCCTTTCTCTTTAATGGACAATTTATTAATTTTTAATCCATTAGTCACTACTTACTTTTTCATAGTGCCTGTTTTATAATAAAAGAACTATTCATATCATATTACTTAACATAATTTCGGAAAGGTTAAAGAAAAATATCACTCAATTTTTTATAAAGATTTTTATTTTTAATACATTTATATATTTTTATATAAGAAATACATCGAACAATAAATTTAATACTGAATTTTATATTGTATTTTTTTTCCTCGTTAAGCTTGAGCATAAAATTACAAATTCCAATTTCATTTTATGTTTTGTTTTTGTTTTTTTAAATTTTGTAATATAAATACTATTATAATAATTTTACATAGCTTATAAAATAAGATCATAAAACATTTTTTTATATTATTATTCATTATATTATTTTCATATTATTTTTGGTCTTTATTTAGCTATTTAATAATATACGAAACATAATTTCAAATATTATATTGTTTATTGTTGCAAAATAATACATATTATATTTTTTTTGCAAACTGTTTTTATTTTTGCATACATATAGCTTTTAATAATTGCATAGTATAATGGTTAATTTTTAATTTATTTTTTACCTATTTGTTGTTTTAAAAATATACTTTCTTTTCATCTTATGAAAGACAAAAAAAAAAAAAAAAAAAAAAAAAAAAAAAAAAAAAAAAAAACAGAAAATGTTAAACATTTTATCTATTTCCCCCCCCCCCCCCCCCCCCTAATATTAATATTTACATTTCATAACATTGTTAAAAACGCTTAAACCGTAAGTTGTAGCTAGTTATTTTTACAATATTTAAATAAGCAAACTTAAAGGCCTTCTGTACTTGCGTAAATTAATCATACGATGGAACCTTTATATTATACGTATTCTTGCGCCGGTGAAATTTTGAGACAGGAAAACTCATAGTTTTCAAGCAATCTTTTACTATGAAGCTCCGGCTTTATTCTTTCACAAAAGCGGATATACACATTTCATGTTTCTTAATTAACCCGTTACAAATAGCCCCATAAACTGAGGTTAGGGAGTTTCAAATTATATAGACAAATTTTATGGTAGTCAATATAATATATTTCAGAATCCTTTTTCACAATATTTCAGGATACAATATAAAATTGTGAAGTGAAATGCTTATACTTTGAAATATTTATTCCCAGTTTGGATGGCTAGAGAGGAGAGAGGAATAGATTCCGTGTGGTTCCCAATAATAATAATATTAATGACTTTTATTAGCAAAATCAGGCTACAAACCTCTCAATTTACCCCAACTGTTTTACAGTAAATAATCAGTTACGATTTTAAATGTATACAAACAATAACTTCATTGCATTAATAATTTATAATAATTTATATTTTGTAAACAAATAATTGGTATCATTTGTGGTCCTATAACAAGACTTACCATTTTTCTTTTTTCTTTTTTTTTCTTTTTTTTTTTTTTTCAAAGAGAATAACTAGTTTTCAACTTACGGAGGAGAGTTACAATTTTTTTTTTCTTTTACAGATTCTGGGATACAGAAATAGGGATTTGTTTGAGGAGCATAGTAAAAAAAAAAAATAATAATAATATTCATTTTTTTTTTTTTTTTTTACATTATTATTTTTTTTATGAGTATAATAAAATTAAAGTTATGAAAATGTGAATGCAAATTATAATTTTTAAGACTAAAATGTTAATCTAATTGGACTAACTATGTTAAAGAATAAAATAACATAACTCCAAGTATTATGTTGTATAACAAAATAATAATAATGAGAGGTCCTTATAAATATAATTTTGAAATACGAGTATTTGAAATTTTTACATACGCATAATATAACATCCGTAAAATAAAATAGAAATAAATTTTAACCCCCCTAACTTTCATAATATATTTTATTACATCATAACAGTATAGGGTACCAATTTATAAAATTTAGAAATAAAAATATTCTATAGTCAAAACATACACTACGAAACTTATTGTTACAAAATAATTGAACAATTACGTACTAAAAATCAATTTAGTAAATACAAATCAATTATTTGTTGTAATTTAGTTACGATAAATTTGATACATGGTTTTGTTATAATTATAACAATAGCCTAATCTTTATTTACAAAAGAAGATAAGAAGAAGAAGAAAAAAAAAAAAAAAAAAAAAAAAACTCTTTTCATTCCAAAGAAATTTAAATGAGAAATACTAGACATACTTTTACGTGTTTTAAGCCATAGTCATTTTTAAGCATTTTTTAAAACCAATAACCTCCATTAAATTTGTATTTTTTTGTGATTTTATCTCTACTTTATTTTAAATTAAATAACGCTATACTGTATAAGGTTGATATTTTTAACTTCAAAAGTATTTTATAGGGTGTATGCATTCATGTTAAAGTCAACGCTATGTTGTTGCACTCAACGTTTTAATGATTAAATGTAGAATAAATGCAAATAAGCAACAAAATCAACAGCAATAACAACAGTGAAAAAAAAAAAAAAAAAAAAAAAAAAAACTCAATAACATGGACTGCATAGGATAATGACACATTTTGACAGTTTAATTAAAAATACGAAGCTACATTTTTTTAGAGCATTGATGTTGTTTATAGGTTGAATTAGTATCTCAAGTATATAAGAAAAATAATAATAACAAAAAGTTAACCGATTTCTCAAAGAAAATAGCCAAAAACGCAGTTAATTCTATGCTGAGCAATGTTATTCATTACTCCAGTATGGCGTCCAAGCGCATTAAATATGACATCATACGCATACACCTAGTATATATTATTATATTATATATTAAGAAATATGATTTCAATATATCAACTAATAATTTATTTTTTAACTTTTGTAAGTATTTTTTTTAATCTAAATATTTCTGAATTATTTTTTTTTATTGATTTTTTATCTACACAAATTATCTTTATATTTGTGCGTGAACAGTAGCTATCAAATGTTAATAGTAAATTATTTTTTATTTTCTGAATAAAAATTTATTAAAAATGTTTATAAATAATCTATGTCCAATAAGATTTAAATTAAACTGAAATGAATATTCTAAGAATTCATGCACATAAAAATTTATGCTTAGTTTTTTTTTTTTTTTTTTTTTTCTAGAAACGAAGTTTAAACAAATGAGTAACATTTATTTTTGTATAATTTTTTTCTCTTGTTTACAAATTCACAGCTTTTATTTATAAATATTAAATAACATTTATAATAATATGGAATGTATAAAAAATTGGTGAAGCTACTGCTTTAAAAATTGCTCACTCAAAATTTACAATGATTTTACAAATCACTGTGATCATACTCTACTGTATACTTTTAATTTAAGAAATTTTGACGTTAAAAATATAATATTTATTAAATATAATACAAGTACTGTACAACGTTTTGAATTCAAAATTAAATATTGATTTTTATTTCTACCTATTTCTTAGTTTTTCAATGAAAATGGCCTGGAAAATGAGATGCTATTATTATTTTTTTTAACTTTGGTACATTTTTTTAAATAAAAATAATTTATTTATTATTTTTCTAGTTTCACCAATTTTTTAAAAGTAACACTAAAATCTACTTAAGAGTAAAGCTGGTTAATTACAACAGTTTATAGTGAAATACAGTGTTACAAGTTTTGTTCGAAGGTTATTGTAATTTTATAATAATTTAAATAAAAAATTAAATTTTAACAGTTATATATTTTTTTGGTTTAGAAATGAAAATAGTCCAAAGGAATATATTTAATAAAGAAGGGAAAAAAAGTGATTTTTTTTATTGATAAAAAAATGATTAAGATAATGGTTATGAAATTAGAAAACAAAAATTAACATATAATATTTAAACATATAATGCTGAATCTTTAAAATAGAGTTCAATGAAAATGTAATAAAAGTTTTGATTTAAATGTCGTTTTTACTAGTTAATTTTTTGTTTATATTTATTTATTCTAAAAAAAATGAAGCCAAATTTATGTTTAGGTACAAGGGTGCAATAAAATTGAATGTGTATACATGCTCCATTAAAAATAATTTTAAATTTTATGAAATCAAATTTACATTATAGATTCTGTCAAATAAAATATGCCTTAGAATAAAGTCAAATAATAAGTCAGAGCCTCTGCAAAATATTGCTTCTTTGAAATAAGCTAAGTACTGCGTATAGTGTAGTCGTACCTTATATGTAGCCGAATTATACCTTCTTATTCTGTCTTTGTTATCAATATTTGTGGCTCACAATTTAGCCTTTTTTTCCTCAAACGCACCCCTATTGTTACAAAGTTACAGTTAAAAAAAAAAATCTTAATATTTTATAATCTATATAAATTACTAAAAATGCATCTATAATAAATGCAAGCTTTTCTTTTTTTAAATGTATTTACAGACGGTTTTCCAGACCCATATTTCTCAATAGATCTTAGTTATACAAAAATATCACTGAAAGAAAAGTGAGAAAAGAATTAAAATTAACATTGGTGTTAATTTAAATGCAGATGAACAGACTTTTTCCGTGATTCCTCCACAATGTGGTGAATATACTCTTACATTAGCTAACGTATCAGCCATTTGATGGAGAAATAGTGCTGCATCGTGAGTACATTTGTAGCGACTTGATACAAATATGCATCGTAGGAATCCAAACTTGGCACTGTGAACAGAAAAAAATACGAAAAATTGGTTAAAACATTTTTTTTTTTTTCAAGTCAATAACAATTGAGTTTTTTTTTTAGTCACTAAAAATATAGCTATCTTCATAATCTTAAATAAATATATAAAAAATAATCATAATTACTAATCATCAAAGGATTAACATTTTCTATCAGTACTGTACAGTACGTGTTCTTAAAGACGCACTATGGGGTAAATAAAATGCCTTCTTCAAAGTTAGATATTGGTATGAAGTCCACATAAATGCATTTATTACGTCCCTTAACTCTTCCGTAGCTCCGTAAACTCGCGATACTCCTGTAAATTAGGCAACCCGCGCCGTAGCTTTCTATTGTGTTGAGGGTATCTCTGACGTCAGAGATAATGCACAACAATAGAAAGCTACGGCGCGGGTTGCCTACTTTACAGGAGTATCGCGAGTTTACGGGGCTACGGAAGAGTTAAGGGACGTAATAAATGCATTTATGGTGACTTCATACCAATATCTAACTTTGAAGAAGGCATGTTATTTACCCCATAGTGCCACTTTAAACTCTTTTTTAGACCCACAAACTGGGAATAAAAAAACCTGTAAGGGAAAAAAAGAAAAAAACTGTAATTATATTGTAGCAAAGGTGACGTCATGAATACTAGACGTTGCTTATTTTACTTTTTGTTTTTTTAGCCCCTCTCTATACGGAAAGAATATATTATTCGTAATTTATTCTGCATTTATGTCATAATAAATAAATAGTAAATAAATATTGCTAAATTGAAACAGCATAATTAATAAGAAATTTTAATTTTATGGAACAGATATAATTATGCAGTATAGCATAAATTCTGTTATTACGAATAAATTGTGCTGAAATTGAGCTATCATAATTATTGTGTATTTATTTTTGACGAGTGTATAATAGACATAATATTATGAGTAAGTTATCGTATAGCGAGACCCAACACATGATTTATCGGGCAGAAGGGTTTAAAATTTTTACTAATGAGTATTTTTTACTACTTTTTAATACTTTCTATCAAATGATAGGAAATATTGTTATATTTTTATATTTAGGTAAAAAAAAGTAATATACTTTGCAAAAATAAACTTTTTATTACTAAAAGAAAAAACTGACAAGTTTTTATTTTAAATATATTTAATGTATAATTATGATTTGCATAATCTACTGGTCACGCGTAGAACTACAATTAGAAACAGAGGAATTAGTAACGGATGCCATCGTTGATTTGTTCTCACTCTCTTTGCAATATTTTCATTATAGTCTTTAGTTTTTGGATAAAAAAAAATGAAGAAAATAATAAACTTATTTTCTAAAATGTTCAAATAGCTATAGAGGCTAAATTTAATATATTGCAGAAATTGTATTTCCTTATGAACTGTTTTATTCACTGAATTTTAAACATAATATAACCATAATTTTTCATCCACTAACTGCTGATTAAATGTAACTTTGCTTCAATCGAAAAAGATATTCTACTTCTATATTTTATTTGAATTCAAAATTTCTTATCATTCAAGTAACACAAAACAACTCATTTAAAACTAAAATTTTAAAAAAATTGATAACGTTTATGAATTTTATAATTAATTATTAAATACAAATATAAAAAAATATATATGTAATATATATATATATATATATATAATATTTAATTAACTTACTCACATATTATTTTTAAAATTATTATTTCCTCTTAACCAAGTTAAGAACTTTTTAAAACTATATAAAATACATAAATAAATTCCTTGCATATTTATTTCCCACGGCATTTAAACTCTCTAAACAGGTCAATATAATAAGCCACAACATTTCTCAATAAATAAATAGTTTGAATTATTGCAATGATGCGCACTCAAAAAACTATTAATAATTGAAATTCTGGGTTAAATATGCATTGTTGTATTTATCTTTTTTAAAAATTGTTATTGTTTTTTTGTTATATTTTTGAATAATCTTCTTCTTTTTTTATTATATATTGTGTATATATGTTTTATTTCTTATTGTTCTGATATGATTGAGGATATGATATATTGCATATTAAATGTTTCTTTACAAAAGTGTTGATCATGATTTGAAGAAAAATTATATATTGTAAAAGAGGAATTTTCTTTAAATAAATTGACTTTCAAGTGTTCGAAAATTCAATAAAGCTATTTTTCAGAGAAATTTTTTAAAGGTAGTTTTATCATCATAAGCTAATAGGATGTAGAAAATATATTATTACAAAATTTAAAAAAAAAAAAAAAAAAAAAATCCTGCCAAATTTTAAAAAAAGTATTTGATTAATTAATGAAAATATATTCTCGCCTAATCAGGATACAGTATGTAATTTAAATTTGCTTGATAAATTTTTGGACTTATTTTAAAAAGCAATATCATCATATTTTATAGTTTTCTATTTTATGTATACATAAATATTATATTATAAAAAAGTACTTAATCATTTCGATTGCAATATAGTTTTACATTCTTTACCCTAGTTAAAAACAAAGCATTTATTTTATTATTAAAATACATCGTGTTCGTTTATACTTTCTTTGCAGATAAAAGTAAAATAAATGAGATTTCATATAATCGCAGTAGTATATATATTATTTACAATTTAATGATCTTTTTTTCATTGTTCATCTTTTTATAATTATGAAATACTTACTTCAAAATATAGTAAATTTGTTATATTATATTTTATATTACTTTTACATAAAAATAAATAAATATAAAATATAAGTTTTGAAATAAGGTAAAAGTAATATATTTTTAATTTTTATTAAATTGTGTATAATTTTTTTTTTATATTTATTAAAATTTTTTATTGATTTTTAATAAATAGTCTTATTTATACTTTATTATAATGTTGGAATGTATAAAAAAAAAGATAAAGTTAATAAAAATTTTATTCCGTACAGTGTTGAAATCATAGCCATATTATACGTCTATCGTCTATGTCTTTACGATGAGGAGGTGAGGTAGAAATAAAAATAATCATGATATACTTATATTTAATTACCTCCTTGATATTTTTCTAATTGCAAACATAATTGACAAAGGTAAAAATGTTTATGATTATGTACTTTAAAGTTTAGCTGCACTCTTAACTTTATCCCTCATTTATTGCTCAAAAGGTAAAATCTTGTGTAAAATTAATAATTGAAGTTTCTGAAAATATTAATAATGATTTAGAAAAAAAATTATCATATTCTTGTTTTGTTTGTTGACTTATTAAAAGCATTTTACATATTGTTAGTGCATGAAATTGTAATTCAAGAGCTAAAAAGAATAGAGTTGGTCTAGCTCTTGAGTTAATTAAATCATATTTAAGAAAAATAGAAAAATTGTAGTAGAAATTAATAAAATCAGAGGGAATATTTTTGAAGTGAATGTTGGGGGAGGGCAGGAAAAATCATTTCTTCGATTTAATTTTTTAATTACTAATACATAATTTTCAATAGTAAAAAATTATAAGGTATTAATGTTTGCGGATGATCTTGCACACATAAAACGTGCCACATAAAAACTTTTAACATGCAGAAAAAATATCAAGAATTAATATTAATCATTTATTATTATAAAAAAACAAAGTTATTCATATTTATAATAGCTATTTAAGAAAAGATGAGCTGACAAGATCCAAGATCTTGGCTGGATGAAAAATTGTACGCAAATGTAACGTAGAATTAAAAAAATAAAAAATAATAATTATAAAAATAAATCACAACATACCCTAAAAAATATTCATATTTTTAGCAAGGTTTATACATTTTAGTGAATATTATTTATAGAAAACTTAAAGAAATTAAAAACATCAAAATAGTAGAATTCTTTAACCTTTAAGATGGATGCCTGCGGACTCTCATAGTTTTTAAAAGTACCCTGTGTGTAAAAAAAAAAAAAAAAGTTAGATTTTTTTTTTTACTATGATTGATTTAGTCATAAAATAATAAAGTAGACTGATTGGCAACTCTCATTCTCTCTTGTGTATTATTTTGTAGTGAGTATGACTAAAAATAATAAAAAATAATAATAATAATAATAAAAACACACAATCAGTTTTTAAAATGAGGAATTCCGTTCACGTAAAATTGATCGACACATAAAAAAAAAATAGAGAATGAACACATTGAGTATTAAAACAGATTGACAGCTTGTGTAAAAAAAGAGGAGAGGAGAAAACAAAAGAGTAAATTGAATTCTTTTTCAGAAAAATGTTCATTGACATTTTGACACTGTTGGATTACAGTAAAAAAAAAAAAAAAAAAAAAAAAAAGTACACTACATATAACTTTAAAATATAATTATAGAAAGATCATGATATTATTTTGTAATATATTTTCTATATTATAATATATTGCATAAGCATTTAATTGGTGACGTTCACGGATCAAATAAATTATAAATTACGTAATTTATGCTGCATTTATGTCATTAAAGCATAAATCGAGATGTTAATAAAATTAGAACGTAAAAATAATTTCGGTATACACATCATAACTTTATAAGATATAATGCTATATGTAGCATATTTATAATGCAGTATTGCATTAAGGGAATAAGGTACTGACCTTTTATGGCAAAAACTAGAATTGTTTTGGGTCTAAATTTGGTGTCATTGTGTAGCCAAGGGTCACACCTAGCCGTGATAAAAATTTCAAGATGTTTGACTGTCCAAAAAAAAAAAAAAAAAAAAAAAAAAATATTGAAATTAACATTGGGTCTTATGGGCTTAAAATTTCAAAAAATCATATAAAATTAATTTGCACAGTTACCCCCCAAATTTTTTATATATTTAAAATTGTCTCAAGCTGAAGTATCATTGTGCAAAATTTCAGATATTTTTGACGAGAAAAGTTTGAGTCTAATGGCCGACGTCGGTATCCTCCTCCCTTAATTATGCTATATTGAACATATTGTATAGAAAATGGACTCTAGCATAATTATGACTCATAAATTTTTGTTTGTGATTAAAAGAAATATTATAGCCCCTTCCTGTTCTTCTTTTTTATTTTCCACAAGTTATTTTAATATTTATTATAGCTCCATATCGAAACAATACAAATATTTAATTAAATGTAAAATAGTTTATTTCATCATTTTTTTACTATACTTGCATTGAAAGATTTTTTTCATTGTTGTACAAAAGTAATCAAAGTGATGCTTTTGTTATGTAAAAAAATAATTTAATATCACTAAAAAGTTTGCAACAATGAACAAAATTAATGCAAGGCGTGAATTCAATTCAATTTAATATTTCATTGTGTGGCAAAATATTTATAAAGCAATATGAACTCATTCACTTTTATTTAATTGTTGCAGTGTAAAATATGTGTTTATTAATTTAGAAAAAAAAAAAAAGACATGAAATTTTCAGTCTCATGAGCAATGATTAAAATCATAAATATGCTATTACAGTAATATGTTACATTTTATAGGTATGATTCAAATAATAAAGCTTATGCAAGGTTATATTAGCCTGTATTTTTTTAAGGGAGTAGGGTACCTACGTAGGCCATTATACTCAAACTTTTCTCGTCAAAAATATCTGAAAATTTGCACAATGATACTTCAGCTTGAGACAATTTCAAGTATATAAAACTTTTGTTCCAGAAGTCACTGTGCAATTTAATTTTTTTATGATGTTTTGACATTTTAAGCCCATAAGGCCCAACGTAAATTTCAATAATTGTTTTCTTTTTTTCGGGACGATCAAACATCTTGAAACTTTTATCACGGCTATAGGTGTGACCCTTGGCTACACAATGACACCAAATTTAGACTCAAAACACGTTCTAGTTTTTAAAATATAAGGTCAGCACCCTAATCCCTTAATGTAAATATTTTAATTATTTTTTTAAAAATGTTAAACATATCATATATATACATGACAAAAAAATCCTTTTGAAGTATTTATATCATAAAGTTGTACTATATTATATATATATATATATATATATATATATATATATATATATATATTAAACACTGCAAATAATAATAAATGGATGTATAAAATTATAGAAAGCAAAATATAGTATCAAAAGAACAATATGACGTCACAAAATGCTATGTTACTAACTTGTCAACATAATAGTAAACTATATTAAATATTTAATTGCGTATATTATAATGTAAGCACACAGGTGTTATTAATTACTAATATATAACTCGAGTAATATACTGTCGAACTTTGACATCCATCTATCTAATGACTTTTTGTAATTCACTTTTTGTTTTCTATATGCTGTGTATTATATACTGTACATATATGTATATAAAATACTATGTATATAATCTGCATTACAAAGAAAATGTAAAAGTCTGTTGATATCATATATAGAGCAAAATTTACATTGTACAATCATCTTTATTAACTTTAAAATTTAAGATTTTTAATGATGATTCTGGTGATTGAAATTTTTAATAAAAAAACTATTGGTTAGCCCATCATTTAAAATTTTCTGCAGTCGGTGCATTAGTTTTCTCTAAAATTGCAAAAATTTGTGTTTCTCCCCGCATTAGCATTCATGTTAAATTAGAGTGTTGCTCGTAAACCCTGTTTTCTTGCACCAAAAAATACGCATTCCATTTGATTAACCATAGCCGATCGTCATTTTAGTAGCAAAAAACAGGGTTTACGAACAGCATTTAGGAGTCCCGTGGCTTTTTCTAGCGCACCTCTGATTTGGTGCTACGTCACCACCGATATCAACCATTAAATATCCTTAACGATTTTGTTACAAGCTTAGAACACGTTAAACAAAAAACGTGTCTAATATACTAACATAAACACCGACGCTGATTTCACCGAAGTCATTGATTTCTAATTTATGATACATTCACGAAATGGCAGATGCGGTTTTATGACGAAACAGATCGAACGCACGTGAACTAGTCAGCTGTTACTTCATAAAACTGCATCTGGCATTTTGTGAATGGAAAATAAATTAGAAATCAATGACTTCGGCCAAATTAACATTGATATTTAGGTATGTTAGGATGGTAGATAATTTTTTTTAAGTTTTTTTGTTCAAGGTGTTATACGCCTTTACGTTTGAATGCGAAACATTTCAAAAAGAGATTGCGTGGAACGTTATGTAATACATGTTCGTATATTATGTAGATGTAATTAAATTTGTTAATACTAACAGTTTGATAATAGAGACTAATCTGACTTATTACTTATAACTTATGAAACTTAAAACGAAATTTCAAAAGAAAAACCTAAAATATTTTCGTTGATATTGCTTTTTCTTTAAAATGAGTTCTGTTTAAAGAAGGCTGTTGGGTTATGTTTTTCCTCATCTGTCACTCTCTCTCTCTCTCTCTCTCTCTCTCTCTCTCTCTCTCTCTCTCTCTCTCTCTCTCTCTCTCTCTCTCTCTCTCTCTCTCTCTCTCTCTCTCTCTCTCTCTCTCTCTCTCTCTCTCTCTCTCTCTCTCTCTCTCTCTCTCTCTCTCTCTCTATTCTTCTTTTTCATTAGTAGTATTAAAATAGCCATAATTATAATATTAATAATCAAATAAGCTATAAAATCAAATTAACTTACAGGAAATTAGTTTTTCTGTTCTCTAGCCTGGTATAAGTCTTTTATACTAAAAAGTTTTAAACTTGAAAACTTTTGTGTTAATTGAAGTTGAAAACGTTTAAGAAAGTTTCTAAGTTTTCTATCAAAAACTATTAATATTCATAGACTGTATAAAAGTAAGAAAAGACCTGCTTAATTTTTGACTGTATTTTTGTACGTGCGATTTTCACAAGATAGTCAAGTAAATTAAAAAGAATTAATGATAATGTGTATACATAGAAACAATTTTGGGTACTCTAAAATTAGCGATCTAATTTTTTTTGAAAAAGAAACATAAAAAGTATAAACTTAAACTCATCTCTCATCACATGAATGTTTTTATTTTTATTTATTATTAATATTATTATCGAGCACTGGTAGCTTAGTGGCTGCGTGTCTGACTAGTCCGCGAGGGAACACGGGTTCGATTCCCGGGTGTGGCAAGATTTTTCACAAAAAAAAAAAAAACGAGCCACCGGGAATCCACAGTGCATTCGGGAGGTAATGGATATCTCAGGGAATCCATTGCCGACCTTCCTGACCGAGGTTTCCATGGTTTCCTCGGTATGTAAAGGCGAATGCCGGGAAGGATTTGCCAGGCCATGGCCGACCCGCCATGGAAGAACCCGCGAATCTTATGATAGGGTTTCGGAATTCTCGGGAGTGTAAATTCAGTATAAATGCATTGTAAATATGTAAATAACTAGCATATTATGTTGTACCTCGCCTAGAGGTTTGATCGAAAAATTAAAATAATAATAATATTATTATTATTATTATTTATTGTCAAGGATGTAAGATATATATTTGATGGAAAGAAAGTGTAATATTAGGTATTTATGTGTTTCCAAATCCATATTTATGTTATCTCTTTAAAGAAACAATTCAATTTTCATTTTCAAATTACTGTGAATTATTTATTATTTTTAATGCTTAAATTATTATTAGAATAAAATTGTCAGAAAAAAAGAAAAACATTCTCTCTCTCTCTCTCTCTCTCTCTCTCTCTCTCTCTCTCTCTCTCTCTCTCTCTCTCTCTCTCTCTCTCTCTCTCTCTCTCTCTCTCTCTCTATTCTCCATTCTCTATTAGCATTATGGCACTTTTTTTTAATAAATGAAATTCAACAAAAATGTAAATTTAGTAATTTGTATCATATTTTATTTACATAGACTAAATACTGTATCTCATTTCTGTTGTGATCAAACCTACTGTTTCACTATTTTATTTACGGCCTACTTCTTACGCTCGTTCTGTTTATAATTATTTATTTCTAAAAATATGAACAAGCTTTTTTATTATTATTTTACACTTCGTTATACAATATAACAACATTTTGCATACTTCAAAGCTAATTATAGCACAAATTTAATGAATTATTAATGAAGAAAATAATCTTCCTTTTAACTTTTCATTTAAATTAAATTTTAAAATCAATTACGTTAAATCAAAGTTTACTAAAAAATAATTAAATTAACTTTTCTTTTGAATAATAAAATTTATATATTTACACATTCTAAGAAGCAAACAAATAATTAAAACTGTTTGTATAATCAATTATTAATGAAATACGTACAATAAATAATAACTTTAATATAAATTATATAGTAAAATTAAAAAATAAAGCATCAGAAACTTAAACCCTGATAAAAACATTAATCATTTAAATCACACAAAAACACAGTGGAACTTACATTTTATAGTGTATATCCGCATGACGTCATATTTAGAGCGCTTGAACGCCATACTGGAGTAATGAATAACATTGCTAAGCATAGAACAAACCTTATTTCTGCTATTTTCTGTCCAAAAATCAGTTAGTTTTTTTATTATCATTTTTCTCACATATTTGAGGTCTAATTCAATCTTTTTACAGCATCAAAGTTCTCTAAAATTTGCTTCGTATTTTTAAACTGGCAAAATGAGCCATTTTCCTATGCGGCCCATGTTATTGAGTGATACAACATGGCGTCAACTTTAAAATGAATGCATACACCCCTAGTTTGTCAGAAACCCCAACTACCACCACAGCAGTGATCAGAAAATTTTGACTCATGCAACAATATTTTTCATATACTAATTTTTTTGCATCTCTCTGACGTCAGAAATAGCATGCAAATACAGGATTACAGGATTTTCTCGCTCTCTTGAAGGGCCATATTTACATTCATTAGTTTCATTTGAAGATCCCGTATTGTGCTTAATCATTAAAAAGATACATGATATTATGATGTTCTACTCCAAACCACAAAAAAATGACGATCACTTAATACTTTTTAAATGCAATTGTACATTTTTTGGTGCAAGGTTACATGGTTTTCGAACATCATTTATGTTTCATGTGGTCTACAGCACTATGGTTTTAATAGTGTTGTTCGTAAACCCTGTTTCCTGCACCAAAAAAATTGCGCATTACATTTGAATAAACATAGTTGATCTTCATTTAAGTAACAGAAAACAGGGTTTACGAACAGCATTAATGAAAACACATTCTTATAATTATTCCACTTTAACGATAACAAAAGTATTGATTTTGTTTTGCTTTTTTTTTTAAATAAATAAACAAAAAAATAAAAATAAAACATAATGAATGAAAATATAATATACGTATGACATAAAACCAAACTGACCTTTGATGGGTATAAACAACTATATTCAATAGCCAAATAATAATAAAATCTCTCTCTGAAGTTTTTTCCCGATATTTAAATCCTTTGTTTTCATGCAATTTATTCTTCTCTCTATACTTTATCCAATTTATATTCATCAATGGACTCATTTTATCCCATACTGTATGTTAGTGAACAAAAGCCAAGTAATTAACTTCTTTTTTTTACCCCCAATTATTAATTACCTCTCTTGTCAAAAACAATTTCCAATAATTACCATAAAAAAAAAAAACTTTGAAAATGCTAGTTGAGATTATCATTAAAAAATCAAAACAAAACGAAGGTTTCAAATTTGTTTTTGTTTGAGACAAGATAATTAATTATATGTATTGATTTTATACTCAAATCCTTTGGCGTTCCTAATTTTTAATTAAAATAAATAATAGACCTTTTTGTAAAACTACACCTTGGTTCACCATGGTTACTTCTAATTATTGTGATAATAATATTTAATTATTTTTGTACCTAAGGGTGGTTGATTATTAGAAAATATAAATTGTTTTAATTGAAAATTCACATACATACACACAATATATTATATACATATATATATATATATATATATATATATATATATATATATATATATATATATATATATATATATATATATATATATATATATATATATATATATATATTGACACTCAAAGCACTTGTCAATGAGAGTGGTATACTCTCGAAAATTTGTGCATTAAGTGTATATTACATCGTGCAGTGTAATTAAATTTGAATTTATACGCGTATAAAAACTTAAAACAATTGAATAAGTGTATATGTGCAGTGAAATCAGATTGGATAAAACACAAACCGACAGGGGAAATAGTCCGCAACACTCAAGGTATTTATATTATGACACCCTGTCCGTCAAACTTCTCTTCAATATATATATATATATATATATATATATATATATATATATATATATATATATATATATATATATATATATATATATATATATATATATATATATATATCAAGCAGCTTTTATTTAACATGAAATTCCTTTTTACAAAACATAACTTTATTAAACTGACGATGAATAAAATGAACATTTAACTTGATATTGAACTTCTTGTTCTCTTAAGTTTAAATTCTTCTTTGTATATTAATATAATGTCATTGAAGCAGACAATGCGTATTGTGGATAACACGGAAAAAAATACTTCTAAAGGCAAGTACACAAATTCTATAAGTTGCAATAGGGTACATGCATTCAAATTAAAGTCGACGCCAAGTTGAAGCACTAAATAACATAGTTATAAAAAATATCACATTTTGCCAAGAAGACAGAGGGGAAAAAAAAAAAAAAAAAAAAAAAGGAGAAAGAAAGAATGAATGAAAAAAGTAATATATTTTTATTGATTTCCTTTTAATTACAAAGTTCCGGCTTTTTCATAATAATAAATAACAAATATATATAATACAGTTCTACTGAAACTGTCTAAAATATTGAAAAAGAAATGCATCGAGTTTGAAGCTGAAAATGCGATTTGGAGTTGCAAAAGCATATATCTCTCCTTCTCTCTCTCTCTCTCTCTCTCTCTCTGTCTCTCTCTCTCTGGATATTAAAAGTAAGAACAAGACAATATCAAATAGATTTCAAATAAAGTCAGGATGCAAAGTTTTGAAATATGAAATATCAACATCGGAGTCACATAAGACGCCATGTTAATTTATATTTCTCGTTTTCTTTGTTATCTGATAATCTTAGGTCCTGAAATTTTTATCTTAATATTGAATTTATGTACCTGTTACTAATGAATTTCAATTAAAAAAAAAAGGTCAACTAATGAAATTCAAAGATAAATCTTTAGCTTTGAATAAGTACAAACCATTAAAGTTATTTAAAGTGACGTTATATACAATAAGTGATTTTATGTATAACTGTTATACTTACAAATAATTAAAAATAAATTGGAAATCATTGAGCTGGCCAAATCAAAGTTGGTGTACGATATAATCTTCCATTAGACAAAAGCTATTATGTTATCTAAGCCTTTAAAGACTTTTGATATATTTATTTATTTCCCTTTAAATTCAGCACTACATAACACAGACAGTAAATTATTTATACTTGTTAAATGTCATATGTTGAGATAATTTTACGTTTAAATTGAAATGTCAGAAACAAGATATAAAGTGCTTTGTTTTCAAACACATAATTCAATTGAAATGATGTGACAAAATCACAATCAGTGACTGACAACTTAACACCCCTATACTGATGATTGAATCAAAACCATTGAATCTAATTAGAAATCTTTTGCTTGATTTTCTTCTCTCTAATTACGCTTCAATTTAAAACATTGATTAATAAAGTTGATTTTATATCTATAACTGTAAAGAGCATTATATGAAGTATTTAAAAGAATTGCTTTTAATATCGTTTAATATTTCATTTCATTTGTCCTTTTATTAAAACAAATATTTTCAACCGAATTTAGATGCATTTTAATTTTTAAATGAATGAAATGTTATGAATAAATTATTGAAAACATAAAATAGAGACAAAAAAAAATGTTAAGTACTTTTAAGTGCTTATGTGTACAGTGCTACCTATGAATAATACAATTTTAAATATGTATGCAAAAAATTTGGAGTTAAAGTATTTTTTTTATTTATTTATTAAAAACATCTAAACATTCAATAAAGCTCATAAGTCCCAATATTAATTTCAATCATTCTTCTCCCTAATATGATGGTCATGAAATTTAAACAAATATTAAAAATAAAATATGTGGTTTTGTTACCATTGGTCGACTTATAAAAAAAGTGGGTAGTTTTTTTATATCAGGGTTTCAAGTCTTCGAGTTAGGCGAGTAAAATTATTTACATGTTAAGTCTTCTATACCTATGCTATTTATGTTATGCGGGATGTTAAGTATTCCATTCAAGGCTATGTTATGAATTATGCTCAGCAATCAGCATTGCATTCTGTGGGTTTAATTTAATATTTTGAGATATAAAAATTTATATTAACTTTTCAAATCCTACGTATTTTTAAAATATGCCTCACTTTTTTGATTAAAAGTAATAAAAGATAAAGTATTTTACTAATTTTTCACAACTTTAATGTAGTAACTTTTACAATACTTGTTTTGTTTCCTCTTCTTAAGAAATTGATTTAAAATAAAACTTTAAAATAAAAAATTTTAAGGAATGTAAAGTGCTGAAAACTTAAAATACTTTAAAGCACCTTTTTTTTTTTAATATGGCACATTTTTTAATTTATTAAAGATTTCCATCTCCTTTTTCCCACCTTTTTGAAACTTCACGTGTAAGAAGATTTATTAATATTTTGTAAGGTTCTATTATATCTTTAATAGTTTAATGTTATAGAATATCTTATATTTCATTAAACATTATTATTTGACAAAAACTACATTTTTTTTTTTTTTTTATTATTATTGAAAAGATTTTGCATCATTATTTTTATTTCTTTAAAAATCAATTTCAATCGTTTGATATTTCATGCTTTTCTTATAGTAATATTAAATATATTATGTAAAAGGGATATTCGTGAAATATTTATTTCATCATCTTTTCTTGGCGATATTTCATTCCAATGAAATATTATATTTATAGAGAGAAATATAAATATAAAGAAGTGAAGCATTTGAGAATGATGATTGAAATATTATTAGATAGACACAACTTAGGTTATAAAGATTGCTTTCAAGTTATAACTTATTACATTTTTGATCTGTGTCAGATTTCCAATCTCTCTCTCTCTCTCTCTCTCTCTCTCTCTCTCTCTCTCTCTCTCTCTCTCTCTCTATTCCACAAAACTCTGACGTAATCTTATTTTCCCATTTTCCCAATAGCTCTCTCTCTCTCTCTCTCTCTCTCTCTCTCTCTCTCTCTCTCTCTCTCTCTCTCTCTCTCTCTCTCTTTCACTCACTTTCTCTCTCTTCCACTTCTTCCTCCGCTCATTCAATAACATTTAACAACCAAAAAAACTGAATTGGACATCAAAGCTAATAAAGAAATAAAATGCTTACGTTATTAATTAAAAAGGAGTTAAAAATGTTATTCAATTCGGTTCAATATACTGTATGATAAGGGGAAAAACTCTTTTAAAACAGTTTACAATCACTGAATTCCCTTACAAAAAAAAATGAATTCTTATCCTCTCCAAATAATTTAAAGTTAGAATAATGGACAAGTTGTTGTAACATTTTTAAGTTGCAGACAAAAATATACGACCAAAGTATGATAACATATAATAATATTCATAGAAATTGCCAATTTTTTGGAGGGAAAAAAAAGTCATTTTTTTGTAAGAAAGTTTCTTTTTGCTCAACTTAAAACTTGTAAATTGAATCTTATACATAATAACACTTTCCACACGATAATTTATAAATTTTCCAAACTTTTTTTTTCTTTTCTTCTTCCATTTTAGTAGTATTTATAACTTTTTAACTTTTTGACATATTTATATATACAAAAAAAAATCTGTATTTTTTTGCATTCTTATTTGTGCTGTCTACGATAACAATATAATGTATAACTAAAGAAGAATGTATTTTTCTAAGAAATAAAATACAAAAGATTTAAACTTCGTTTCCTTTTCATGTACATGAATTTTACTATGAATCTTGTATAAAAAGAAAGGAATTTAGATTTATATTACTAAGGAAGTTTAACGTTGAATTGATGTCATTAACTAGGAAAATAAAACAATGAAAAGTTTGTTTTCTATCAAAGCAATATCATCATCATATTATACTATACGTATGTTCAGACAATATGATAGAATTTTTTTTCTTTTAATTGCATAACTTACAACGCTTTTTTTTTTTTTTTTTTTTGTAAATAGGAAAAAAATTAAAATATGTTTTTATATATTTATATATATTGCAAAAGTTAAAAACACGCCCCACTATCTATCCCATTAATCCTAAGTTCTTTATCCGGATTCTTTCGATACGTATTCAGAAACGGTTAAAAAAATCCGTAACATGATCACGATAAAATTCGGATAATAAATTCTTTTTCAATTTTTTTTTTTTTTTTTTTTTAACATTAATATAGTATATTTCAATAATAAAAAAAAGAGGAATTTATGTATTGACATTTTTTTCCCTAACATAAAATGAATAACCATAATTTTGCGTTTTATTATTATTTAAAGTTAACGCCCACACATAATATAACATTCACAAAGCAACACGTTTTTGTGGTTTTCGCAATTTCACACTCGTCCAATAAATAACATACATTCGAGAAGATGAAAAATACAAAGTGAGGTTTATCTTGTAAAATTTATAGAAATCTCCCACTATAACGTAAATAATCAATCGTGGAGAGATAAACAACTTGAAAAATATTTACAATTATTTTGTAATATATTTTTTTTCTTTATGAAGATATTATATTTTTATTTTTTTGTCATATTGTTGAAAATTATAGTAATATTATGTTTAAGCTTTAAAACATTTTTGTAATTTATATATTGTTCAAATGTCGTTAACCCTTTATTATTTAAAATTGAGAAATTTTGTGATTCTTTTGCGTCTTTATGTATTGGATACATACAATAATAGTTACATAATAGTTTCTTGAAACAAAAATATATTTTAGAAAACATGTTTAACAGTGTCAATGACTATCTTGAAACCAAACAGCTAAAGTAAAAATTATTTATAATTTAATGTTTAATATATTGTATTTGTGTATTGTTGCAACGTTATGTACTTTTTTTTAATGGACAAATTTTTGAGAATATTTCAATCTTACTTAAAAAACTTAAAGCCCTTGTCAACGTACTTTTTTTATCATTTAGAATACTAGATTGATAATTATCTTAATTACCATACCTTATTATCGATGAAATAGACACCACCACGTTGATTTTGTATTTATTTTCATTTTAAATGTTATATCACGTATCTGACGTCACAATGTACCACCTCCAATCACAGTCACCGCTTTGGTCACGTGATAAATTTAAGCCCCTCCCTCAAGTTCTTTACTACTATCACGGCCCCATCTGTACATCGTGACGTCAGATACGTGATATAACAGTCAAAATGAAAATAAATACAAAATCAACGTGCTGGTGTCTAATTCATGGATAATAAGGTACGGAAATTAATAGTAATAATCAATCTAGTATTCTAAATGATAAAAAAGTAAGTTGACAAGGGCTTTAAATGTGTTATTTGCGTCTTTTTAATTTATCCTTTAAAACTTTTTTTTTATTTTTTTATTTTTTATTATTATTATAATAATAGTAAAACTGTTGATGAAAATATATATGATCTCTTAATGTTATTGCATTATATATGTTGGGTCGGTCCACTGGAGTTTTCAGTTTAACTTTGGTTACACGTTACTGATAATGACAAACAATTAGTTTATTAGTTAGCAAAACTCAATGAACAGACAGAAAGAAATTGAATGAAAAAATCAAGAACATGGTACACTGTGCTACTTGGCTTTAGTATTCTTTCTATGAAATTTATAAATAAAATATTGCATAATAATAAACTAGATCAAATTAAATCCTAATTATTATTGTTTTCTTTCCGAAAATACATTTTTTTAATAGAGTGCAGTAAATAATTTAAAATATTACTCAAAGTGACTTGATATCTTGCTGATTTTTAATGGAACTACTACTATATTATACACGTAAGAGGACATTACTTTTAAACGTAAGCGTTCAATCAAATGAAAGATAAAAAAGCAACAGTACATTCAGAGTAAATAAGGCTATACACAACATTTTTAAGCACAAACAGAAATATACGTAATAATGAGTAGCACCGTTTTTTTCTCTCTCTCTCTCTCTTTTGCATATCATGAAAGAAAAGATCACCCTGAATCGATTAATGCGTGATTTTCTAAATTTTGAGTTTATGATGCATTTATATATAATATATATATTTTTTATATTTTTTTTTGAAAATTATGATATGACGTCACGCTCGATAACTTTTGTATAAATTGAACACCGATCGATTCAGACGATGCCGGTTTTATTAGAACATGTGCAATAAATTGTATTATTGGGCGCAAGCCTGTTTCTGGTTGACAATAGATGTAAATAAAAAACACTCCTAAAATATTGTTGAACTTTTTCATTATGCTAGATAGATATTAGTACCATTTATTAAAAATCAACATAATCAACCACATCATATTAATGATATGACGTAAAAGCATATTAAAATATGTAATTGCTTTTGCCCGTAACCCGTAATTCGTAAGGGTACGAATTACCTACATAATAGAAAAATATAATATTATTATAAATATATTTGATGATTTTTTTTTTTTTTTTTTATTATTATTATTATTTTTTTAAGTTGAAGAAGTGACTTATTGATAGACTATCACTTTCAAAAAATCATTTCATTTCATTGCATAATTTAATTTTTGATAATATATAAATTTATAAAACTTTTTATTTCAATCAGGAGAATAACCTGTTGTATAGTTATAAATTATTTTCACAAATCAAAAATCACTAATATAAAAATTTGAATACTAAACGTGACTTAAAGCTTACATAAGAACGTTTCTTTGCAATTTAAATGCAATACAAATTTTAAGTCAAAAAATTCTTTCAAATGTCAAATTTTGACCTTATTTTATGACCACATTTTTTTCTTCTGAAAGAATTTTCAAAATTTTATTGCATATTTTATATTATACAATTTATCAAAAATTTTAATGGTATCCAATTAGTATAGAAAAATTAAAATGTATTGATAGAATCTATCGATAACTTTCTTTGGCGAAAGTTTTGTAAAAATATTAAGATAAAAATGATGTAAAAAGTAGTTGTGATAATAATAGACAGTTTTATTTTTATATCCTCACGTTTTTTTTTTTTTTTTTCCAGTTACCTAATAATTTATTTTATAATTTTCAAATAATAGAAATGCAAATGTTTTATCGATTATAAAAAAAAAGCCGGTGAAGTAATCACCAAAGTTCAAAAGTTAATGAAAATTATGCATAAACAACGGGAAGTTTTAGAAATATATGAAAAAGAAAATTTGTCTGACAGTATTTAAATTAGTTTTTAATTTGTTGAGGTTTTTATGTTAAAATTTTACATTATTATAATTATTTTTCTAATAATTTGTCATCAGTTTGTAAATATTATGAAAACTTGAACATTTTGATGTTGTTTTTTAGAATATTTATACTAATTTCTAATTTTTAATATCAAAATTGCTGTACAGTACGGTTTTATATTATTATTATATTAAGTTTATTGTAATAAATTATCAATTTGTTAAAAATCGTCTGCCTACAATACTTACAGCATAGTTATTTGATTATATCATAATATCCATTTTCAATATTAAATTAAAACTGTTTCAAAAAGTTCGAAAAATAAAACTGTGTAATTAAATTTGATTGTAAAAATATAAGCTTTTATTATTATTATTATTGAGACTAAAATTGTTAAATTAAAAAAGGGACATTGTATATATATATATATATATATATATATATATATATATATATATATATATATATATATATATATATAATATATATATATATATATTTATTATTCAGAGTACAAACCAACAACTTGGTTGAAAAAAGTTTAAACAGTAAGTCGTTAGTATCAAAGTAATTTATTCAGCGGTAAATGGTAATTTCTTTATATCTTTAAAAACTTTGAAAATTACAAACAAATTTATAATAAAAATAGTAACTCTTTAGCTATTTTTTTACGTGAATTTAAATGATATACAATTTTCATGATTGAATGCAGTAATAATTAGGCAGGTGTAATAACAGAAGTGACCAAGGATAATGAAATAACAATAAAATGAAATAGACAAATTTCAGTTACTTTTCTTTACAAAACAAAATAGCACTAAATCAGCACTATACGCACATTCACTTTTTTTTTCTCACATAATTTTCACTATGAATAAATATTTCTGGCAAAATTCCACATTAAAACTAGTTAAATAAAAAAAAAAAATGCCTAGGAAGATGAAATTTAATTTATTTTTTTAAGTTTTGGGAACTTTGACATTCTTGCTTCGCTATAAAGATCTGATATCCCGACGCACCCTGCACCTTATGTGTGAGAGTATTATTGGTACTTTACTTTCTCTGCTGGCTTGAGGCTATGCACACCAGGTGTTTGTTCTGACCTCAGGTCATAGGTCATCAATGTCATTTTAAAATTCAAATATATCAATCACTTTTTGTTTATACGTGGTGTAATGTTTACTTTTATTATACAACTTAAATTTTGTTTGACAATTTTTGTCATAATATCATATTTTCAATATATAAAAAACGAAAATAAATTCACTTTTTTTCACTCTCCATAAATATGCAAATAATACTAAATTTTTGAAACAAAGTAGCAAAAAAAATGTAATTTATTTTTTCATATTTTTATTTTATTAAAGTCACAAAAAGGTCACAAGACTATATAAATGTAGTATACTCTCTAATTTTATTTCTTATGGCGCATCTGAGCTATGCCGTGTTAGCGTACTTTATTTTTTAACAAAAAGAAAAAAATGAATGAATGAATGAATGAATGAATGAATGAATGAATGAATGAATGAATGAATGAATGAATGAATGAATGAATGAATGAATGAATGAATGAATGAATGAATGAATGAATGAATGAATGAATGAATGAATGAATGAATGAATGAATGAATGAATGAATGAATGAATGAATGAATGAATGAATGAATGAATGAATGAATGAATGAATGAATGAATGAATGAATGAATGAATGAATGAATGAATGAATGAATGAATGAATGAATGAATGAATGAATGAATGAATGAATGAATGAATGAATGAATGAATGAATGAATGAATGAATGAATGAATGAATGAATGAATGAATGAATGAATGAATGAATGAATGAATGAATGAATGAATGAATGAATGAATGAATGAATGAATGAATGAATGAATGAATGAATGAATGAATGAATGAATGAATGAATGAATGAATGAATGAATGAATGAATGAATGAATGAATATATACTGTAAAATGAGAAAACTTACTTATGCAAATTAAAGAAACTATAGTTTAACTTTTCTTGTGACGTTAATCGTATATTATTAAATATTACATCAACTTTAAAATTAACAACTTATCATAATCTTTAAATTACAAGAAAATACCCTATCCCTATCAACTGAATGAAGTTATAATGTAATGACTAATGATGGTCATATCATTCGAAAGTGATGAAAAGATCACCAATTTACCCTCTTAACATAACTTTCGGTACATTGAGCGCATACCATATAAAATTCATATTAAATGGTTAATAAAAGTTTGGATGATGATAGTATACTAAAAATAAAGTTCTGAAAGTATAAATACTTTCCACGCTCTTTTTGTGAAAAAAAAAAAAAAAAAAAAATGTAATCCAAGTATTGGAAAATGTTGCAGATTTGAGATTGGAAAAAAGGTAATAAAATTTTTATGGTGATATTTTTTATACTGAAGTGTTTTTATGTATATTAGAAAAACTTTTAGAAGCCTCAAAATCACATACTTGGATAATGTCACAAGGTGTTTTTGTTTTTCAAGTGCACAATTTATTTAATTCCGATCAATAGATCAATAAAAAAAAATACTATTATACTTTCCTTAATACAGTATAATACAATGAAGTCATTGAAGTATTTCGTTTTCAATGAATTTATATAAAACGTATTTGATTTTTTTTCTTTAAAGCTTGAAGTAATTTTTTTTAAATCTTTGAAGTTGAATTAAAAAAACAAGCAAACAAACAAACAAACATAGTGTTGATTGGAACTCCACAAATTCAACGTTTAGAACTGTAGTATTATGACTACACAATAAAATCACAATCCTTTTTTTTTTTTTAGTGAGATTGAACACATTGACGATGATGAGGGAGAGATAATGTTTATGATCACAAATAAATAACAACAAATAATGCACTATAGTCAATGATCTATACTCTGTGATCTGATTATAAAAGTAAGTTGTGCATAATATGAAACTTTAGAGTTACCTTTTGTTTGCATTTTACCGTAGTTTGGCCAATTTCATGAACTAAGATGAAGAGTATCAGCAGCCTTGGAAACGCTTCGAGGCTATTTCAGCCATATTACATGAAGCTTGGCCATAAATTGAGCCAATAGTATTATAATATAAAGACAATAACATTAAAATATGCAAACATTTAAAATATTGGGGTAGCGGGTAGCGCAAAAACAGCGCATCACAACTTGCTTACTGGTAATAACTTATTTGACACACAAAAAAATAAAACCACATAATATTATGCAAATAAACTTTTACTATCACTTAGATGGCACCACAACACGAAAATAGAAAAAACATAGTTTCATAATATGCAACTATATTATGTGTCTATATATTTGCATAACTATATATTATGTCTATATTATAGTATAGACATATATCTAATATATATATATATATATATATATATATATATATATATATATATATATAGTATAATCTATATTTAATTTTTAATATTGGACTTCTTTATTTTTTTAATTCATTTTCTTAAATGTATCTCCTTATCTTTTAAGTGTAAAAGTTTAAATTAATAGATTATCACTATAAATTATACACTTGTGTATAGTAAAAGTTGATACACTAGAAATAAATTGGACTAAAATATATTGGTTTTAAATTATTAAGAGATTATAGCAAATATATAAGGGAATTTTATATTAAAAAGTTATGGGAAATATAATTTATGATATACATAAGCTATGTAGATAGAGGTTAGAAGATTGAGATTATAATGGTTTAGTATGGTAAATGGAGCAAGATAAAAATGTGAAGTGTTATTATAGGATTCTTGGCGGCAAATATTGATTTATGTATATATAAAAATGTAGAGATGACAAAGTGAAATATGGTATACTAAAATTGTTGATGTTTTGTAGTTTGTTTTACGAGTTACAATATAAACTGCATTTTTTCCCAATGTTGATTTTAGTAAGTTTATATAATATAGTCCAAAATACTGTCAATAAATACTTTCATCTTAAAAAATTACCATTATTGTATCATTGAAAAAAAAACAATAAAAAAATAATAAAAATGAAAAATTCTACATTTATGAATTAATTTGTGATTTATTTCTTCAATGTGAAAGAGAAGTATATAAATACACAAGATAATATTTAATAGGGTGTTTGCGCATGACGTCATTATGAATGCTTTTTGATGCTCTTCTTGAGCAATGAATACCATTGCTCAGCATAGTACAAACGTAGTTTTTGGCTATTTTCTTTGTAAAATTAGTTTTGTTTTATTATTATTATTTTTCTTTGCGTACTTGAAACACTAATTGAACCTATAAACAGCATCAATGCTCTTAAAGCTTCTCTCCAGACCTAACAACATGATTAATACAAGATGGGACACTCAGTAATTTTATCGAATTTTATTATTACCCAAATGTAACTGCAAAAGAGCTCGAAAAATTGTCAAATAGGCAAAAACACACTATTTCTGACGTCATGACTAGTGATGTTCAATAGAAAAAGTGTTGTGGGTTGCATAAGTTGGAAAAAAAATTATACGTTTAAGGTGTCACGATTGGCGTCGACTTTAACATGAATGAAACCACCCTATAATATAATAATAGTGAATGAAAAATTACCGTATACACGTAACAAATAAATATTAAATATAAAATAGTAACAATAAAATAATTATATAACTGAAAAAATATTATCATTTATTTTTAATGCAGGTAAACTCATTATTGTTTACTAGTCTGTAAGATTTATATAGAATTAAAAAAAACTGCATTAATGAAATGTTGTTGCATTTGTTACAAATCTAAAAATAAACTATATGATACGCATTCATTTTTCTCTTTACAAAGTCATACTAATTGGTGTGATAATAATGTCATGTTAATGATGGACTTTTTCCTGTAAAAAAAAACTATTTTTAATGCATAATATTTTACTATGATATAGAAGTAAACTTTTTATTAAAATATCGCATGAGTTGTTGCGTTTATAGATTGCTCTCTCTCTCTCTCTCTCTCTCTCTCTCTCTCTCTCTCTCTCTCTCTCTCTCTCTCTCTCTCTCTCTCTCTCTCTCTCTCTCTCTCTCTCTCTCTCTCTCTCTCTCTCTCTCTCTCTCTCTCTCTCTCTCTCTCCTTCTTTCACACATTATTGTTGCATTTCTTAATAAAAAAGCTATGATTACGTAATATTTTCATTTATAATATTTTCCAGTGTTTTTTTAATGATGACGTTAGTAAATAATTAATGGTAACAAGCTGTTATTATTATTTTCTTTATTAATGCAATGCATTTTTTAAATTATTTATAATTTATTATGAAATTTTACATAATATACTGTACTCTCTATTTCTTACTGTATTGAAGAGAAGAAAAAAATGAAAATTTAAATTATCAAAAACAATAAAAAAAAAAATCCATACTTTGCAATATAATTTATATAATTAATTTTTTGCATACGAGCTTTCTTCATTTTTTTTTCTACCTTTGAAGGTAGATACGCGATATTTTTACCACTGTCTCTACCTTTATTATAAAGATGTAAAATTTTGCGTAGGTTTGTACAAATCCAATCCAAAAACTTACTACTTCAATTTGTGTTCCTAGTCAAAATGTCTGACACATCGGATTTTTTATTACACAAGGGGAGCTAGGGTAAAATAACCATGAAATTACTAAAAAAAGAGACACCAAATTTACGATTAATAGTATTGTTTTTGTGCAAAAATATATATATATAAGGAAATGTTTTGTTTGAGGTTGAAAAGTTTTTTTTTATTATTATTTATTACTTATATGTTGAATTACTTTTTCCTAAATTGATAGATTTCTACAATATACTGAATAAAAAAAAGAAAAAAAAATTAAATTATGATTTAGGGTGGAACTTAAGTGGTGTTGTTTGATTTAAGTAACAGTGCTATTTTGCTATCGAATCGTGCTAAGAATCGTTTACTATCTTTCTCTTCTCTCTCTCTCTCTCTCTCTCTCTCTCTCTCTCTCTCTCTCTCTCTCTCTCTCTAGTTTCATGCCACATTTAAAGAGCATAATAAAAGTATGCATAAGTGTTTTGCATAAATAATATTTTCTGATATACGTATATTATTAAGTAATATCAACCAACAGCAAGGTCTTGCATTAGCTGTATCAACAGTTCAACACAGAAGAAACATGGAAAAATTTTAATACGATTATACTTTTTTAAGAAAACTGCTATTTTTCAAACAGTCTACAGAAAAACACTCACATTTTCCCTATTTTCTTCAAAATTAGAAAATGATGATATTAAGTAGCGGAGAGAGAGAGAGAGAGAGAGAGAGAGAGAGTAAAAATCACACCACTTAACACTCGACGAGTAATCAAAATATTGGTAACTTTAAATTGTTATTCGTGATAAGCGGAAGGATTTTACGAGCTTTATTTATAAAATGCAAACAAGGAAAATAATTTATTATGCATTTTCTAGAAATTATGCTAAGCAAAAATGAACATGTCTAAACATATATATTTTAGCTTACGAAAACTTATCTCATTTAAATAAGAAGGAAAAAAAAAAGACAATGTATAATAAAGCATAATAAAATTTAAAAAATGTTTTATTTAAATACTCTAGAATAAATTATAATTTTTAAAATGCTTTAAGAAATGTGTAAATAATTTTATTTTATCATAGTTTCATCAAAAGGCAAAATAAAATTTTTAATTTAATAATTTGTTATTTTAATTTTCTACTAATGAATAGAAACTAAAAGAGATCCTTTTTATTCTATATGTCCCTATACGAATATACCATGTTACAGGGTGGTTGTATAATATTACGCACTAGAGCCATGTTTGCATTACCTAGCATAGAATAAAATGCTATTTTCATAATCGTTTTATTATTTTTTTTACGATTTATTAATTTTTTCTGGAGTTTAAATAACGTATTTTACCGTATAAAAAACATTAGTTTATACGTAATTTCAGCTAATTTTCAATGGTTATTATCGGTTGTGAAAAATTATTAAAATTTTCTATTATTTTATAACACGTTATTGCATATATGTCTAGTATTTTTCATTTAAACATATCCAGCCTCTATTTGTTGTCTATAAAAAAAAAAAAAAAAAAAATCTTACACTGCTAAATGATAAGAACTAGGAGACCCAAAGCTATTCCCACAGACCTCACTGATAACTCCTATTGACGATAAATGACATTTTCCCTGTACTATACTTAATGTTATTTTCTGCTCACGTATGACTTTCAAGCGCAAACGTAAATTAAAGTCCCTAGAAAATAACAAGTACTCTTACTGAAACTGTTGAAGAACTTACTTAAATCCCATGCAGTTAAATGGCAATCGTGACCTCTCAACAAGAATAATCATTTTATTGAGTGAGTGTACACTTACTATTTTCTAGGGACTTACGCGTAAGCGAACGAGTGTAAAACTATACACCTTTTTTTTTATTAATAAAAATAAATACATACATAAATCCCACCAAGACAATTAAGTCTTACCAGTGGGTGCTTAATCAACATAATATAAAAAAATGTTAGTATATATAAGCATAAAAAATTTACAATTAATAATTAAACAAAATCGCAGCAAATTTTACTTTCAAAAAAAAAAAAAAAAAAAAAAAAAATCAAGAATATAAAAATATTGTTACTATATTTAGAACAAACTTACAAATTATATTATTTACATAAAAACCATTATTATTATTATTTTTACTTTTAATTCTTTTTTACCCTTCGCATCCTTGATAAATTTTGGAATGGCATCACAAATTAGCGGTGGTTGAACATTATTGAGTGTCCTCTCACCGTATTGATTTTTAAATTTGGGTACAACAACCGGCTCAAAAAGCTGTGATATTGATATATCTCAAATATTGTGAGAATCAGATATTTTATTCAATATTTACAATAGTACTAAAGTCATCAACTAAAATGACATAAAGAACAATAGACTCTGCATTAATGAATGGAATATATCAATATATTTGAACAGAATAAATTTTAATAAGGTACTGCAATTGTATTATACATTATATGAATTACAACATTATATTATTACTATTTATTTATTTTAAATTCATATATCACACTGATGAAAAATTTAACCTACAACAAATAATAACAAAGACAAAAAAAAAAAAGCATAAATTTATGCAAAATGGACAATAATTCTACATTTATTTTATTTTTTATTTCATATTGAAAAGTGTAGTAAAGCCACCCACAAAATTAATAATAATAATGACAGATAAAGAAAAGAAAGAAATAAAATAAAAAGGGGAAAAGTTATAATTTGGTCAAGCTGATATAGCATTTTTTTTTCTTTTTACCTCGAAGTTAAATTTTTTTTAATAAATCTTTTAAAACTTCATTTCTAATAATTCTATTTTACTTTTAAAGTAAAAAGTTTTTTTTTCTTCTTTTTCTTCTTTAAGTTATTTATTACTAAAAGGCAGTGAGACAAATTCAAAACCAGCTCAGTATATCACGACGTCTTTTTCTTTAAATCGATTTTCTAGTGTTTCTCACTTTAACAACATTGTCAAAGAATGAAAAAAATAAATGTTGATTCGATTACAAGAGCTGAAAAGAAGAAGCAGAAGAAAAAAAAAATGTTGTTAAAAGTTTTTCACACGAATTTTTTTTCTTTACGTAATTCAAAGTTAAAGGAGAACTACTGTTATCAAAGTTACTTTACATGTCAAATATGGTTTATAATGTAAAAAAAAAATATATAATTATATTTTTTGGAACTGTAATTTTTTCACAATTTCAAAAGCATTATAATATACCAGCTATGTTTACATAAAATAATATAAAATAAACATTTTTAGTCAGTATATTTAAAAATTGTATCATCAAACGTTATGTTTTAAGTAAAATAATGTAATTATAAATAATTTTTATTTCATGTCGAAATGTTGGCATCTATAAAAGTACCTCGGAAAGTTAAAAAAAAAATAATAAATAAAAAAAAAAAAAAAAAAGCTTATTTGCTGCCGTAGATATTGTATTTTATTGGTTGGGGTCAGATATACAACTATTTGATTATCAACTGAACTTAATTTATTGCACTTTGCATTTAGTTTTTGTTTGGTTTAGTTTTAAGATCAAGAAGCTCAAATGTCTGAAAACAAAATATGAACTGCCGCTACATTTTTTTTTTAATTATTATTATTTTATAGTATTGCTTTCACAATAAGACGTAATATTTGGTTTTCAAGATGATTTTTATTGTTGCCGCAATAGAAATACGTAAAATATTATGTCCATTGTGAAAGCAGCTTTAGGTCTACAATAAGACTCTACGTTAATTTTAACCATTTGATTTTAACGTTTTCCAATAATAATCCTCTCTACAAAATTTATTATTGATAGTTGACATAAATAAGCTTTAATATAATACAACATTTTGTATAGCAAAAGACGAGATGAAAATTTGGTATAATAATGAATTTCTTCTTCCTTTACGAAAAACATTTAAGTTTGACGTGATAATTTCAGTTAAAACATTTTAAGGCAATAGAGATGATTTTAAAACAGTTTCATTGTATATGATTTCATATTAAAGTATATGGAACGCATCGACGCCATACTGGAGTAATTGATAACATTGCTCAGTATAAGACAAACGTTGTTGTTGTTGTTGTTGTTGTTGTTGTTGTTGTTGTTGTTGTTGTTGTTGTTGTTTTTTACTATTATTTTTCTTGCGTGTTTGAAAATATAATTCAACCTGTTGTTAGCAGCTTGATTGCTCTCAAAAATATTTCGACTGGCAAAAATGTGTCACTTTTTCATACCAACACTTGTTACTTAGTGCTTACATATGGCGTCGACTTTCATATGAATGCAACCACCCTTATATATAGGACTTCAAATAACTTGGCATGTCCAAAAAGTGAAAGAGTATTTATTTTATATGACACACTAACAATTTCTGGAATTTTACACCCACTAACTTAAATCTTCTCATCTTCTAATTTTAATTCTAGAGGAAACTAAATTTTGTTACAGGGCGTATATCAAGATCGACTAATGATAAAAGAGGATTTGACATGATTGACATGGATTAAGTTTTCACAATTTCTTCATAGGTAAGTACAAATTTCTTCTTATAATTATAATGTATTTAGTATTGAATGCATTTTAAAGCCATGTAAAAAGCATAACATGGAAAACATTAAATTTAATAAATTATTCATATAATAGAAGTAACTCTTTAATACAAACCAATAACGGTTGAAAAAAAGCAAAAAAGTTTAAACAGTAAACTATTAATGTTACGTCCTCAGCGGTAGTTAGCTCTTTAGATATTAAAAAAACTTTGAATTAAATTTATTATAAAAAAAGTCTACATTATTGTAACTCTTTAGTTTCTTAATTCCGTGCAGAGCATCGGAATATTTAATTTAAAATTACTAATTTGAGTAATTTGTAAAGGAAAAAATCACTATCACCACTGTTTGACCAATTAACCATGGTTAATTAATAATTAGTCTGTTAGACTAATTAATCCCTTGAAAAAGCAGAACAAAGCATTGCAATAATAACTTAAATTATATAAGGTTAGAGCTGTAAAGGTAAGGTAAAAATGCAGGTTTAATATATTTATAATATCTGGCATTTTAAAAATAACAAATTTCTCGAATACAAAAATTTTTATGCAGGTTTTGCGAATGATCTATGCATTTGTCATGATATCACAATATAGATTTATCACTATCGTCGTATCTGACTTTTTTTTTTTTTTTTTTTTTTTTTTTTTTTTTTTACAAATTCCATGTCGAATTAATGCCACTTTGAAACGTATATTATATAATTAAATGATATTATTATCTATATTCTACAAGCATAATGCACGATAAAAAACATTATTATTTTGTATGTGTTTGAAAAATTTATTCATGCTCATTCAAAAAGTTGCTATCGAATTTTAAAATTTAAAATGGAATATAAAGAGCTGTATTAAAATGGTATTTTCAAACTTCATCGTATTGTGAATATAAAGTTCTTTTAGAAAATTTTATTTACCATGTATTATGCAAAGCACTTCGCTTAAAGGAATGTTTTGACTTTAATAACTTTATAAGAAATAGGAATGTTTTAAATTACGCATATAAATGTTTTTTCAATGCATATTATATTATAAAGAGAGGAAAAAGATCCTTATTTAAAAATTATAACTTCCTTCATAGAGACTTTTGCAGTCAGGATTGAGTTATTTAGGTTAAACGGAGACACATAGTGATTTTTTTTTCTTACAAACTTTATAGTTTCAAAAATGCCTATTCTATACCATATTGGCATTCTTTTATACCAGAGCTGGATATAAATTGACAGAACAAGAGACGCGATCTCTAAAAATCATAATTTCTTCTATTTTATATAATTTATATATCTTTTAATAATGTTACATAAAAATGAATTGCCATTCAAACAAATTAGTTTTGCGGACGAAGTGATATAAAAAATTATTCATACTGCCTAAATGGGAAAAAAAATTAAAAAAATAAATGTTTATATAGGACCATTACGATGATTAAGGCTCTATAATGTAGCCCTATTAGTAGAGCCTTACCTGAGTGGCATGTGGTAAAATTAAAGAAATATGAGGTTAAAAAAATATAAAGGTTAAAATAGGGGTGTAAAATTGATCGTTATGGATACTAATATAATATAAATCCAAAATCAAATTTTGCAGTGAAATTTTATTCACGAAATGTTTTTAAATTTATGAAAATTGTAAAATTGTCCAACACTTTCAAGATATTAATTTTATCAATATTATTTATTTCTATTTCATTTATCAATACGTGTCAATTTTCTATTAGAGTTATAATGAATACAATTTGAAAGCTATATACCTTTTTTTGTGAAATACATACAGTACATGTTTGTATTCTAGTCGTAAACAATCTCACTAATAGGTTATAATAATAATAATAATAAAATTAAATAATAAAAGAAACAGAAATGGAAAAAGATTGGTGTAAATTGATTTGTTATTTTACTCTCATAAGGCCCCATGTTAAAATGATAAAGAGTGAGGGGCTAATTTTTTGCATTACATACAACAATCATTTAATATTTAATCTATAATAAAATACCATTATTAAGTTTAAAATTTTCATAAATTAATTATTATCATAGATTAACTTCTACAGAATATATAGAATGACCACAAAAAAGTTTGCATTTACTCAATGTTCAATTCAATATAATATTTTGTTAGTAACATTTTTATTTATTTAATTTATTTTTAGATCAGTGAAATAAATTTAAAACTTTTTTTTTCTGTCTTTCTTTTCTTTAAATGCATTTTTTTTCCTTTCTTCTTTCTAGCATAGGTGTTTTCAGATCAGATAATTACTTGTAAATTTAGTAAATTACTAAAAAAAAAAAAAAAAATTAAGGGAAGAAGAGTTTTATGGCTAACAACCTATTGTAAATTAAATTTTGTTAAGCAAATTTAATTTCGTTCAAGTTCAAAGAAAATTAGGTCAGTTAATGTCGTAAGTGATTTACTTTGTTTCAAAGAGTAAATGAACACGAAAGAAGTAAGAAAATAAAGGTATTAAAAAATAAAAAATAATAAAAATTAAAACCGCATAAAGTGTAATATAATTTTTTTTAAAGAAAAACAGTAGTGTTGTAAAGGATCACACCCCCCCAGAAAATAGTAATGAAATAAAATTTAATATAGAGATGTTAAATCAATAATTTCAAGTAATTTCTCTCTCCTCTCCCCTTGTAGAGTAAGAGTGATTAAAAGTAAAACAAAAGTTAATTTTTATAAATACGAGTATATTAAACAATTGCAATAAAAGATCTTAGTCGCATAATGAAATAATAAAAAGCCGATACTAAATATATGTCAGAACTTTTTCAAAATCAATAGCACAGTTTAATATTTCAAAAATAATAATAATAATAAAAAATATCTTAAAATAGAAAGAAATTTTTAAGAATTTGAAAGTTTTTATACATTTCGTCGTGGCCGCGCCCAAAGGGTGTACTTGCATTTCAAGGTCGTCTTACAAAAGGCGTACTTGCATTTTTGTCCAGTACAACAAAGGGCGTACTTGCATTTTCGTCCAGTACAACAAAGGGCGTACTTGCACTCGGTTTTACATGTTAAGCTTATGGCGGATGCGCGTGCAGCATTGAAATTAGCCAAATGCAAGTACGCCCTTTGCGTGAAAGTAGCCAAATGCAAGTACGCCCTTTGCGTAAAAGTAGCCAAATGCAAGTACGCCCTTTGGGCGTTGTCTCGAATCGACGAATACATACACATGTTTGCTTCCAACAAAGCTTTCCATAGTTTACAAAAACTATCATAACTTTTAGTTCATACCATGTTTTTATTCTTTGTACTGTATGTACATATAAAATAATAATTAAAACTTGATATAAATTTCTTCGTATTGTTCCCTTCGTTTTAATAGACAGTATTATTATTATAATTATTTTCACATGCTAGACGTGTTTAATGTTTTAGCAACAACTTTTTTCTTATTATTATTATTGTAGCTAGAGCTTATTATTTAAAAGTTTTGGCAAAAAGTAAGCAGTAGCTAAAAGATAGAGTAGTTCCATTAAAACTAGGTATTAAATTTTTGCAAATTAATCGCTTTTAAAATAAATCATATAAAAAAGGTAAAAAAAAAAAAGGTTAAGTTTTTCAAATTGGAATTTATGCTGCATGCTAATTACTGCTTTGTTTACTAAAGTTTTCTTTCTTTGATTTCTTTATATATAAAAAATTATTTTACACTTTATTGAATAATGACACAACTTTCTTTTTTTCTTAATTTATAATTTAAAGAGTCCCATTTGTCACACTCTATAATGATAAAAATCTTCATAAAAAATATGAAGGAAAAAGAAATAATATAAATTTAATGTCTATTTAAAATCAATTATAAAACGATGAATCAAAACAGGTGAAATTATTAATAGATTTGATGTCACTTCATTTCAGAGCTCATATATATACAAAAAGAAGACAGATGCATTTAATGATATATACGTAGCTTAAAGATCTATAAAAGTTTGTAACAGATGTTTCAAAAATGAGTTTTGAGAAGAAAAAAAAAAAAAAAAAAAAAAAAAATTGTAGTTTGGTTTAAAAGGAAATTTTGTTGCGAAAAAAAAAATGAACTGTAAGAAAATTAACGTATTAAGGATTTTTTTTTTCCAGTTAATTTGTGAGATGAATAATTTATATTAATAAAAATATATGTGATGATGCGAATTTTGAAATTAATGATCGATTTTCATATCTATGGTAAAATAGCTTATAAAGGCTTGGAAACATAATTTAAATTTAAAATTGTAAATGACGAAGTTAATTCTCTTTCTCTCTCTCTCTCTCTCTCTTTCTTTTTTCTCTCTCCATATATATATATATATATATATATATATATATATATATATATATATATATATATATATATATATATATATATATATATATATATATATATATAAATATATATTGCGAATTACATCGCGTTTATTAATATATTATATTATATTTTAACATCGTTTTTCAAATACAACTCAATATATTTTTTGTTGCAAAAATAAGAACGCTATACTTTTTATTTTTTTTTTATGACGCATATCAGCTTAAAAAAAAAAGTAATATAAAAATTCAATCATCTTTCTAATACTTTTCTTCAACTTTATTTAATTTCCATATATTATTTAATTTTACTTTTTTAAGCCTGATTTGAAGAATAAAAATATAACATAAATAAAACATAAACTTTTTTATTATAAAATGAAATTTAAATCATAAAAATAATACTCATCATTTAAATTGAAAGGGCATGTATATTCTTTTTAAGAAAAGAAAAAAATTGGGAAAAAAAAAAGAAAATTTTATGGCTTTTCTATCTAGTCAACTATAATAAAGTTACTGTAAAACAGTTTTTTTTTCTTTTTAACATTTTGTGGACATATCTTTCATTATTCCATCACCTGAGAAATCGTAAAAAACAAGAGAAAGAGAATGAAAAGAAAATAAAGTTCTCTTAATAAAAAAAAAAGTTTTATATTATGTTTGTTGGATAAAAAAAAAAAAAAGTTTTTAAATATATAATTTTTTTCTTTTTTGAATGCCTAAATTTTTTCTTTATTTTGATATATTTCATATTTTCTTCATATTGAATACGAGTTATGAAAGTAATATCTTTTAGTTTTACACGATGTGAACCTATTGAAGTGTATCAAATTTTCTAGAATTCCACTTGAATACTTTCATAAAAATTTATTGGATTGATTTTCTTTTCTTTACAGTGATGCTGTAGGATAAGATAACTATACATGGTTAAAAATAATATATTCAAATTATGTTATACAATATAATAGTTAAATGTACTTGTAAAACATATTAATTTGTTGTCAGATGTTTTCTGTTTTTCTATAAGATACGTATATTTAGATAGGTACAGTATACCGCGAAAATAATATCCCCCTCTGTTCCCCGTGCCCCTCTGCGTTGCCAAACAATGGATGCTCCTATACCTGTAATGTGAATCAAGTGATTTCAGAGCTTTCGTACACTGTCACCAATGATGTAGATCCTTATTTAATGGTACATAGTTAAACTTCAATTCTCTAACTTTTATTTTACGTTGCATTTAGATTTATAAAGTATATCAAATTTAAATGAGAAGTTATTAAAAAATGTTCCTTTTTTCATGAAGTTGCACGAGCAATCTGAAGTCATTCATCTCTTATTACAAATAATATTATTGATAAATACGTATTAATAAGAGCTAATTACAAGTTTCCTCATGTGTTTAGTACTGATTATATACCACTAAAAGCACTATTGCTCATATTATATTTTACTGTATTAAATTTTTAAGTTTTCTCCACGTATAATCCCAAGAAGCTAAGAATGCTTTAAGATCATTTGAAAATCAAACAATCGATTATTTTTACAATACAAACCAGTATGACGTCTCGGGCGATTCTTTAAAATGTCGATCTATATCACCCATAATGTTAGAATCTCGAGACTTTATTGTATAAAGGAAAATTTACAACAAATTACAACTGAGCAGTTCCTAACTATAGGCCACAGCCGCTACCTTCCAATCCTTTTTTCTACCAACACTCTACCTCTTCCTTCTACATCCTTTCATCCCTCAAAGGGTAGATCAGGTTAAACATGGACGCTTGCGCCTTTCCTGGCTACCTTCTGTCACTGCTCAACGGTCCTCTCGAATAAGGGGGCTTACAAGTAAGACATACAGTAAAATAAGAAAAAGAAAAAGAAAGAAAGAAATTTATGCATTTCCAAATAACAACATATCAATGTGATAAAAATTAAATCATTTAAGTTTAAATTAAATGTATGCACTTATCTGTTTTGTGTACAATAAAAAAAAACTATAAATCCACAGTACTGTACATTGTTACGATAAATAAAATAAAACTTACAAAAGTAAAAGTACTTGTCACTTTTTAACTACTTGAACTGTAGTGCTTAGGTAAAGCAAAAAATAAAGTCATTTTATTAAAATGTTGACCATATAATATGAGTTTACAGCACGAAGACCCGTGGTTTACTTCTTTTTTTACGACTCTCATTTCAGGTATGTACATACGTGACTTTTATTTAAGTTTTTCTAATTCAGTCTACGGAAACCTCTGTTTTATCATTTTAATTTTTTTTTTTTTTTTTTTTTTTTTTTTTTTTACTTTTGAGATAAGAAGTAGTAACATTTTACAAAGTTCGCTAAATTAAAGTAATTTTCAAATTTTGGTAAGCTAGAACGAAAAGAAAAAAATTATTCGATTGTACGTCGATTGATATATAAATATAAAACAATATATATATCATACAATTTTAGGTACTTTTGAAAAGTATATTTACTATATAAATATATTGTTATGGGTAACCATACGATAAAAAAAAGTACTGTAAGAACTATAGTGATGTATTTTAGGTGCATGTAATTATGTGATAATGGGGAAACAGTCGCCGAATTTGAATGGTAAAATATATTATCAGAATCAAGTTTACTATGTATGTACTAAAGAAAATAATATTTCCAGGCAAACCAAAATACTCTTGTTAAATGAACAAGGTGGTTTGTGTTAGTTTTTAAAATATGATGGATTTAATAAAAAATATATTGAAAAGCCATTGTTCTGCTTTTATTTATTTTTTAATGGCAAAGTCTGGGCTCTAGAGTATGCGCCCATATAGATTTTGCTGTTATATTTTTTTATATATATTTTAAAGTTCATACGAAAATATATGTAGAAATATTGCTTTGCTGATCATTGTTCTGTCTCTGTCTCTGTCACTGTCTCTGAATTTTGGGTACATTTTAAGTATTTATTTAAACTATTGACTATTTTCTTTTACATCAAATGGGAAGAAACTTTTAAAAGAATTGTATGTAATTTTCAGTTTTTAATAATATATGCGTGATATGATACATTTTTTAATTTTTTGTTGTTGTTGTTGTTCGTATTTTTGAATAGTTTCAACGAACGCATGCTTTTAAAATGACATTAAAATTGTATAAAATTTACCTCTTTTTTTTTTTATTATTTTTTTTAAATTTATTTTTTAAACACAAAATTAGGATCAAAGTAGTAAATAAATTCTGTTTATATTTTGCTAATTGGTTATTTAACAAACAAACAAATACATTCCATTAAATATATTACTTTATTCTTTTTTTTTTCTGCGTATACTCTTTTAAATATACCTTTGTACATTAAAAATTACAAGCTTATTTCTGTTTAACCTCCCCCTTTTTAAAGTGCAAAGTTTTAACAAGAATAAACATAACTATATTTTTTTTAACTTTTGTTATTTTTAAATAAAGAGTTAATTTGTTAAAAAGTTTGAAAATGTTTTTATTTTTTTTTTTTTTTAACATTGTTATACTATTTTTAGATTTCACCTATAATATTAAAAAAAAAAAGCACTAATGGTAATTAGTAATTTTTCTCTTTGAACTTCATGAAAAAGGTAAAACAAAGTATATTTATAGGCATAAAAAAACTGTCATGTTATCAAACACCTGCAAATCAACAATGGTTTGAGTGGACACGTTAGATTTACTTTTAACAATTTCTATTAAATTACTATCTCCTTCGTATGTCGTCACAGCCAGCCAATTATGTATCCGTATAACGTCATATTTAATGCGCTTGGACGCCATAATAAAGTAATTAATAACTTTGCTCAGTATAGGACAAACTTAGTTCTTGACTATTTTCTTTGGTAAATCGGTTAATTTTGTGTTATTATTATTATTATTATTTAAATACTTGAGATACTTATTCTACCTATTAGCAGCATCAATGCTCTCAAAAATATTGCATAATATATTTAAACCGGCAAAATGAATCAATTTCTTGGGCTTCTGATGTTATTGAATGATCCAACATGCGGCAATGTGATGATTTGAACATGAATACATAGACTGTACTATGCTAGTTGTGACGTCATTTACAGGAGATAACATAATGGTCAAAAACAATCAATTTAAAATAAATTATACATACATACACACATACATATCATGACACCATAGTCCCTTTCGGGGTAGGCCAGGACGAATCCTTTCTAGTAACAGGGATTACAATGATCTGTAGCTTACCAGACCACAGGCTCTACCCTTAATACCACACTCCTCTGGGCTCCTAAAACCAGAATTGTGCAGCTCCGACCACCAAATCTTACGACGGCAGCACACGCCACTATGGACGAGAGGTGGTCACACTGCCTGGCCAACCCACGCATTGCAGCGGAAACGTATACATTGAAACACACTGAAACTTCACCGTTCTAACCACCATGCACTCTTAAAAGCTGGCCTTTCAAGGCCAACCCGGCTTGGTAACGAACGCCAAACCTCCAGCCTGCCAAACGAGCACGCTAACCACTACACCACATGGGCAAATAAATTACAAATCAATTAATTTTGATTTTCACATATGATAATTACATTAATCGCAAAATTTTGCAACTAACGATTTCTTTCTTTTATTATTATTATTATTAATTTGGATGCTTTATTACGATAATAAATTTAAATTTTATGTATACTATTTTTAATACTTTTTTTTATTAAATTTTTATAGTTTTAGTGTTAAAATTATTTATATGCATTTTAGTACTAACATATTTTTCTGTATTATATAATGCTAATAAACTTTGATTTTTATTACAGTTTTTGTAGCTTTTGAAATATATAAATTAATTTTAAAATTTAAATTGATTTGTTATGTAATAAAAATATATTAAATAAAAGGTACTTTTTTAAATGTTAAAATTATGATAGTTAAAAAACAAATCACAATTAATATAATATATTTAATGTAAGTTTATTTTTTTGCTTTTTAGTCCAAGAGCAATATGTTTTATGGTTATTATTTTGTAATGGTAACTGTACTAGTTATTGATTTACTGTTATTTATCGTCGTTGCATATTTTCAGTATATACTCAGTGATAACTTTTCAATGGAAACACACAACTTTCTGACTGGTTTGAAATAAAAAATCTGTTACGGTAAAAGTGGGAGAAAAGTTGGTGCCAGCAGCAAGCTAGGCCTGAGCTACCTCCCACTTTTACCGTCACGTGGTTTCCTCTTCCGGCACTTCCTTTTCCGCATTTTGAGTAAACATAAACAATCATTGATATTTTATTTTTATATCTTAATATTTTTTTAATGCATTGTGACTATAATGATAACTTGTGATTCTTACATAGAGAGAGAAAGAGAGAGAGAGAGAGAGAGAGAGAGAGAGAGAGAGAGAGAGAGAGAGAGAGAGAGAGAGAGAGAGAGAGAGAGAGAGAGAGAGAGAGAGAGAGAGAGAGAGACGAAAAAACTAAACATAAAACAAAATTAAAGATTATAAAATCGTTTTAAAAAATAAATTCTTGCTAGAATAATTTCTATAATTAGCAATTAATAAAAATAAGAAAAACAACAACATTATTTTATATAATAGAAAAAAATATTTTTTTTTACTTTATAGTTAAGCTTAAAGTTTTCAGTGTCTTTGTAATGTATAAAACAAATACAAAAAAAAAAATAGCTCTGCTGTGTTTTTTAACTAACAAAATAAATAAAACAAACAATTATATTTATATTTTTATTTCCCAATAATTTGAACTCCATTAACAACAATAATTTTAATTATCGTTTTAAATTAAAAAATACAACAACATTGAATATGAATCGCAAAGTTTATTTATGTATTAATAACATGGAAAAATTAAAAAGAAATATTAAAAAAAAAAACTTTTAATATATATTTTTTTAAATAATTTTTAAAAGCTTTTGAAATTAATTAACGGAGGGGTAAAATAGAATTTTAATGAATAAGTGAATAAGTGGAAAACAACAGTGGGAGAGAGAGAGAGAGAGAGAGAGAGAGAGAGAGAGAGAGAGAGAGAGAGAGAGAGAGAGAGAGAGAGAGAGCGATCACTTCTTTTATATTATTGTTAAAAAAACATTGCCTTAAATTGCAGAAAATAGCTTTGAACAGCAGCAACAACAAACACAAAAATTAAAAAAATAAATAATGCTATATACGTACTTTTTCAACAAATAATAAATATATTGAGATGGAGTATAAAATCCTATTATATGATTTCATACATGAAAACTTTTATTGGAAAATCATTGAACGAGAAAATATACGTTCTATTCAATTTTAAATATGATTATGAATATATAAAATTGTTTTCATAATTTGAAATTCCGAAATATTATTTACGTATATTATTTACATTCAATCATAAAAATAATGATATTTTTCATAAACTCAACATCACTTTTTTTTTTATTTAATAACATTAAGATGAATTAAAAATCAAATTTACTGATGTGTCATTTTATGCTATACTATTTCTAATATCTCTTATTTCACTTATTTGTATTTCTTTTTTCTTTACAAGATATGAGGTAAAATTCCGGAGTTTTATAAAACATTGTTTTTTTAGTTGAAATTAATAAAATTTCCGTATACATGTATAATTATATTATATGATCTATTTACAAACTTTAATATTTTTAACACGAAAGAAACTTGATTCATAAAATCTCTTAAAATCAACATATAATTTTAATGAATTTAAATTTATAATGTAATTTAAAATATTGCACTTATATGTTTATTCCATTCCAACCAAAACCGAGATCTTGTTGGCTGGTTCAATTTATATTTCATTCTAAAGTAATATATTTGCTTGTTACATTATAATTACATCGCTTATAAGAATTAATAGGTAAAATAAAACAAAAAAATAAAAAAACTGCTTAATAATGTTTGGTTTATATCCGTTAAAGGGTAGAACACCTTGAACAAAAAAGTTGTGTAATATCCTAACAAACCTGAAAATCAACGCTAGTTTGGTGAAAGTCATTGATTTGTAATTTATTTTCCATTTAGAAAATGCCACTGGCGGTCACTGACGTTAAAGCTCGCTAGTTTTACGCGAGCGAAAACCGGGCGAGCTGTGACGTCAGTAACCGCCAGTGGCATTTTGTGAATGGAAAATAAATAAGAAATCAATGACTCCGGCCAAATCAATGTTGATTTTTAGGTTTGTTAGGATATTACACAACTTTTTTGTTCAAGGTGTTCTATGCCTTTAAGTAATTTTTATTTAATGTGTAATATTATGTGTAATATATATGTACACAAATTAATTCAGAACACTGATGGAAAATGATATCATTTTATTAACCAAAACAATCACTCAGTCATACAACATCGGTACGTTAATATTTTAATTAATTAAAGGATGTTATTACTCTTTAGCTTTAATTTCACTGATAACAGTGATGTAAATTTCATAGACTTAACCTTGTTAAATGAGTCTGTAAATAGGATAAATGAATCCCCATAAGGAATATAAAGAACACAAGTAATGCCATCTAATAGATATAGTTTACGTATATTGTTAAGGAACACCCTTAAGCACCATAAAACGCTTATTATAGTATACGATTTATAATATAAAAAGTTAAGATTTCTTTATACTATACAAACAATTGTACAGATTACATACAAACATTACAAAATATTTAATATTTTAAAGTATTCAGTATAATAATATTTTTTATTATATGGTATAATCATTCAAAAAAATACAACATAATTAAAAAAATCTGATACTGTAAAAAAAATTCCACTCAACCTAAATTATGCAATAAAACTAATAAGTAGTAAGGTGCATTAGAAATTATGTTAGAAATAATATATAATATTTTTGCATACAGTAATATTTGTTTAGAATGCACCTACGTAATATATTATGTTAAAATATTGGGGGACACCATTCAAAATTTAGATTTTCTTTTTTTAACTCCTTAAAGCCCAATGTTAATGTCTACAATTTTTCTTCATTATCTGAAGGTCACGACTCTTAAAATTAAATAGAAATACATGATTTTTTTTTTTTTTTTTTTTTTTTTTTTTTTTTTTTTTTTTACTTAATAAATGTGACATAAAAAACGTATGGAGTTTTAAATTTAAGAGATACGAGCTCTAACCTTTTATATAAAAGAAAAATATATATAATTATATGTATAATGAAATAGTTTATTGTATATTTTACTTCATTAAATAGAGTTTTTAATCATATTAATTAAACCCACATTAAAAAATTAACATATAATTTAAGTAGTGTTTAATATAAAGACCATAATATGTGTCTTTTTTTCTTCTTTTCTTTTTAATTTAAATTTAAAAAGGGAAACTTGATTAAGGTAAGGCACACTGGTTGGTCTTGAAGTTAAGTAACTTCTTAGTTACTTTATACTTCCTTTAGGTTAGAAAGTTCAATCTTGCTCATCTTCAAGCCGCGGGCAATTCAAAACAAAATATTCAAATTAAAAAAAAAAAACTTTCTCTCTCTTCCCTTGTTATTATTATTAAGATTATATTTAAATGATAAAAAAATATATATTGTGTTCAATCAATCTTATGAAATATTTTTTTTACATAATTTTTTTCTAGACTTAATGTGTAGGATTCTTTTGTTAATTTTTATTTTGTAAGATTTATATATATATATATATTTTTTTTGCATAGCTTTATATGTAAATTTATAATTTTCATTATTATTTTTTTTTAAGCATCTTTCTTTTTATTAATTTTGATTGGCGTTATGCCAAAAGATTAACAATAATGTTTTACATTTTTATGTAAATTTTTAAGATAGACATTTCTTTTAAAAGAACTGCCCAAAATAACGTTATGATAACTTTGATTTTTTTTTTTTTTTTTTTTTTGCGCGATTTTGCTTTGTATTAAAATAAACTTTAAAATTTACTAAATAATATTACTATTGTATAATATAAATTATAGTATCCATATAGAATGAGTTACATGGATATATCCCCTATCGCTTGCTGGGGTAATTTTACGCAGTGCACTGGAATCCAATAATAACGATTTTCAACTATTGGTATATCATATTAATATTATATACTTATACAGTATAATTATATATCATTAATAAAAAATAAAAACATACATAAGTCCCATCAAGACAATGAAGTCTTATCTGTGGATGCATAATCAATGTTAAACAAGGTTAGTAAGCATAAAAAATATTACAATTTAATAAATTAAACAAAATCAGCACATTTCACATTTCTTTTTTTTTTTTCTCTTTCTTTTTTTTTAAACCACAAGAACACTTTTATTTCTTAAATTATTCACAAAACAAATGTAATGATGCCTAGTCATGATATATGGCCAAGAGACTCATGTAATTGGGTTGAAAAAGCCCTTTATGATTCTTATATAAATATCTGTTGTTATTATTATAATGTTAAAGAGAGTGTGATATCAAATTTTACTTTGATTGAATAAAGGTAATATAAAAAATACTTAATTTTTCCTAACGTTTAAAAACACGTAAAAGTGTGTATACAGAAGTATCCTTAATTTAAATATTTCTAGCCTAGGTGCATGCAGTATAGTTTTCTCGAAACACACTAAAAACATGGTCCTGCATTACTAAAGGATAGAAGATTAGAGTACACCGAAACATAAGTTTAAGAAATTATTCACATACATATAGATGTAACATTTCAGTACTACTAATAAATCGTTAGAAAATTTTTTGAACAGTATAACTCGTATTTACTGTAGTATAAACGTAGTTTCTTCAGCGGTAAATAGTTACCACTTTAGATCTTAAAAAACTTTGTATGTACGAGTATCAAATGAATTTATTATAAAATAAGTCTATATAGTAATTCTTTAGATAATTTTCTGCGTGTAACTTTTGCTTTTCCAGCAAACCTCACTTTTAACATCCATATATTTTTTATTGATATGGAGATATTTATTATAACTTTAGCTTCATATCGATAAACTTGAGTGATTTTATGAATTATTATTAAAGATTTTATTACGTTCCATGTCTTTTACATAGTAGGACACGTCAATACATACATAACATATTATTATGGCAAAACATACAATCAGTACATCAAAAGCTCTATTTTTATACAGATAATACAGCAGTTTTTATCAGTATTATTTGCTGTCACATAGTCTGACACATTATAAAGCATTATGGTGCATTCATACAGTGACCGCCCTACGATTTAATATGCATACTTGGACTTTTCTTTTTAAAACCTTGCAAAAAAAAAAGAAAAAAAAAGTACTAATAATATATCTGCTTTTACAAATTAAATTAAAGTAATCGAATCAACGTAGTACGTGATTTTCAGTGTTAATAAATAAATTAAAATAGAGGGAAATTCAATAATTTACAATCGATTATAATCTCTCTCTCTCTCTCTCTCAAAGCAATTTTTTATACAGTAGCTTTTTTCAAATACTTGCATGTAAATTAGAAACATGCCTAAAATATAAAATAAATGTAAGAGAGAGAGGTAATGAAAAAAAATGTATGTATATATATATATATATATATATCTTGGGTAAATGGAGTAATTTAAAAAAAATCTCTCAATAGAAGAAATTAGTGGACTCTCACTTCTCTCCGCATTGCCTTTAATTGGCTTACGCACTCCACCAGTAAGCTCCATTGCACTTACTTGTTAAAAATTAATACTTCTATATCACAAAGATATAATAAACATTATTTAATTATGAACATAACCTTTATTTGACCTATCTTATAAGTCAAATCCAATGTTAACATAACACACGCACACATATTATACACTTGTTTTCATACTTTCCATTTCAACTGTAATATGTTCTCAACAAACATCATCTTTATTTATAAAATCTTATTTCACACTATTGATATTTATGTTTTGATTTCAATTTGTTATTGACACTTATTGTAGAGGTGTGTGATTCATTGAGAGAAATCTTATAGTTAAAAACAACCTTCATGTTTCCGTGTTTTATGATTCATGTATAGTATAAAATTGAGTACAATATGTTTATAATTTTTTCTTTTTAAATTTACTATTATGTAACCTATACTTTGGTTAATAATAGCGATAGGACTTTTTTTTTTTTTTGCACAAAAAGTTGAGAAAATATAAGTAGTCATAACGACAAACTTTATAGTTAGAAATTTAGATTTGTACAGGCAGCATTCGAGTATAGAAAATTTTGAATTTATAGCATAAATTGTGAAATGTTATGCTCGCAAATAAACATGCATTTTCTGAGTTCCACCTTTCTCAATGCTTTTCTAAAGCTCGTTCTGTAAAGTATAGTGAATCTCAATAACAGTGCTTGGCTGACCAACAAAATAAGACACATTCATTTTTTTTTTTTTTTTTTTTTTTTTTGAGCCGATAAAAGTGAGTTGCATATTAAGACAGGAATATTAATTGGGAAGTTTCTTTCATTCTTATCAATTTCAAAGTTCTAAAAGAAGAAATAACAATGATCGACCATATTATACTGTATGTAGAAACGTAGTAAACAGGTAACGACGTCATAATCAGATGTTTGTAACAAAAAAGAATATTTTCGAAGCTGGCTCAATATTTGTGTGTTACTTTATATTATAGAAGGAGCTTTAATATCATATAAAAATATATATGAGCATGCTTTTATAATAATAATAAGTAATTTTACTAAGGCGTTGTGAGAGCTAGACAGCCTTGTTTTACAAAAACTTGACCACAACATTACATGTAAACTTTACATGAGCAAAAAAAGAGATACAGCAATAAAACAACATAATATACATTGTTAATAATTTTGACTAGAATTTTCAATTTTAATACAACATTTTTCCATAAACCAGTTTTTTTTTTTTTTTTTTTTTTTTTTTGCTTATTTTTAAATATATTATATTGGTAATACTCATGAAGTTTTATTTTTAAGTTTATATCATATTAATTTTTGATAACATTGATTATTGACTGTACTTGTCAAATCAAAGCAACATATTGTTTATTTCACTTTTGAAAATATTTTAAACTTTCAAATTTTTTTCAAGATGTGTCATTTATTAAGATATTTGAATTTATATTGAAAGTGTAATTTGAGAATGTATTAGTGTGCTATGATAGGGAAATTACAAGATGATTTTTAAAGTCTTTCAACATAATTTAAGAATAATAGTAATAATAAAATTTAAAAAAAAAACAAAACAATGGAGCTTATCGGTTTAGCGCGCGGGGAGATGCGGGGAAAGCTAAGGGTCCCCTAATTTAACATTAATCATAATGAAGAAAAACACTTTTTTTTTTTTTTTTTTTTTTTGCAACTTTTGAAAAATATTCTACTGATTTTGGAGAAATTTAAATGAGAAGTACTAGACATACGTACTTATACGTATTTTAGCAATAGAATTAAAAAAAAAATAAACCGATAAACTCCATTAGTATTATTATCATGAGTTCTTTTATTTTTTATTTCTTCTGTAACACCAACACCGGAATCCTATACTTGATTCTTGGTAGGTAGGTATTATTATTATTAATTTTTTTCATAAATATTTTTTTAATCCTACTTTTTCTTTTGCGTATTACTTACATTTTTCATCCAGCCAAGATCTTCATTTTAATCTTGTCGTCTGTTTTTATATAATTTTTAAACATTAAAAGAAATAATACTCATTATTATTCAACAAAACAGTATATTATCATAACAAAAGTTTTATATATCAAATATGTTATCATTTGTCTTTTAAATTTGTGATTCGTAACTAATAATATTTCAAAAAGAAAGACAAAAAAAATCGTATTTTCTAACTTAATCCTTATCATTAATCTCATTATAACTCAAAACTTTTATACAGAGAATTATTTAAAAAAAATTTCATGTTATATTTCAAACAAATTTTTTTAGTAAAATCAGAATCATAATCTGTTGTATTAATTATCATAAATATCAGATTATTATTTTTAGAACACCAGCGTATACATATAGAAAAAGATTAATATAAAATTTATTAAAAGCTTTAGATTTTTTTTTTACATTAAAAATAGTGTTTCTACCATGGAAAGTCATAAATTTTTTCAAGTATAATATTAGACAAAAAATGTGCGTTATCTAACATCCATATATGTGGTAACGTTATCTCTGACATTTTATTATTATTATTTTAACAATAAAGTAGATTTGTATGATAAAAACGTCAATAAAGTTATAAAATTGCACACTTTAATGATTTATACTCAATGATGACTTATATACAGTTCGTACCACCTAAGGATGTTTGCGATTAATCGAAATCGAGCCACGAGCTAATAGACGCTCAAGCGCTCAAGGTCACTAGGAGGTGGGGTAATGTTAACTAAATGGAGAGTTTTTAGGTGATCTCTTATTGGTCACATACTTAGGTGGCGCAGACTGTATACTCGCCTCAAAAAGCCTGAGCTACCTGCCGTTCGACCTTTTACGGTATCGCCCAGCTGCCCTCCTTTGAAATGCGCGCGAGAAATGGGCGATACATTAGTGGTAAAACGATAAATTGGCTGAGATTTTTTGAGTCTATTATAGTATCGGAATATTAGAATTGAAATATAACTTTTTTTTTCTTCTTTTGTAATATAGAAATCTCATCTTTATAATACAATAAGAATAGTATTAAATTTTTCCTAACATGAATTAATTCAGATCCACTATGTTAATATTTTTAAATAAAAAATTAGGTAACTAATTTTATCTTACCTCCATCTCAGGCTCTATATGAGTTAAAGAAAGTGAGACTTTAATTAAAAGTTGTGAAGGAGTGAAAGAATATTTTTTTTTTCCAATTCAAGATAAAACAATTCCAAAGATTTTTTTTTTACCAATGAGACCCCACGCATACCCAATTCATTGGCAGACATCAAACATTTTTTCATTTTAGTTCAGATGTATGGTGCATATATGCAAAATTTTGAATTGCGATTTTTTGAAATTATATTTCCATATAGCGTACCATGTTATTATTATTAATATATATTTTTTTAACAACTTATTCATTGATGTGGGAGGCTTACGCACCGAGCCAACACATGAGTGGTCAAAATGCATAATAATAATAATAATAATAATAATTAACGGCTTTTTTATTTGGGCGAAATCAGGCGTACAACCTCTCAATTTAACCCAACTGTGTAACAGTACAGTCAGTTACATTTTTTGTTAGTATAACATCAACATATATCATGAAAATTAAATAAATAATTTTTTTGATAAATTTTAATTAGAGTTGTTAATTTAATAACTAGAATTTTAAAATTTAAGATAAGTATTACTTTCACTTAAATTTATATAGTTGAGAATATATATACACTTAAAATTGTTGTTAGTAGATATGAAAATAAATAATAAAAAATAGTGAGAATAATAATTGAGAAATAATATTTATAAAAACATATTGTTGAGAATAATATTATGCATTTTAGACACCATAAGTTACATATTTATAGTTATTGCTGCAAATAGCGCTCAAATAACATTTTATTTAAGTTTGATTTAAAAGTATTAATAGAAGGTGAATTTCTTACTTTAGGGGGTAACATATTCCACAATTTGCCTCCTAACACACTGAATGAGTTATCAAACATTTTATAATTTGATTTAGGAACTTTAATTATAGTCTTATCACATCTTGTGTTTCTAATCTTAACATCACAGGCTTTTGTTATAAATGAATTCAGATACTCAGGGCTTAAACCATTCATAATTTTATAGATCTGAGTTAACAAATGTAACTCTCTGCGTTCCTTAACTTTAAGTAGGTTCATTTTTGTGTAGTATTTAGTAGTACCTTCGCCCATCTCCAGATCATAAACATATCTAATCAACCCGTTTAGTAACACTTCAAGTTTACGATTAAATTCATAACATATATTTGTTTGTACTACGTCACAATAGTCAATAATAGGACACAGAAGTGTCTTAGCAAGCAAAATACGGGTAGATTCAGGAGTATATTTCCGGAACCTGTACATTTTTTTTAATGAGATCATAACTCGTTGATATACATGAGACACATGTCCACTCCAATTAAGATTATTGTCAATAACAAGACCGAGGTCTTTCACTTTTGTTTCATAATCAAGTTCCACAGTACCAATTTTTATTTTATCACATTTGTCCATTTCTAATTTACTTAACAAAATTGGGTGACCAATAATTATAGCTTTACATTTAGCAGAGTTAAGTAACAAACCTCGACTATCAAAATATTTTTTTAATGATTTTATATCTTCATTAATAAGCATAATAGTTTCATTGAAATTTTCAGGCAATGTGTGGCGATACAGTTGAGTATCATCAGCATAAATGTGGTAAAAGCAGTTTTTTATATGTTGACCAATGTCATAGGTATAAATCGAGTAACACCAAGGTCCTAAAATAGTGCCTTGGCCACAGCCACTGACAACCTGACCCCAATCCGAGCGCTTGTTATCAGCACTAACTACACATTGTTTTCTGTTGCCAAAATAAGATCTAAACCATTCAATAGCACTTAATGAGAAATTAAGCACTTCAAGTATACTATAAAATATTTTATGATTCAAACTATCGAATGCCTTAGAGTTATCTAACAAGACTAGTACTGTTAACATTTTATTGTCCACAGAACATCTGATTTTCTCGACAATATGTAGTAGTGCTGTATTGGTCCCATGCCCCTTCCTAAAGCCAGATTGAAAGGGATCAATTATATTATTAGAAATACAATAATCATTAACCTGATCCAAGACAACTTTTTCAACAATCTTAGCTTCAATATTTATTTTAGATATAGGCCTATAATCAGCTGGGAAACTGGGATTATTATTTTTTTTTATGGGAATAACAAGTGACTCTTTCCAGCTTGCCGGAACAACTGAGTGTTGCAAAGATGTATTAGTTAGCGTTAATATTGAAGGTAAAATTACATCGCCAAGTTGGTTTATCATATCAATAGAAATACCATCGTTACCTTTAGCTTTACTCTTTATTGACTTAATAGCAAATTTAATGTCATGAGGGTATACATATGCATACACCCTGCCAACACCCAGCTTTGTGTTAATTTTCTTTAGGGCTATTATTATTTGTAACACTCAGTGGCATGTTAATTTCAATTATTATCGTTACAAATCCTGAAAATTCTAGTAAAAAGATTACTGTGCCATTAAAGGACTCTAAAGTATTATTTTTTTAAAAAGTAAATTTATGAAAATGCAATGTTATTGTTAGTTTTATTATTATTATTATTTACATGGAAAAACAATTATTAATAATAAATCAAGCTCGTTGCTGATAAAAACAGCAACAAAAACAATTTAACCAGATATCGTAAAATAGCTCCATAAATTATAATAATTTAATTAAAGTTAATTAAAAATATGTAATTTAGCTTTTTAAAGAAACATACTTTAAACATATTTTTATAGCGCATTTAAAATGAAAAAAAAAACATCAAAATAATTTCTTGTATCTTTAAAGATAAAACTACATAAAGAGAAAAGCATCAGTAAAAGCATCTTAACATCATACAGCAAACAATAAAAGTTTAATCTTTTCAGTGTGCATAATATAGAATCTATTGATCTATATTATATGAAAGTTAAAAAAAAAAAAAAAAAAAAAAAAGTGAAAATAATAAAGAATTTATCAAATAAATTTTTATCAATATCATTAACATAATAATTTATAATAAAACATACTTTCACGCACATAATATTTCCATTAATAATATCAAGAGAAAAATATAAAATTATTTTCATGTAATACGTCTCTCGTACTAATAAAAGATACATAAACGATAACAGTCATGAAATGATTATTACATGTTGAAAGAGAGAGAGAGAGAGAGAGAGTAATAATTGCTCCAATTAAAACAAATTAAATGAAGATCACTTTCATTTTGCGGAAATAATCACCCCAGTTTAAAATAAAGTACTTCATTTCATATCACGTAACTTCAAAGTGATGTGAACTTTTAACCGCAAATTTTCAAATTGTATACGTATACTTTTGTTTTAATATAATTTAAATCTCATAATCGATTCACGTTATTCTCATTTTATTTTTATATAGTAATTTATCTTACATAAATGTTACATTATCCATTAAATTGCTTGTATAGGTTAGTTTTACTACTTCCTTTTATCTTTTTATTTATTATGTAATATATATTTATTTACTTGTCAGTCTGTCTGTATACATCTATGTATATATTTAGACCAATTAAATTACTGATTTTTCTATTCACATACAGAGAGCATAAATTACCTATATAATTTATACTGTATATCAGAATAGCATAAATGATACTAAATTAGAACAACATTAATAATTATACTGTACAACATAATATTTATGCTATATAACATAATTTTAATGCAATATAGCAGAAATTATGCTGTATTGAACAAATTGTACTGAAAATGTGTTAGCATAATTATTATTACGTTTTTATTTTTTTTACGTGCATGTAGTAATTTATTTTATCTTAAAAGTAATTAAGTTCTTTTATTGGGCGAAATCAGGCATACAATCTCTCAATTTAACCCAACTATTTAACAGTACAGTCAGTTACAATGCTTGTTAGTAGTATTAACATATAAGATAAAAATTATTTTAAATAATTTTATTGATAATTTTTAATTCTGATTAGAAAATTTATTTACTAGAATTTTAATGTAATTTAAATTTCTTTTAAGTTGTTGTTGTTGCCATAGTATGTTATTATGGTTTACTTTCTCCAAAATCCTGCCAAGACATTTTGTCTTATCGACAGGTACGGTCATTTTAATAAAAAACGAATTTCTATTGGCATATGGAAATAACATGTATTTAGAAGAGTTTTGCGTCAACTGAAACCTCCATCTGTTTGCATTGAATGGTCATAAGCCAATATAAATTCTTTTTCTTTTTTTTAGTAAAATGACTGTACAATGGAAATCGCACACACGGACCGGCCACGGACTTTAATACACAGCTCGGCATTCGTGCTGAAAGACTGGAGAAACCGAGGAAACTCTAGGCAAGTGCAATCGGACAGTGCAATCATATAATTCATGCACCTCCCAAATGATGTGTTTCGTCATTCTTTACTATTTCATTGCACTTTGCACTGCAATTTTATCTCCTTACTCAATTTTTATGCCTACAGAATAAAAATTTTAAGTAGATAGTACTGTATTCAAACTCTATTTCGATGTTGTAGCGAAAAATGTGTGTATATATTTTGTTATTTATCACGCAAAGCTAAATGTATATCTCATATTTTATCAGGAGAAGCAAAATTTGTATCTGTTTTTTTTTTTTTTGCCACGAGGAGCAAAATGTGTAAGTCGTTGTCTGTGAGTTACACATTTTGCTTCACGTGTTAAAAAACAAAATACACATATCCACTATAACATTGATTTGTGTAGTATACATATTTAAAAAAAAAAGAGAAAATATAATTACATTGATAACAATAATTAATAATGATACTCACCAACAAAGTCCCACAATTCTGGAGTGTTCTGTTGAGTTTTTCCTTGCAACTTCTTCCTTGACTAGTGCCTGGAACCTATTGGCGCATGAGTCCCAATCTTTTGACATTCCACGGTAGCATGAAGTGTGATGTAAGTACTCTGAAACATACAATGCATATATTTAATAATAATAATAATAATATATTTAACTTCTATTTATAAAAATACTTATAATAAGATATATTTAACAAAATATAAAATATAAAATCTTTAAAAACATAAATCTAAATTATATACGAAAGGAGCACGTATTATAGGGTGGTTTCATTCATGTTAAAGTCGACATCATAAGTGAGTACTAAATAACATTGGCCGGTATAGGAAAATGACAAATTTTGCCAGTTTAAAAATACTTCGCAATTTTTTGAGATCATTGATGTTGTTAACAGGTTGAATTTGTACCTCAAATATAAGCAAGAAAAATAATAATGACCAAAAAATAGCTAATTTTCCAAAGAAAATAGCAAAAAAATACGTTTGTCCTATGCTGAGCAATTTTATTCATTGCTCAAGAAGAGCATCTAAAAGCACTCAGAATGACGTCATGCGTACACACCCTATATATTACAGCAAAAATTTATGATAATTTTCCATCAAAACTTCGTAATTTAAATAATAATACATTATTTAAAAATCTACTGTATTGAACAAAATTTAATATGATAAAGAATATTATATTTTATCCGAATACTTTTAACCTAACCTAAAAATTGATGAACTTGATGTACTTATGTGTACCACACACTCATATTTTGAATATTTTAGTGACTAAATTATCACGTCTTTGCATAAAACATTGTTATAGTTTTAAAAATAATACTTTACATAAACTTTAATAATGTTGTTATATTTATTTATTATTCATTATATGTTAATTGTAAATAATTAATGACTAGACCAATGCTTGTTGTAACAATGTTATACTATGAACTGCCTGGGTCAATAAAATGTCTTATTTCCTATATTTTTAACCAGATTTTGACTTTTACTGCACTGGCATATTATACGTAATAATTATGCTTGTTCATTTTCAAAAACATTTGTTCGTAAAACATAATGTAAGAGTATGTTATACTATACGTAATTTCTATGTTACAGTAGTATAAATATTATGTTGTTTAGCATAATTATTTGTGTTATTCTACTTTAAAGCAATATTTATGCTGTAATGACATTAATGCAGCATAAATTTAAATAAATAATTTATTCTTTCCGAATAAATACATTGATATATATTATATAATGTGTGTTGGTGTTGTATTTATTAATGTAAGCTCTTTTTTGGGGGGGGGGGGGATGCTCTAAATCATGAAAATATGCTGATCTTGTCAAATGTAATTGTGCGTTTTTTTGGAGCAAGGGAAAAGGGTTATGAACATAATTTTAATTATTTTTAAAGAAATCGAATAAATAATAATAAATAAAAAATTCACAACTATTACAAGTCAAGTATTTTACTTGATTTTATAGCTTAAATTATTTTTACACATTTTATGATTAGAAAAACAAGAAATCTGATTAATAAAATTATTAATTAGTTCTAAGTTTTAATGAAAAGTGTATACCTTTAATTGTTTTCTAAAACATTTCACAAATTCTTTTATTAATAAAAAAAAAAAAACTTTCTGAATTAAGTATACAAAGAACAGGAACTTATACGATTTAAGTTTTGAGATATATGAACATAAGCTTCATATTTTAATTATATAACTGTCTGCACATGTTTGTCGTATAACAAAAGTTACAAGGAAAAGTTTTATCTTTACTTCAAGTTAGTTTTGCAGATTTCTCGACGATTCTATTTTTTAGTAAATTTCAAAAACTTTTAATAAAATTACCACGTACTTTTCAATGAAGTGATAGCAAAAAAAAAAAAAAAAAAAAAAAAAAACTTGCTTAAACACTTTTTTTTTTTTAATAAAACAATTTTAATAATTTTAAATTTTTAGAAAACTCAACTTTAATATTGAAGAGGTATTGTACCCTAAATAGCAATATAGTATTTCTAACTTAAAAATAATAATAGAAAATAATAATAAATAAATTAAATAATAATAATAATAATCAGTTCTTATCCATCTTATGAAGATTTTTTTTCTTGTGAAATTTTAATAAAAAAGCGTTAAACCAAAGCATCCTAAAGATGCATCCTATCTTCTTTAGGATTCCTTGGTTGAACTCATATTTTAAGAAGACTCACACAATAGATCAATAAAGTTACTAACGTATCTGTCTAATGTAATGTATCAGTTTAAAACATGAGGTTGTCACTGCAGTAAAAATTAACCCCCTTCCCCTCAAATAAAAATTTCACTAATGTAATCCAATATGGTATTCTTAAATAGGCTAAAAGGTACAAAAAAGTCACTTACACTCTAAAAAAAAAAAGCATTGAAAAGCTTGTACACAGTTTTGCAATGCTTTAAGTATTATGGAATCATCAGTTATGACGTCACTAAACGTTGACCATTTAACGATAAAAACGTAAATGACGTCACAAGCGTTAGAATCACAATGGAATAAATGTTAAACTTGACCGTTACAAATCTACAATTTTTCTATTCAGTTCCAACGCTTGTGACGTCACTAGAGTTTTTATCATTAAAGTTTCAACGTTTAGTGACATCATAGGGACCGGATCTCCAGTTTGTTCAGTTTTTGAAATACGCATGCTTGGTCACATCTGAGTTCAGATGTCCACGAATCATAAAGTTTTATTGCCAAAAATGCAAAAAAGTTTGGACTGAAAAAAACTGTTTTTGGAATTTGTAAACTGGGTCAGTTTTTTTCAGTTTTTACCAGTTTTTCTCAGTTTTTGGAAACTGAAAATAGACTTTTACCGTAAAATAACTCAAAATGACGTGTTAAAAAAAATGTAAATTTTAAAATATATTTTTTTAATGCATATCTCAAAACCATCTGAATTAAACTGAACGCCATTAAAAAAAAAGGGTAAAAGAAGTACAAAAATACAAGAACAGCTCTCATTGATACTGGCTAGTAAAGTGTACCAGATAATAATTTAACCGAAAAAAAAATTTTTTTTTTCATGAAAAATATGAATTTTATCCTTCTTTATTGATAAAAATTTGTTTCTAAGTTAAAAATTATCAAAACTGAATTTCACTGTTTTTGTATAATTGAACTGAAAGTGAACTGATTTTGCTGTTTTTGCAAACTGATTATGCAAAAAAACTGGACTGAATTCAGTACTGAAAATGCACATTTTCAAAACTGAAAATCCGGTCCCTAAAATCATAACCGTTGATTTAAAAATACTTAAAGTATTGCAAAACTGTGTACAAGCTTTTTAACGTTTATTTTTTAGTGTGTATAATGTATTATTTTATAGAACTTAATATGTTTAGGTTTTTTATACTATTATGATACTCAAGTATATAAATAGTCTACACGAAATAAATTATATATTCGTCTGAGAAATTTCTTTTAAAAACATTAATATTGTACATGGAATGAATAATAATCTCGTAGCTTTTTATATATAAGCTCAACTAGTATGAATAATTTGAAGAGTTATATAAATTACGTGCTTAAATATCACGTACCAAGTACCTAAGTTATTAATTTGTACAACATGTTAAAAAAAACTCTATTTTCTTTGCGATACAATTTTGTAACGTATGTATTTTATATATATTATATATATATATATATATATATATATATATATATATATATATATATATATATATATATATATATATATATATATATATATATATATATATTTCATTTGAACGAAAATAATGAAAGAGTGAAATAATTCATACATGTTAGGTTGATATGATAAATATTTTTTTAAACTGCAGTGTAATGGAGTTTGTATTTTATAAGTATGATAAAAGTTTAGTTTTATTTTGATATCATTTAGATTAAAAAAGTAATTTTCTTGTTCTGTACACGTATAAAAGAACGAGAGAGAGAGAGAGAGAGAGAGAGAGAGAGAGAGAGAGAGAGAGAGAGAGAGAGAGAGAGAGAGAGAGAGAGAGAGAGAGAGAGAGAGAGAGAGAGAGAGGAGTAAAAAGAGAAAAAGTAACAACACACGCACATGACATATACACCTCTTTTCACTTGTTGTGATCTTGTTGTGAAAAAAAGGTCTATCTCGTATTTTGTCAGGGGAAGCAAAAGGTATATCTCGTTTTTTTGTCAGGGGAAGCAAAAGGTCTATCTCGAGCGCCATCTACATAACGTTCGGGAACAAGATAGACCTTTTGCTTCCACTGACCAAAAACGAGATAGACCTTTTGCTTCCACTGACAAAATACGAGATAGACCTTTTTTTCGCAACAAGATTAATTATATACTATAGCATGCATAAACGAAGCAGTTTTTGTGGGAGGAGCTGTATGATACATATGTCACATATATACGATGTACTGTCGCATAAAATTTTACTTTGATGCATAATGCCTAATGAAAATACCATGTATAATTATATATGCATCAAAATACGTTAATTACAGTCCACATACAAATGCATACCTCATTGTATAAGTACTGAACAACATGGTTATGCGCTTTTATACCATCCTAACATTTTAGTGCTGGACCTCAGTATGTAATGTTCAAATTCAAATTCAAATTAGTTCTTTATTCAGCAACAGAGCAAGTCCAAATACACTGAATATAATAGACAGTTAATAGACAGTTAAGACAGTTAAATAACAATAACAATTATACAGGAGTTATGTTATTGTTTCATTTAAAATGTACTATAATGTCATTTTTTTTAATTATTTAAATATATATTAAAAATAACAATTACAAAAAAAAAAAGACTTTGTAGATAATATAAATGTAAATTGCTTGAAAGACTCGATAAATTTACACCCTGGTTGGTTGTTATAAAGAATTAAAAAATAACAACTAGTTTTTACAGTAGAGGGACTTATTTGCGTAATGGAACTTTATTTCTTTAACATTGCAAAGTAACTTTTGTTGTGCAGAGTATTTCCATCTTTTTCAATTCTGCTTTCTCATGTATAATGAATTACTGATTACTATTTAACTATATATAATTTAATTATAACATATAGAACATAGTGCAACACTACATTTATTATTCATAGAATTTTTAACTTATAAATAATACATCAGTAAATGTACCAAAAATCATGCATCCGTGATATAAATTTCTTCAGCATGAAAATAAAATAACAACAATAATAAAAAGTAAGAAATCTGATACATAAAATATGAAAAAACAAATTCAACTTTCAATTAATAATCTCAGCGTATCTCACATTTTTCTGCACTGAAAAAAAAAGTTCTTAACCCACAAATGGATATAAAGACATAGAGACAAAGATAATAGGGAAAAAACACATAGAAGCTGGATGTACCGAATGTTAATCCAAAACGTTCCGAAACAAGAAATCCATTGCAACATTGTATGACTTTTCCTCTCTTTCATGGGAGCACTCTCACTATCGTTCTCTACTATAATTATGACTTTTTGACTTATGTTTATGCGCGGGAGTAAAGGCGAAAGGCCTCTAATTTTCTATACTGTATAACATTGTGGAATCTTTTTAGTGAGGTTTGAGAAAACTATTGCAATTTGACAAGAGAAATTAAAATGACGCATACTTGTCACACCGGCGTACATGTTTTAAAACTTATACAAATTTATGACTAAATATTTTAAACGTTAGAAAAAAAATCTAAAATTGGACAGAATAAACACGTAACGTTATTAAAATTAGTAATAAAATAATGCTAGCTTATTCTTCAGTATAGCATTTTAATCATTAGAGCATCATTTATATAATATTGAATTTAATAAATAATAATTTTATTATGCTGCATAACATTAAAGGGAAAGTTCAGGGGTTAGAACGAATGATTTGTTAATTGTTAGATAATGAGATGAAATGTTCATTGACTCCCATATGATGCCCTAAAGACTTTCCGTAGCCCCAAGGTAGCCCCTCAAAATTGGACTCATCCTGCGAGTTATGCACCTCACTACAACATTTTCTATAGTAAAGTCGTAACTATGACGTAAAAAATACAACATGGGTTGCATATCTCGCAGGATAATCACGAGTTGGCGCCTGGCGGGGGTACGGAAGGACTGTGGGCCATCATTATGTGAGTTTATGATTCTCATTGTTTAAAATTGAAGAAGCCATGATGTAAACACCTGAACTTCCTCTATAATGCAACATAATTATTAATGTACGAGTAATTCCAAAACACCAATATTTATACTACATATTATTATGAAATAAATGTGGCATTAGTTACTTAATTTCTTTTATCAGTGTTGCAGCATAAATTATGTAACTTTTTTGTTTTACATTCGTATATTATGATTATTTGTTAATTCCAAGAAATTATACAATAAATTATATAATATTATATTCTGAGCTCTTTTATATTTGTTCAGTGTAAACAGCAAAATTTCTTATATTAATTATTTTTATAATCCCTCCTTTTATATAAGTTTAAAACTTTCAGTTGAGTACATAATCGTTTTCTTTTTCAAAGTACTCACTTGAAGAACTTTAAAGTACGTATATACGGATATTATACTGTATAATTATATAAGATATACGTATATTAGTTTGGTATATAAATAGTTAGTATACGTAGGTACAATAATAATAGGTACAATAACATTAGTTAATATAATAGTTAGTTAATATTATAGTTAGTTAAATATAATAGTTTCATAGTTAATGTATTATATTATTATAGTTATAGTTTATAGTTAGTTTAGTTGGTATAGCATACCGCAAAAATAACATCACCTCGTAACTTTACGTAGAGTGCTTATATTTACTCTAAAAACCGGAAAAGGAAGTGCCGGAAAAGGAAACCATGGGATCTTTCGGATCTTAAAATTGGGAGGTGGCTCAGGCCTAGCTTGCTGCTAGTTACATTTTATGGCAGTTTATGTAAATCTATAAAAAAACAGGAAAAGGAAGTGCCGGAAGTGGAAATCACGTGACGTTAAAAGTTTGAGAAAACTTCGAGCCAGCAGCAAGCTAGGCTGAGCCACCTCCCAATTTTAACATCACGTGGTTTCCGGCACTTCCGGTTCCGGATATTTTAGAATTAACATAAAACACTCGAACGAACGAAAACACATAAAACGATCGTTGCCTGAACCAGTATGGCTTCTCCTATCTTATACATACAAAAATAAGCTGCGTGGCCGAACAGCTGCTTCCAGTTTTAGTGGCAGGATTTCTCTATACTCTACCCATAGAGTTATTATATATAATCTCTTTGACTCTACCTAACTGACAGACTTTTTTTTATTGTACACTGTACGTATGTAAACTCTAATAATGTTGATATATTATTATCTTACCTGCTTGAAATACCTTATCATCACAAAGAAATCGGAATGTCTGTCTTGCACCAGCAACATGTTCATTGAGAATTAGACGTTCTCTGGATGAAAGACAAGACAAGCTATAGTCGTCAATACATTTCATTCCCGTCTTAAAAGCACTGAAACAAATAAACAAACAAAAATTATATACATCATTAAAACGTCAAAGCAAAGATTGTAGGTGGTTTTGAATAGTTGAGATTTATTTATTTTTTTAAAGTTTGCTCTTGGAATGTAATTTATATGAATAATAAAAACTTTATATTAAAAGAAGAATGTCAAGTATTTTGAATACGAGTATATAACAAAAAAGAAGTGAATAACAAAATAAATAAAAGTTAGCATATATATATATATATATATATATATTAAATAAGGGTTAAAGCCATAGACCACATAAAACAACATGTGCTTTTTAATGAATAAACACGAAAAGGAATCTTCAAAACTGTTGACAATTTTTACCAGAATGTTAATGTAGCCCCACAAGAGAGCGTCTAAATACTGTAAAAGTATGCAATTTGCGTGAATATTCATGTTTATGACGTCAGAAACATGCAAAAATTAGTATGAAAATGGTAAGTCCCATCAAGTACTTTTTGATATAAATGCTTATGTTTTTCTCTGATCTATTCCTTTAAAAAATATATATATTTAATGTAAATGACGTAAATGTTCCTCTTTTTTTTTTGTTAAGTTGGCTCATTTTTTACTATACTTTAGTCCATTTTAAAACAATAACTGTTGTTACATCCTACGGATAAAACTAAAATATTTCATGTAGTACATGGTGTTTTTATTACAATTTTCTACACTATATATAGGCAGATATAAAATTTAAATAAAAACCTTTTTAAATATATAAAGTACATAACAATAGATATAAAATTTTTTAATAACAAAACAATCTAATATCAAGATGTTATAATATACTAGGAGCATTTACTTGATATTAAATGTGTAGCTACTGCAAAATATAAAGCTTTTTTTTTATTGTTCATATTCATTTATATATATATATATATATATATATATATATATATATATATATATATATATATATATATATATATATATATATATATATATATATAACATGTGTATGTATGATATATTGAATATAATATATAACCATATTATTTGCAAGTAGAAGTCAATAATACAATCAAAAAACATTTTCTAGTATTGGATTTTTTTTTTTTTTTTTTTTTTTTTTTTTACTATATAAAAACAACTAAAAATTCATTTAATAAACATCAAATATTACAATTTTTATGTACAGTTCAGTAATTTTTTATTATCATAGCACCATAAACTTTTTCTTTTTCAGTATGTTACTTACTTTTTTTTCCAACTGTAAATATGAAAATATTTTTGTGTTATAAAATACTAATATTGTTGTACAGTATTTTGTATAAATATGAAAAATTTTTGAGCATATTTTTTATTATTTAACGTTATACTTTAATACTCTGTGTATGTTTAGTGGTCAAGAAGTTTATTTACTTTAAATGAAATAAAATATTTGGATAAGGAAAATTTCTGCTGAAATATTGACGTATACTGATACTTAATTGAGTTTATATTTTTTTATACGTTTAAGCTCCTACTCGTTTTCTTCTTAATAATTTAATTAAACAACGACTTTTTATTTTACTGAAATAAAATGATAAGATTAGGTTTTGGATGTAACTTTATAAATAGTTTAGTAATAATTAATTAAGAACAGTTGAATTTGCATGGTAACTTTTAAAACTTATGTTATAGACTTTAATAAGAATGATTAATAATTATTCTCCATGTAATGTGTATCTTCATATTGGGCGCTATCCTATTTTTGGATGAAATCAATCAATCAATTAAATGTTAAAGGAAATTTACACGTTGTTTTCTATTATAATTTTGTAGTGAAAGTAGTTTTTTATTTTTATTATTAAGTTTTATTATTACTGAAATCATAAATTATCCAGAATCTATCATTTAAATTTTCTGGCACCGATGCAGTCCTTATATATATATATATATATATATATATATATATATATATATATATATATATATATATATATATATATATATATATATATATATATATATATATATATATATATATATATATATATATATATATATATATATGTATATATATATATATATATATATATATATATATATATATATATATATATATATATATATATATATATATTATATGGGTTGATATGCATTGCTAAAACATAAAGACACTACATTGGTAGCACCATATTGTTACCGCATCTACCACGTGTTTTTTTCCTAACCTACCACAGAATACCTGATTATAGTACATGTAATTGTACTGTACGGTACGTTATTGAAAATTATATAATTAAAACCCAATACATTTTGTTTTTCTGTCATGTTACTAAATACGAGGGAATTCAATGCAACCTTGAGCAAATAAAGTAACATAATTTATATGTACAGTACAGAGCAGCAAAAATGTTAACAAAGGATATGCCGCTCCAATGAGGTATCTGGACAGTTACTGTCATCACTACAGCAAGGCGTGTCCACTGCCGCAATTCACCGCCTTCTTGTGCAGTCACTTGTCTATAAAACAACCAAAAGATGCATGCCTCCTGGACGGGCAGTCTCGTGCACACCTTCTCTCTCTTTTTGTTCTCGCTGCTTGTATCGAAAAAATATCATACACAAACAAACTGAAGACAGCAAAATAACAACTCCACCCCCTCTCTCTCTCTCTCTCTCTGTTCTCTCTGTCTAAAATTCATACCAATACTATATTATAGGAAAAACAGTGCGTGAATGTGAGCGCACAACACGATCAACTAGGAGAGCGAGAGAGGTGGAGTTGATTTTTTGCTGTCTTCAGTTTGTTTGCAGGTGTATGATATTTTCTCGATACAGGCAGCGAGAACAAAAAGAGAGAGAAGGTGTGCACGAGACTGCCCATCCAGGAGGCATGCATCTTTTGGTTGTTTTATAGACAAGTGACTGCACAAGAAGGCGGTGAATTGCGGCAGTGGACACACCTTGCTGTTGTAATGACAGTAACTGTCCAGATACCTCATTGGAGCGGCATATCCTTTGTTAACATTTTTGCTGCTCTGTACTGTACTGTTTCATATTTCTATTCGATAATATTAAAAACTTTTGTTCTATGTAATGTAAGCAGAAAACATACAACTGATAGAAACTTAAAGAGATTGTAAAAAAAAAATAATAATAATAATAACTTGTGAAATGAAAATTATATTACTATAAATAACTAGAATAGAATCTGAATTATTAATATTATTATATATATTTGAAAACATACAACTGATAGAAACTTAAAGAGATTGTAAAACCAATAACTTGTTAAGTGAAATTTATATTACTATAAATACCTAGAATCTGAATTATTATATATATTTGAGAAGAATATTTTATTAAATATTCAAGCTCCTGTTATTTCCAGGTATTACGTGGAAATTATAACAATCAGAACAAAGTCAATCACTTTCAGATCAGCTACAGTATTATTATTTGCCTTTCTTTTAAAAATATAAAATCAATAAACATGATTTTAATAGCATTACATTTTAATGGTAAAATACCATCACAAAGCCCCTTACATGTTATGCAACTTGCATTGTCTATATGTTCTGAAAGTTGCATAGCTTGCAGGCTGTATAAAAGGAAATGAGTGAATAATATTATAGTATTATAATAGGTAACAAAATCATAAAATTGATCGCGCTTTTTGTGACCAAAGCAACAAAATTTCAAAGCTAGGTTTTTTCCCCCTTGACATCTCCATAATGGACCCAGAAACCCCTGTTGAACTTTGACCCCGCACGGTAACTATTATTACGGTTATTATTATCTATTTACTTTGCGTAGATTATAGAAAAAAAAAAGTAGTGACATATAAGTGGTAGACTTTTTGCGATATGTTCAGTAGAAACAAAATTGTTAGCAACCGTTTTAAATTTGGCACCAAAATTTCACAATATATCCATAATTGACACTTATTTAACTATCGTGTAAAATGTTATATCTTACTAAAAATATATACTTAATATTAAAGAGGTAGAGGACCGTAAATGGGAGCACAGTGATATTCACATAAGAAAATTTGGCCACATCAACGATTCTATAGGTACGATAGGGGACGCTAATATCGATTTTCAATTTTTTGTTGAAATTCCCTATCTTTTAACATTGAACAAATGACACGCAAAATTTCAAAAAGTCGTTCGTGTCCTATCGTATCTGTGGAATCGTTGGGCCATATTGGATAACAGCTGATGTTTTCCTATCTAAAAATATCGTGCTACCATCTACGCTCCCCTACCACCTTAAAGAATATAACACACCTTTCAAAACAGAAATACATTAAAAGAAAACGTTAAAAAGATTATCATAAAAATGTTACATTCCTTTCAAGTTGAAACATGATATGTTTCATCATATCATATTTATTTCATTTCATTTTTATATTTTATTTTTTTCATTATATTCTATATTCTCCCAACACCAGATTTTTAAGGTGTCATATTACATCTCATATCATATTTCTGATCACTTTTATAAAACAAACAAGTTGCATCGTAAGAGAAGAGTGTTCAGTATAACTTTATAAATAAGTTAAATATATTTATTTCTATAAACAAAATGCACTTATGAAAAGAATGTTTTATAATTATGAATATTCAATAAAGCAGAAAGTTAACGAAAAAGTTGTTACAGTGTAACTTATTTAATGCATTTTAATGCATTACTGCATTAAAAATAAATGCAAGATTATTTATCTTAAAGCAATAGACCAGACGAAAACATAAGCATTAATATAAAAAAACACTTGATGAGACTTACATAAATAACTTTAGTCTGTCTCAAAACCCAACTGTAGCTCCGTAACAGTGATAAGAAAATGTCATTTTATGCAACCCGCACAACATTTTTTTACTAATTTTTGCATATTTCTGACGGCAAAAACATGAGAAGTCACGCAAATTGCATACTTTACAGTATTTTCACGCTCGCTCGTGGGGCTACATTAACATTCTGGTAAAAAATGTTACCAGTTTTGAAGATCGCATTTCATGTTTATTCATTAAAAAGCACACGTTGTTTTATGTGGTCTATGGCTTTAACTTAAATGTGAATCAACATTTGATTTGGCCGGATTTGTTGATATGGGCTTCTGAATGGCTAGCACAAATTGCCACAAAAAACTTTTGAGGCAATTTGTGTGCTAGCCAATCACACGCCCGGGGGGTTGTGACGTCGTATATAGGCAAGGTCCATATAAGAGGTTAGTATAGTATAAATATTTATTTTAATATTCTGTTTGATTTCACCTAGTCATTTTAGGTTCAACTTTGGAGATAGTTTCAACATTATACCAATAGAGTTCACTACAGGTGATTTAGACCCTCAGGGCAACTTTGTTCTCCTAATCAGTGACGTAACTGGTCAACTGCATGTTATTGGTTTAGAAGCGAAGTACAATCCATCACAAAATGAAATTCAATGTGCGAGTTATGTGCTGCACTCAACCTCTTTATTATATGGACCTTGCATAAAGGTCTCGTACAAATAAGTAAAAATAAATTTGAAATCAATGAGTCCGGCCAAATCAATGTTGATTTTCAAGTATGTCAAGATAGAGTCGTACATTAGATAAGTTATTTTGCATGTTGATATAGCCTTTTAGTGAGCATTTTACGCTAATCAATAATCGGCAATTTACATACCATACGATACGATTTATTTACACTTACTTAGTTATTCCATACTAAAATAAAGCATTAAATGTACATACATGTAAAATAGTTAAACTGTATGAAGGTTGCACTAACAGTTTCTGCATGTACCGCAAGAAAATGAAAAACCTGCACAACTATAGACTGAAAAGCATCGCTAAAATTGCAGGTTATTCATTTCATTTCGGTACATCACGTACAATACTTTCAGCTTGGTGTACTGCAGCTAATATTAACATCCAAGCAAGTTCTTTTAATATAACAACAAGTTTTAAATTTATGGTTTTAAACTGCAGCAAAACTGTATTGTTTGCCTTATTTTACACAGCAGGTGTTCAAATATTTTATCTAACTTTTGTAACAACTAAGAGAAAAAAAAATAATTATTTTGCTGTGTTTTTTTAAGCTCTTCTTTTTCTTTTTAAATATTATCATAATTTTCACCGCACAAAAATTGTGTGTAGCATATTTTCTTTTTAGCCCTTCTGCTTTGTTCTCTCTCTCTCTCTCTCTCTCTCTCTCTCTCTCTCTCTCTCTCTCTCTCTGTCTCTGTCTTTTCGCTTTTGTTTTTTACTAAAGAATTTTCTCTGTACTTTTTTTTTAACTTTAGAACAACAGAATTTTTTCCCTATTCTTTTTGAGTGTAAAACCTTTTAAATGAAAGAACTTTACTTATACTTACTGAGCGTAAAAAAGAAATATCGATTTAAATTTTTATTGTTATAAAGTATAATAAGTACCTTTTATTTCGATTTTTTTTCCTCGTGGTTTCTTAATTAATTGTATATTTTTTTCCTGAAACCATGATATTGTCAAAAATTGGAATTATAAAAACAACTATAGATATTAATTGAAATTCTTAAATAAGTTTTAATGTGTGTGTGTGGTGTGTATTATATATATATATATATATATATATATATATATATATATATATATATATATATATATATATATATATATATATATATATATATATATATATATATACACTGTATAGTATTATAATTATATATTTACTGCTAATAGTATATTATAAAGAAACTATTACTATGTAGAAAGCTTAAAACTTAAATGAATGTTATTTTTCAGTAAATGCCTCACAAACTGTGGATATACTGTAATTGTAAAGTAGGCAACTTTTAGAATTCATGACGTCACAAATTCCAGGTCTGCACTAGACGCTGTAAAGTAGGTTGCCTCATTTACAAGTTCTTTTCCTCAGGTTAGAAAACTGCATAAGTGTTAAGAAATTTGTGTTTTTTTTTTTTATTTATTTATTTTTAAAGTTAGGATAAATATAAAAACTGAAAATCGTACAGTATAAAGCTGAAGATTTGCTTTTCTGCGTGTCATTATTTGCTGAATACTTTATATTTAGTGATTTAGCTCATAGCTGAAAATGAGTTACTATGGTATACAGTATGTTCTTAAGGGTACGTACAGTTCAAAATGCCATTTAAAATCATGTCCCGAGTTTTTTTTTTTTTTTTTTTTTTTTTTTTTTGTAAGCTTGACTAATATGACTAATTAATGTAATTAACTTTACTACTTGGAATTTACTGTTTTTTTTGCTGTTTTTTTCTAGAAATAAATTTCATATATTATATAACAATAATTTATCCTTATTTTTTATTCTTCTTTTTATTATTTCCATATCTAAAAAAATGTTTCAAGAATGTCTTATTTCATAGTTTTATTGAATTTTGCATCAGATGATTGACAGGTGAGACAGCTCGTCCTAAATGCCTGATGAGAGTGTCCGAGTGACATGTGGCGCCGTCCCTCTCTCTATGTAACCTCATTCGAAAGCAAAATTGACAAATTCTCACACAAGGAACACAAATTTTTTATACATATTTTTTCTCAACTCAAGTACATACACTTTTAAAAGCAGAAGAAATACATCATAGCAATTAAAAATACTTTGAACAAAAAATTAATTAATTTTCTAAAATTAAAAGTAAGTAATATTAAATCACAGACATTATCGTGATAAATGATATAATTTTCTATATTTTTATTATTATAATCATAGTTTAAAAAACGTACAAAAGTATCACTGACGTTTTTTTTTTTTTTTTTTTTTTTTTTTACTTGCAGTGCAGAAATTGTCTTTAAAAGAGCTATTAAAACGTATTTCCTTAATTTTAAAGGATGAAAGGAATTATAGATTCTTAAAGGCGTAGAACACCTTGAACAAAAAAGTTGCGTAATATCCTAACAAATCTGAAAATCAACGTTGATTTTCAGGTTTGTTAGGATATTACTCAACTTTTTTGTTCAAGGTGTTTTACGCCTTTAAGCTTTTTTCCTCACTGCCCGTGATTGGATACCACCACCCTTCACCTGGAGTAAGTTACATTGAAAAGTAATCTTACTTTCAAAAACTGGATTTTCTCTCTCTCTCTCTCTCTCTCTCTCTCTCTGTCAATGTTATGTTCTCTACTAACACTAAGAAAAGAAAAGCATTTATTTCATCCTTCACATACAATCAATGATCAATATCACTTTTTCTAATATACAAGATGGATTTTTTTTATTTTGATATATGTCGTAGATAAGAATACTCTGTGTGATAAAATGTAAACAGATTCTGAACTTCAGAGAGAGAGAGAGAGAGAGAGAGAGAGAGATTTTAATCCTAGTCTGTGGGTTTCTAACATTCATGTTAAAAGAGCTTTAAGTATATACATAAAAGCATTTTCAAATCCCTCCTGTATAAGAAAAGTATAAAAATATCAATATCTATACGTATAAAATTGGTAACTTGTTAATCTTCCTTATTATAGATGACCTAAAAATTTTAACCTTTTTTAAGCTTTAAATCTTTTAAAGTTTATAAAATAAATAGTTATACTCATGAGAAATTTTAATAAAGTCATAATTAAGTATTATACCTAAAGTATGAAGAAAAATTATATTAACATTTTCTATTTTTGATATTATATATAGACTATTAATGATTCGGGCTCAATGAAATTTATAAAAAGCAAATAAATCCATAATCATTAGCGTTAAATTTTGAAGCAACACTAACTAAAATATATTACCACATATATTACAATAAGTCGCATGTTTCGTGTGGAACTTTTTTTTTTTTTTTTTTTTTTTTTTTTTTGAGTTTCTTTCATTTTTATCAAGTTCAAAGTTCTAAAAGAAGAAATAACAATGATCATCCATATGTATAAACGTAGTAAACAGGTAACGACGTCATAATCAGCTGTTTTTAACAAAGGAACATTTTCGAAGCTGGCTCAATATTTGTGTGTAGTAATTATAGAACGAGCTACGATAAAAACTCAATCTATATTTTCAATATTATTCTTCAAGGTCCGTATAAAGAGGTTGAGCGCAGCACAAAACTCGCGCATTCACAAGTAAAAACAAATACCTTGTAATAGAAGTCTAGCAAAGAATGTTTTAGTGGAGAAATAAAAAATCTCAGATTTAAATTATAACAACAAATTGCTAGCAGATCACTTTAAGTTCATGTCTTGATTAAACATGCTTTCATATTGGGGAATAAAGCAGCTATAACTCGTATTAGAATTTTTATGACTGTTGAAATTTTTATTATAGCTTACTGATTCAAAACTTTGGTATTTTTTAATTTCAATCAAATTGAAAACACGTTATTTTGTCATTCAATTGATTTTAAATTCAGGACAACAATAGATTTAATCTCAGTAACCTTCTAAAATTAGCATAAAAAAAGTACTTACTAACTAATTGCCTCTAACTAACTAACTAACTAACTAACTAACTAACTAACTAACTAACTAACTAACTAACTAACTAACTAACTAAAAAAAAAACTTCATTCCCCCATCATATGAAAGAGCATGTTAAATCAAGACAGTAACTCAAAATCGTCTACTATAGCAATTTCTTAGTATAGTCTCTGAGTATCTTTATTCTATTGTATCATATCACTACATATTAAACTCCCCCTTTTTGCAAGCAAGTGCTATAGACTAATTTACGTAACATTTATTTTATAGACTATATTCAATAAACATTATCCTTCCCAATATTTAAAAAAAAAAAAAGGATAAAAAAAAATAATTGTATAGAAACACTTAGGTACTATAAAACATAAGTTTAGCATTAGTGACGTAATATCTTTGATCGTGTTAGAAAACTTACATTAATAAAACTCAGCATTATTCTCTTCTTTATCATGACATTTGAATTTCAATGGAAACTACTATCTGTGATACAAAAAAAAAAAAAAAAAAAAAAATTTCAGGACTATCAAATAAAAGAAAATAGTATTCAATCTGAAGTCAATTTAAAAGTTAATCCGTCGTCTCTGTCACTTGCAAAACGTTGCGAATAATGTTTTCAATTATATATTTCAAGATAATTTTTATACAGCAGTTTGTTTGTTTTTTTGTTTGTTTTTTTTTTTTTTGCTTTTTTTTCTGTCATATTTGTATAAAATCACTTTTTATAAACAAAATAAAATAATAATAATTAAATTTCGTTGTAAATGTTTTGTAATTTTTAAAGAATAGTTATCTTTATGATAGTCTACTATCAATACATGGTTTCAGTTTCAGTTTATTTATTGATCAAAATACCAATTGGTACATGTTGATTACAAAAAATACAGGAATACAATATATTTCATAACAATTTCAGTCATATTACAATTTATTAGGAATATATTCTCTTAATATTTAATAAAAATTTATTTATATAGAGCTAAAAATACATTTTAATAAATTGGTAATACATTTTAGTTAAAATATATTTATGCGATAATTTTTCATTTTATTTGTTTTATCATATATATTTTTATTATTGTTTATATATATATTTTTTAGCACCTTTTAATAGCACATAATTTATTTTTTAAAAATAAATAATACTTCTAGTATTTATTAAATTAATGCATGTAATAAATAATTTAAAAATAAAAGATATTAGGGCATATATTATATATTAAGTGTTACAAATAATTATGGTAATTCAAAATAATTATAAGTTATTTAAAAACCTATTGATTTTTTTTTATACTTTATCTGAATACTTTGACCCTAACTTAAAAATTGATGAAATATATGTACTTATGAGTTATGTTTACCACACTCAAATTTGGAACATTTTACTAACTAAATTGTGACATTCAGCATAAAACATTGTTAATTTCTAGACAATACATTTGTAAATGAACTTAAATTAATGTGAATAAATGTATGATATTTATCTATTAAATTATGTTAATTGTATATAATCACCAGGCTAACGTAAGAAACTTAATCTTACTATGAACCAGTCTTAGGTTCCATTATCGTATTTGCGATAACGATATTATTGTGTATAACAATAAAGATAAATAGTTATCAATGTGTTATAGATTAATACTTATATAAAAGTTATCGTTATAAATTAGCAAAAAATTGACATCATAGTTGCATCGTTAAATGATACTTTTTGCTCAAAAACTAAGAAACAATGCACACAACAGTACGAAAAATGCAAAAAAAAAAAAAATTTAAAAAAAAAAAATCAAAAATCAAAGAAATACAAAATAATATAGTAATAAAAATATATCTGAATAAAGCAGGTAATCATTATGCAGGTATAGTACAGACATGAAGAAACATGATTTATAGTTATCGTTATCGAAAAACTATATATCTCTATCGATAAAGTATCGTTATCGTGGGTGATATTTTAAAAGTAATGATATCGTTATAGTGTTAGGCTAGAATATAGTATTGCTATCATTATAAAAAATTTTGGTATCGAACCCAAGACTGACTGGGTCAATGAAAGTTCTTATTCAATAATAACGTACGTTCACAATACATTTATTATCATATGTTCAATTTATTTATGGAAAGGATTCATCAACAAGATAACAGTTGTATGGTTCGTAAACCCTGTTTTATTGCCACAAAAAATGCGCATTACATTTAAATAACAAAAGTTGATCGTCATTTTAGTAGCCAAAAGAAAAAAAAAAAAAAAAAAAAAAAAAGGTTTTAAGAGTTCAGCATTAGTGTTATTTTTTGACATACTCCAAAAAAAGGAAATAACAGAGTTTTCTCAACTGTGAGAAATTTTCAAAAGATAACAGAGTTATCGTCTTGATGAATCCCTCCCTATATATTATATTTATATTAAATTTTAAAACATTAATAATGACTTAAGAACAAATAATAAATATTCTAAATCTCAATAAATATATCTAATAAAAGTTGACAAAACACAAAAACTGTTTTAATCAAATATATAATTTAGTATTTTTAAATATAAGATAATAAGAAAAAGAAAACTGATGAATGATGATTATTATTTGTTTTTTGGTAATAATATGAGTTAAATATACATCTTTTGAAAATTTTCTTTTGTTTTTTCTTATTTTAATAAGACTTAAATTTCCTTTTCTTTCATTAATGAGGAAGGCAATTAAAGGGAAAGGAAGCTAAAAATATATAAAAAGAAAAAATGAGTGTATATATATATATATATATATATATATATATATATATATATATATATATATATATATATATATAATATATATATATAATATATATATATATATATATATATATATATATATATATATATATATATATATATATATATATATATATATATTATATATGTATATATTCTATATACTTTGTGTTTTGAGGACTATGTAAAGTGGGTATATTTTGGTCCAAATAAACAAAATTTTGTATTTGAGAATACTAGAACTCTCTCTCTCTCTCTCTGTGTGTGTCTCTCTCTCTCTGACTCTCTCTGTCTCTCTGTCTCTCTCATCTCTTTAAAAATAACGATGTTTCGGGCAGCCTTTAAAGTATGCATCTTTTTAAGCATAATTGAAACGCAGGTTGCATACATTTTCCGGGGAATTTACTATGTGTTTTTGTATATATGCTTTTTATAATAAAACCTATATGAAACTGAAACATAGTAATAATGTTTTTATAATTTCTTGTTTTAAGTGTATCATCATTATATCATTATAATATTAATAAAAAAAAATTATATCCTTGTCTTTAGCTAACTTGTTTATAAGGTAGTACAATACTTAAACCCATGCATACAGTATGTATAATATATATATAATATATATATATATATATATTATATGCAATAAAATCTTTTTTTAAATGAATTGAATAAAAATATACTCCTTTATTTGAAGTTTTCGTTAATTATTAGAGTTCCATATTTTTTAAAGTAACAAAACAAAAAATAATGATAACTAGTAATTTAGTAAAATAACAAATTGATGTTTATGTCAATAAGTAACTTATTACGCTATAGAAGCTCATATTTACACAATCCAAAGAAGTACACAAAATATTCCAATTTTTTTTTTTAATCTTATCGTTTGCGTAAATACCGTAAAACTGTTACCCTCATAAATATCCTTGAATAACGTTAATTTATCTTTCAAAATCTCAAGTTACAAACTAAATAAAGGAAGAAAATCAAACATGAAGAGTAAATAACTTTTCGTGTGGCATGATTTTCGTCACTCCTCAAAAACCTCAATATTTAACTTTAGACAGTATATACTTCTAGTAGTCCTTATACAAACTTGCAGCTCCGTCCATTAGGTGGTTACATGGGTGCTTTGATTGCACTTCTTATTAGGAAACCACATTTTATACCTAAATAAATATTAAATGTATAAGGTATACTTATACACTTTACATGTTGATAATATAGAATAAAATATTATTTAGAACTGTTTTTTGGTGTTAGCTTGATATTACTGTAAAATATTTCAAATATTATATTATATTTTGACAAAAAATGCTGAAATATATATATTCAAGTTCTTAATCCTGATAATTATTTCAATTAAAACATATTGTGCTAAACATTTTAATTATATATATATATATATATATATATATATATATATATATATATATATATATATATATATATATATATATATATATATATATATATATATATATACATATATATATATGGGAAAGCATATTCAAATCATGTTCCAACCAAAGTCCATAGCAAAATAGCATGTGTACATTTCTTTCAAAACTATTTCAAGCGGATACAGTGTAATTATCTAAAGTCAACTGTGATTAGCTGATAGGTCTATAACACGCTCTCTGATTGGTTTAGCCCCCCAGATACAGCTTTGTTTTGGCCAGTGTTTATTTAAATGACACTCTTACGTTAGCTTTTAACAATGACAAAAATAATAATAAAAATATTCTTATGGAGTAAAAATGATTATTATTATTATTAACATTTTTTTTGGGGGGGGGGGGGGTAGACTTTAGTTCATACGATATGTAATATTTTAAAAATACAATAAATTTAATTCCATATAATTTCCATTTAAAACCATTAAAATTGTCATGCAATAAAATTTATGTCATGAAGTAAATATTGCAGTAGGGCTATCTATCTATATGGACTAGAATTGTCTATTGCAGCTGCTTCCATTTTTTTTTTTTTTTTTTTTTTTTGCTGTGATCTATTTTCAACTGAAACTTTATTTTTGTTACCAGTTTTATTATTATAAGTAATTTTTTGAAAAGTTACTTTTAATTCTACATTCATAACTAACTTTCATTAATTATAAACTCTAACACTGTTAGTTTAATATTGTCATATATTTATACAATGCATGAGTTAAAAAATAAAATGTGGTTTTATTTTTAAAACAGTACTGTGCTGTACATACATGGTGGTTTTATGATTAACAAAATAAAATGTTACATTTCACAAAAATTTTCCAGTCAAAGCACTTGAACAATATAATACATTATATTATAACTCAATATCCAGTTCCAGTTCAAAACTACTTTAAATTTTTAATAAATTAAATTATTCTTTTTTAATTAAATTATATTCTTCTCTTCTATTTGTTGCTTGTTATTTTTATATTTATGTTTCATTTTATTTATTACTTATTTTTAAAGTTTTTAATAAAATAAAATGACAAACGCTAGACAAGGTATAAATATATATTTGAACACTTATTAATTTAAAAATAATATTAAAATACTGCATATTGATTGAAGTCATACTATAGATACAAGATAATTAAAACCAAGTGGTGATTCTTAGTACTGGTAGTAACAATACTAGCTGGGCGGGAAAAGATTTAGATCTTTTATTTTCCAATTCTATTCCTATAGCATTGCGCGAAAGCTAGCCATTGCCATATGTATATATATATAATATATATATATATATATATATATATATATATATATATATATATATATATATATATATATATATATCAATAAAGAAAATGAAACGGAAATAAAGCAATTATAATAAAAATATATAATTATAATCTTATTGCCGTTAACTTTAATTTAAATTATTTTTAATATACTATATTATGTATTAAAAAAGTTGAAAACAAGATTTTAAAATTGAAAGGTGCATGCCACTTCAATGCCATACCTTTATTTCCTAATATTTTTACATTAAAAAAATAGAAAAACGGTTAAAATTTATATTAAACCTCGAGTTAAAGATCCCAGTTTTCAATTTTTAATGTTTCAACATTATTCTTTTTTACGAGCTTTACTTTCATTTTTCATTTATTTTTCTGTACCTTTTCATAATTATTTTCTAGTGCAAACTCAAAATCTATTACGTATATAGCTTTATTTTCAATAAAAATTTGTTATTATAGTATTGAAACCTGTGGGTATAAGGTATAAGTATGTTTTATATTTTGAATCTTTATTTTGTATCTACATGTTTTGTGTTTCACATTTGATATTTTGGCATTTTGAATGTAATTCTGAAGAATCTTTCAAATATTTTATAACATCTTTACCAATTTCAAAAGAAATGCTTTTTTTTTTTCTGGAAAACATATCATAACGTCGGTTTTATATTTAAATATATATATATAGAAAATATCGAGTTTCTTCAACAACGAATTTATAACCTTCGGCTATTCAATCTTCTTCTTTTTTTTACCGTTTATAGAAGGAAATTCTACGAAAAGATGTAAAAATCAAAACACGCTTAAAATGTTATCTCTTATATCAAAATTTCACACCAACGATGCATATCAAAAGTATGAGTATTACTCCTTCCATTTTTTCAAGTTGTTTTGCAAAATAAAATTGTTTTCTTGTTAGTTTATTATTTTTCAATATTTTATACAATACATTTCTTGAAATTGTTCCAACTATTTATATACACACACACACACACACATACACACAACACATTGTTGTACTATATCTTAAGTATTAATAATTAGTTTATATGATGCTTTATATTTCTGAATATTCACTACTAATTAAATAATTAAATTATATAAAAAAATTGTCAATTAATTAATAAATATAATTAATAAATATTAGAGAAAACAAATAGAAAAATAAAAATTACATCCCAACAGGGTCAGATTGGCATTCAAGGGGCCTCTTATTTCTTGAAATAATAATGGTCAGGAGTAAGAAAGGACATTTATGGTACTATCCTCGTCATAAATAAAGACGTTTATTTATTTATTTAATAAAATAAGGAATAAGGATAATAATAAAGGAATTAGAACAAAAAGTGATATTTAAAAATTGACTTAGATTTTCCCTCTCTCACATGGTAATATACAGTACCTGCATAGCGTATCAACCTCTTGTTTCGACTTAGGTAGCCCTCCTAGGTCTGCCTTGGACAAGATGGGTGGTAGTTGATTTAAACACGTGTCTAAGAATGCTCGCTTCTCACACACAGTTTTGGTTGTATTTCCACCAGAAACCACATTTACTGAAACATAAAAAATAAAAAAAATAATTAGATTTTTTTTCTATGTGGGGAAAGAAAGTTGATTATGTTTCAAGGAATAGACCAGAGAAAAACATAAGAATTTATGTCACAAAACACTTGATGGGACTTAAATAAATAACTTTAGTTTGTCTCAAAACCCAACTGTAACGCCGTAGCAGCTAGTTATCAGAAATTTCGATTTATGCAACCCGCACAATATTTTCATACTAATTTTTGCATGTTTCTGACGTCAGAAACATGAAAAGTCACTCAATTAGCATTTTACAGTATTTTCACGCTCTCTCGTGGGGCTACATTAACATTCTAGTAAAAATTGTCATCAGTTTTGAAGATCCCATTTCGTGTTTAGTGTTTATTCATTAAAAAGCGCATGTTGTTTTAGGTGGTCTATGGCTTTAATGTGTTATTTATACTGTAGTGCTATGATAACTTAAGCAATAGAAATATGTACTAGAAGCAGTCATGGAGTCGATACCAAAATTTTCGATACCGATACGATACCGATATTTTTAAATTTTGCCGATACCGATACCGATACGATACTCGCAAAAAAAATTTGCTCCGATACGATACCGATACGATACCGATATTTTCCGATACTTTTTCGATATTTTTGCTATATCTCGTATATAAATATTACACCAAAAATTTCATCCTTTTTTTTTTTTTTTTTTTTTTTCTCTCATCTTTGAGATATAAATTTATATAATAAAATCCATGCATATTTTCATCACATTTATTTATTATTTTATTTACCTATTAATATTCACTTATTTATTGATTTATTTATTTATTTTATTCTATTGTTCATTTGTTAAACTAAAATGACAAAAATAAATTATAGTAGATTTAAAAAAAAAATAATAATTTAATTCGTTTAATGACATTGAATGATTAGAATATCCTCTATTACTGTTTCCAGGCACTTTTGTTATATATTTATGAATTAGCAATTTCCTTATTTAGTATAGAATTAATTTTCAAATATTTAATAAATTTTATTTTTTTTCATGGTATTTTTTATTTGATAAAATAAACAAAGTATCTTTAGCTTTCGTTTTTTTTTTTTTTATTGCACCAACACCGATTAAGCATATAAAATGAATAGAAAATTCAAAATTATAATATTCCTGTAATGGAACTTTTAATAATAATTGATCAATTGATCGTGCTTTAGTTTAGCATAGATATAATAATTAAAAATACAAGTTTTATAATTTTAAACTCTTTTTATCGTGGATTTTTTTTTGTCTTATATAATCTTAAGTAAAGCTTACTTGTTATGTATAGTTAGCAAACATTTAGAAACATTTACCTTGAACATTACCTTGTCATTATATGGTAACTTGTTTTCCTCTGAATCACTCATTTTTATAATTTAATATTAAATGCACTTATAATAACCTGACTATAAAACACACGCACTTGCAAAATCAAAAAGGTTATTATAACAACGTGAGCTAAATTAATATTAATCTTCTGAAAGTATCCACGAATCTGAGGAAAACCGCTGAGTTTCCTATGTCAACAGTTCGTGTCCCCATGGTGGGGCTCAAATCATCCCCGCTAAACAAAGGGGTTAAAGTCCAAATTTCCCCTCTGGTCGCCAAAATCCTTTGATTTTGTAAGCCTTTTAAAAATTTTAACCTTGTAAAAATTTCGTAGAAAGATATTAATGGAAGTATGCTCCATCTTTTGTTATTTGTAATGCATTGAATTAATTTACAGTTCAAAGTTTTAAAATGTCAATCATTGGGTTATATTATTTTATTGTGCTTTCTACCGGCGCTTTAGTCATTAGGAGAGATCATAGATAGTGTACAAGCACACGACGGATTTCTCAGAAACTTGACGACAATCGCTCAGAAAAAAAATTTAACACCGTTGTTTTATTTTTATTGTATGTAAAATACAACAGTTTTTAGCTTTACCTGGTGGCTCCATGCTTTATTCTTTTAATACTTATACTGAAAATATTCTGAAAAAATACTGAAAAGGTATAAAATAAAAATACTTTTTTTGCACGTCGCCCTGCCCTAGCTGTTGTTATAGCAAAATGAAAAATATAGGAGTGACTTTTATTGTCCAGATAATCACTACTTGTGGAATGTTCTAATGTTCTCGTTGCTTCTAAATTCTAAAGTTTTTATTTTTATTATTTTTTTTTTGTATTTTTTTTGTATTTTTTTTTTGTATTTTGACTTATTTTATGAGAGCGAGCAAAAGTCTCAAAGTATCGGAAAAAAGTATCGAAATTCGACGATATTTTGCTGATATCGGTGATCGATACCGATATTCGATACTAAGTGAAAAAAAGGCCCCGATACTATACCGATACGATAAAAGTATCGGTATAGTATCGGATATCGTATCGTAGTCGATACCGATACTCCATGACTGACTAGAAGTGGCATGAAAATAAAGAATGTTGGTTATATGCAGTCCTTGTTTATGATTTGTATTAGAATTTATTTCATTGTTGCAACTTATTATGCCTTTTTCACAATAAGTTTTTTCTAATTGGAATTGTGAATTATTTGATCAAAATAACATGCAATCTTATGCTCACTTAACAATTCAAATTAGAAAAAGCTTATTGAGAACAATGCATTAGTGTTCAACTATTTACTCAAGGTTTTTCTTAATGAAAAACGATATTTGACCAATAATTTTGCAACTTTGAAAAAATTTCCAATGAACTTACTTAAAGCTAATCAATATGTGGTTAGTATCCCTCAAAATGAAAAATTTCAACCCCATATTAATAATAATAAATTATTTTTATTAAGAGGTCAAAAAAGGTACAGCTTTGGTGAAAAGTTTAAGAAAGGGACAGTGGTGGCCGCAGCGTTTTCCCATAAAGATAACATAGTGTGGTTGCGGGTTGCCTATAAAAATCGTTCTCAAACTTTTGGCCAGAGCTGTACATAACAATATCTTATAGTCAGAGTATTTAATTTTTAACATAGTACATATAAAGCACATAGATTAAATTTTACAGTAGTAATTATCATCATTATATATATTATATACTTTATTATACATATATATTTTAGTTTTCTCATAAATTGCATTTGTAAAGGGCATACAGACAGAAGGCCCGCGGACAAAAGGCCGTACGACAAAAGACCCTACCCGTGCGCCGCTCGCCGATATGCTTTACCTGTGCGCACAGCCAGGGCCTTTTGTCCAAGGGCCTTTTGTCCGCGGACCTTCTGTCAGACATTCTTTGTAAAGGATAGTAAATTAGAGAGCTCTCTTCATTTACCGTGCCACCTGTAATTAGCGAACGTGCTACAAAAATAAGCAAAAGTAGTAGCGAGTGGTAATAACTGTAACGCAAGATTGCTCGTAAAAATTCCTCTAACCTATAGCTATAAAACATGGCTTTACTTATACAAAATACTAAATCATTAGAAATTTGCACTAATTTGTTTGTGTTTGTATTATTCAATTATATTTTATTTAATATTATAATTTTTTTTTCTTTATAAACATGGTGTATTAAATATATATATATTTTTTCTTCTTCTTCTTCTTTATAAATTGATTTCTTACATTTCTATTTTCCATATAATCATATGCAAATATATCAATGAATAACTTCTAAAGCTTTCAACAATTTTATATCACTAATATGCAACCACCTGTTAGGCAAATACCATTCCTTTGTGGTGAAACATTTAAACATTTACGTAAGCACTTCCATACATTCATTTTATTTAAAGAAATAGACCAGAGAAAAACATAAGCATTTATATCACAAAACACTTGATGGGATTTACGTAAATAACATTAGCTTGTCTCAAAACCCAACAGTAGCTCCGTAGCAGTAATCAGAAATTCCGATTTATGCAACCCGCATAACATTTCCATACTAATTTTGCATGTTTCTTACGTCATAAACATGAAATTTCACGCAAATTGCATACTTTACAGTTTTTTCACGCTCTCTCGTGGGGCTACATTAATATTCTGGTAAAAATTTTCATCAGTTTTGAAGATCCCATTTCGTGTTTATTCATTAAAAAGCACATGTGGTTTTATGTGGTCTATGGCTTTAAGCTTACGGACAAATGTGTGTACAGTGAGAGAAAATAATTATAGGTAGATATGATGCTATTTTTAAGTTGAATAACGATCCTAAAGGCGTAGAACATCTTCAACAAAAAATATTTTTAATATCTTAACATATTTAAATATCATCGTTGATTTGCCCGGAGCCATTGATTTCTAATTTACTTTCCATTCACAAAATAGCTGCTGCGGGTTAATGACGTCACAGCTCGACTGTTTTCACGCGCGTGGACTAGTGAGCTGTGACGTCATAAACCCGTAGCTGTCATTTTGTGAATGGAAAATAAATTAGAAATCAATGACTACGGCCAAATCAACATTGATATTTAGGTATGTTAGGAAATTAGACCTGTTTTTTAGTCAAGGTGTTTACGCCTTTAATTGTTAGTACAACGGTTCGCTAAGGCTCATCAAAATCATTATAACTTTACGTGAAGCATATAGTGCACCAGCAATCATTTACTGGAAATTTTTAATTAGTGCTTGTCAACCGGTTCTGTAAATAAATGCAAATAAAAAGACAGGTATAGTGATAGGCCTTCATATAACGTCCAGGGTTTAAAGCCTGGTGGAGTCTTTCTTTTTACACTGATTTTTATTTGCTTTATTATTTACAGTGCTTCTAATATGAGAGAAGAATGGTAAATATTAATTTAATTTACAAATCTTAAATCCATATTCAAATATATTTAAAAAAAAAAATGAAAGGATGAGGTTATATATTCTTGTGTGCTGTAAATGTAAGTAATGAATGGTATAAGAAAATTATGTAATTATATTCTAGATCAGTGAGTGATATGTGACACATATTAGGTAAGTCAATAATTAAATAAAAAACAATTGGAAAAATAACAAAGATTTTTAATCTTACATCTTTTGGCAGAACCGTAGAACCGTTTATTTATTTATATATTTTTATGTATATTATTAACCGAGACTTGAAAACGTACAATGTGAAAGATACACTTTTACGCGTTAAACTTATTTTTGACAATTATAATGTTTAATTTGAAGTTTAGTTTTTTTTATTATTGATATACAACAAATATTTTATTATGACTACTTGTCGTACTATACTTCATGATTATGAAACAGCTACTGAAAAATAAAATTACATAAGTAAGAAAAATGTTAACAGATTTATTTTCTTGATTAAAAGACTCATTAAAAGTAAGTCATTATTTAAGTTATAAAGGTATACTATATTCTTATATTATGTAAGTATAATATACTGTATGTTTACTTGACCTGTATCAAGTTATTTTATTTGTATAGTAACTTTATTTAAAAATAAAAATTAATGAGTTTTTGTTCATTAAAAACTTTTTGCTGCAAATTCAACAAGAATTATGGCATTTCAATTCAGCATAAAATAAAGAATGCTTGAGGCGATTTGACAAGAAATATTATTATTTTATTAACTTTCAAAAACTTTTCAAACAATTCAGAGAGAGAGAGAGAGAGAGTTTGGGAGCGAGAGAGAATTTAAATACAAAACACTGGTGGACTAATTAAATTTTGCAACAAAGCATATATATATATATATATATATATATATATATATATATATATATATATATATATATATATATTGAAGAGAAGTTTGACGTACAGGGTGTCATAATATAAATACCTTGAGTGTTGCGGACTATTTCCCCTGTCGGTTTGTGTGTAAACCAATCTGTTTTCACTGCACATATACACTTATTGTTTTAAGTTTTTATACGCGTATAAATTCAAATTTAATTACACTGCAGTGTATATTACATCGTGCAGTGTAATTAAATTTGAATTTATACGCGTATAAAAACTTAAAACAATAAGTGTATATGTGCAGTGAAAACAGATTGGATTACACACAAACCGACAGGGGAAATAGTCCGCAACACTCAAGGTATTTATATATATATATATATATATATATATATATATATATATTGTATTTTAAATTTTGTGTTAATATTAGTAAAGGGTGGCATACCACTTAATTGTGTAGCGGTATTTTATAATGCCTTGTATGCACCCTTCACCATTTTACATGCTGCATTTTGTGTAATGTTGTAATGCTTATATGTATAATCTGGTGAAATAAATAAATAAATAAATAAAAATAAATATATATATATATATTGTTCTAATTAAGCATCATTTATGCTATGCATAAATGAAGCATAAATTGCGTAGTTTATTTTTTCCATGTACAATTGTATATAGACCCGTAATTTATGTCGTCATTAATTCCTTAAAGAGGAAGTTCAGGGGTTACAACATGGCTTCTTCAATGTTACATTATGAGAAGAACTGTTCATAAACTCACATAATATATTATGATAACCCAAAGCCCTTACGTAGCACCGCAAATTCGTTATCATCCTGCGAGATATGCAACATTTTTCGTATCTTTTACGTCATAGTTACGGCTTTACTATAGAAAATTATTGTAGCAGGTTACATTATATTGCAGGATGATCGTAAGCTTAAGGGGCTACCATGGAGGTAAGGAAGGGATTTGGGTCATCATATGTGAGTTTATGAACATTTCATCTCATTATCTAACATTGAAGAAGCCATGTTGTAACCCCTGAACTTTCTCTTTAAGTTGCATACTAAAGTATGAGAAAGTCAAAATACGTACAACGTACTGTACAGATGGGTTGAGGGACATGATACAGTATGACTGTCCCATTTGCGATTGTCCCATGTCATGAATTTTACGTTTTTGATTTCATTCTTTGTGTTATAGGTCATAGTATCAGTTTTTATTTTATTATTATTTTTTTTTTTTTGCATTATTTATTACTAAACTTAGAAACTTTAATGTGTATAAATTTAGTTCATATTATAATGTAAATATTATTATTACAATTTTAGACTTAAAAATTACAAAGTTACAAAAAAAAAAAAAAAAAAAAAAAAAAAGGGAATATAAGAACACGAAACTTTAGACACTTCATAATTATTTCCTGAGTGTAGAGTGTAAATCTCTTCAGAGAGGTAATATAAAAGACAACTAAACAGGTGTATAAATAAAACAAAGTGGGAAATCTTATATATACGTCAGTGGTTTTCTTAGAAAAGAACTGAGATTCTATATTTAGTACTTTTCAAGACTGTTTTCCACGAAATAAGAAGTCGACAATTAGTAAATAGAGCAATGTAAGCAAGAAAATAAAAAAGTATACGTATCTAGCTAGAAAATTAATGGCAAGTGGTTGTTTTCTGGAGTTTACCGATTGAAACTTTTGCTTTAAGTGTTTTAAGTTGTTACATAATGGAAATAACTCACTACGTTTTTCTCATCCTCGTCTCTCTCTCTCTCTCTCTCTCTCTCTCTCTCTCTCTCTCTCTCTCTCTCTCTCTTTCTCTCCTCTCATTTTCTTCACGCTCATTTATTTTATCGTTTCTTTGTACTACAATAATGCAAAAGTTATAAATTATTGCTATTACTGACCTGAAATTCGTTTAAAAAAAATGATTTATCATATTCCAAAAACAAACTTTTCAAGGATATGACTTGCAAAAAAAAATTAGTCATATCGTGTTATGATTTATCTGCCGTTGGTTTAAAAAAAATTATTAATTTTGAATTTGATTTTTTTTATCTCTAAACCGTAAATTATAAATATGTAAAATATAATATTATTGTGGATTTCATTTTTTTTTTTTTTTTTTTATTAATTTTTTTTTTAGCTGTGGAAAAGAATAAAAACATTTGCTTGACTGTCAAAGTGGGTAATAGTAATTGTACTATCTGGCAATCGTCCGTGCTGCTATTAGCATCGGTTGCATTTTTTTAAAATAATTTTTCTTATATCTTAAATTCTAACATAAAAAACTCATTTTTCATCTGAAAATAAAATTTCAAACTATTCTTGAAACAAGTAGAAATAGAAAGAGAATTATAAAAAAAGTTTAATATATATACACATATGTATATATTATACTGTATGTACCTATATATAAAATATTATATATATATAAATATATATATATATATATATATATATATATATATATATATATATATATATATATATATATATATTATATTTATATATTATACACTTTTTATTGACAACCCAATTTTTTTTTTCTTTTTTTTTTTCTTCAATAAAGATTGTCTCTTTTACATGAAATAATATTTCCAGGAATTCATCACAGAATTATTATTTCCTGGTAAAAAAAAAAAAAAAAAAAGCTTATTTCCCTCTTTATAATAACAAAGTATAAAAAGAATGTGCTTTTATATTTTAAAAAAAAAGTCATATTTTTTTGATAAGTATAAGTAAAGTAAAGCTTATGTTACAAAAATAGCCCTCGATTATTCTACTTTAGTCCAGGCCGGGTTAGTGAATGTAAATGAACGTGTTTAAAAGCTAATGCAAATTCTATTTATACATACACTTTACATGAGAGTAATAGAATTGAGTGAGAAGGAACTTTGTGATAAGCCACGCACAAAACTTAGAAAATCGATGTTGCTTTCAAACAATGTTATAGGAGGAAAACAACACCTCTTATATAAAAAAAAAATCCTATACCCAAATACATACAATACCTGCATCATTCAAATTAAAAAAAAAAAAATTATAATTGTTAGGCGATATCATCTAAACTTTGAAATTTAAAAACATGCATAATATGAATTTTCACAGAGGTGTTTCTTTTTATATTAAAATGTTACATTTTAGGGAAACGTCAATAACGTTAAAGACGTTACTGACGTTTCTGTATTTGAAATTTAAAATAATACTCTTGATCATGGTATTGTATAATATATATATATATATATATATATATATATATATATATATATATATATATATATATATATATATATATATATATATATATATATATATATATATATATATATATATATATGTAAAACGTTGAATAAAATTTGGAAATATAAACAAATTCTAAATAAAACATTTATCTGCAATATTGGCGGCGATGGGGGCTCTCAAAGGGCACCACCAAGATCCAAGATGGTGTTTTTTTCCGATTTTTAATTTTATTCATTAAACATGATTATCCTATAATATTAAAACTAAAATTTTTCTACTTCTTTCCAAAAGTTATAATAAGCAAAAGATAGCTTTATGTGCATACTTTGTATTCAAAGTGTATAAGTTTATAATATTTTAGTAAAATTATTATCTATCTATCTATCTATCTATCTATCTATCTATCTATCTATCTATCTATCTATCTATCTATCTATCTATCTATCTATCTATCTATCTATCTATCTATCTATCTATCTATCTATCTATCTATCTATCTATCTATCTATCTATCTATCTATCTATCTATCTATCTATCTATCTATCTATCTATCTATCTATCTATCTATCTATCTATCTATCTATCTATCTATCTATCTATCTATCTATCTATCTATCTATCTATCTATCTATCTATCTAAAATATGGATTTAATATTCAAGATAAGTTATATTACACTTCTTCATTCTGTTTGAGTTTTCTAAATATGAACGAAATTAAATTAATTAAAATTCCTTTTTTTTTTTTCCTTCTTCAATATTTGAGACGTAAATATCTTCTTCTTTTAGTTGTTTATTTTTAACTCACTCAGTTGATGTTGAGGTATTTCAATATAATAATATTGATTTTATTTTTTATTATATTATAATAATGTTTAATGTATATATAGTTTATTAAAATTCTTGTAAAAAAGTCCATTATTTTGATAGAGAAAATAAATTTATATATGTATAATATATTATTATATAATTATATACAGTATATATACATATATATTATATATATATAATTTTTATTGGTCAAGTGAACACAATGATTCTCCCATAAGAAAGCATTGCGTTCACTAAATTTAAATCAAATAAAAATTTTAAAACTATTTTGATAATTATCTATATTCCAAATTTATTAAAATACTATTTATTTTTATTGTCAATTATCACATTCGCAATATCCCACATATATGTTATCAATTTTTTTAACTAATCATTGTTATAACATATATAAGCTATGCACTATATATAATGCATAGCTCATGCATAAGTGGTCTTAAAGGCATAGACCACATAAAACAACATGTACTTTTTAATTAATAAACAAGAAATGGGATCTTCAAAGCTGATGACAATTTTTACCAGAATGTTAATGTAGCCCCACGAGAGAGCGTGAAAATACTATAAAGTATGCAATTTGCGTGAGAATTCATGTTTATGACGTCAGAAACATGCAAAAATTAGTATGAAAATGTTGAGAGGGTTGCATAAATCGAAATTTCTGATCACTGCTACGGGGCTACTGTTGGGTTTTGAGACAAACTAAAGTTATTTATGTAAATCCCATCTAGTGATTTGTGATATAAATGCTTATGTTTTTCTATGGTCTATTCCTTTAAATAAACAAACAGAAAAGAAAATACACACGGACAAAAATTACGACGTAAACATTATGCTAGCTCATTTTTAGCACAATTTTTCCTACACAGCATAATTTATGCTATACGTCATAATAATTATGTTACATGGCATAAAAATTATGTTGCACAGCATAATTAATTGTGTTGTTCCAATTTAGTATAATTTGTGCTATAATGACATAAATGCAGCATAAATTACGTAATTGATTCTTTCCGTGCAGAGAAGAAATGTGTTTATTTATCTAATTATAATAATCACTAAGCTAAATAAAAATAACAAATTCAGTTGAATATTATTTTATTAATTGAGAGTTATTGATATCATCCTTTGATGTACGAGGATATGTGTTGCTGAGATAAAGCTTTTAAAGGACTTTAACTAACTAAAAATAAGTAACATGAAACGTATATTATTAAGAATAAGGTTAACAAGAACAATTAATTTTTTAAATGAAAAAAAAAAAAAAAAAAAAAAAAACTTTATCCTATGCTGAACAATGTTATGCATTGCTCTAATACTGTATGACGTCATGCGCATACACCCTGAATTGTTGTGGTATATCAAATTACTGTTGATAAAGTCAAGAAGTTTACAAATAAATTTGAAGAGCAATAGAATTCAATAGTTGAGTTTAATGTATTCGCCTTCTCATTTTAAGATCTCAAAATAAGGATAAATATCTTGATGCTATTCTCTCTATTTCAGAATACGTCTAAACAAGGAAAATTTGTATCATCGTGTTACTTTATATCAAATTATAGATAACGTATATTATAGAAGTGGATATAAGGTAACTTTGAAATTGGATTGGTTTACTTTTGAAATTTAATATATTTATACTTGAAAAATACGCTTTAAAGTAACGAGAGAATCATGCTAAATTTATAATTGAAAGTATATAGAAATTGAACTTACAATTAGAAATATTTAGAAATTGTTAGAAATATTTGATAAATTGAAATTTATTTATGAAATTTCACAAGGAGAGACGGTATTATATTCTTTAAGTATAGTATATTCTGTATATTTGTCTAGAAATTTTAAAGTTGCATACAATGAGAATTTAAAAAAAAAAATAGTGCTTAATTTTACTGTATATTTTCAAAGAGGACACCGTCTTAATCGATAGATATGATAATTTTTAATTTTTGAGTTCATCAAGTAATTTTAATTCATTTTTTAAAGTCATGAAATAACTTAACAAGAGTCTTTTTTTTCCCTATGCCCACATGCATATGCCCACACCTTTTACGTCATTTTTCGATTTTAATAAAAAATACTTAATGAACTAAAAAATTAGAAATTAGAATATCGATCGATTAAGGATAATGTTTGCGCTTTTAGAATATGAAATAAATTTAAACTTTTTAAAATAAAATTATTGTCTTTCTCAATATTATAGAAATTACATTTGTAAAATATGTATTCAATAATTAAATAAATAAATCGAATAAACAAATATTAAATGAAAAATAAATTTCTTCTCTTAAATAAGTAAACGTAAGTAAACATATTTCTGGTTTAAATTTGTCCATAACTATGACATATCTCTCTCTCTCTCTCTCTCTCTCTCTCTCTCTCTCTCTCTCTCTCTCTCTCTCTCTCTCTCTCTCTCTTTCCATTTCATTACAATATATTATAATGATTTGACCTTGACCGTAGAGGAATATAAATTATGTACGTATTTTGTAAAAGTTACAAGAAATATGCGTTATAGAAATAATTTTCTACTACTGATGTAAGAGTAATCGTAAAAACAAGTTTTAATTAAATTAATTACTTTGAAAGTAAAAACATTAAAATGGATTTTTGTACAAGAATCTTAATATTATAACCATACATTTAATTGTATGATAAGTGTTACGGGTGATATATATATATATTTTTTTTTTAACACGTAAAAATGCAGAAGGAAAGAAAAAACGCGAAGATGGTTCCGCGGTGCTTAAAGAAATAGGCCAAAAGAAAATAATAGCATTTACATCACAAAAAACCTCATGGGACTTACATAAATTACATTAGTTTGTTTCAAAACCTAACTGTAGCTTCGTAGCAGTGATCATAAAATATCAACTTATGCAACCCTCATTTTTGCCTGTTTCTTACGACAGAAACAGGAATAGTCACGCAAAATAGCACACTTTACAGTATTTTCACGCTCTTTTATTGGCTCACATTTACATTCTGGTAGAAATTTCATCAGTTTTGGCGATCCCATTTTGTGTTTATACAATCATTATTAAAAAGCACATGTTGTTTTATATGGTCTATGGCTTTAAGGATAGTAAATTAATGGGAATGCGTCTTTTTACACACCTCCTGTGATTGGCTAGCACGCTATGCCAGTAAGAACCATTCAAAATTTTATATTATTTACTTATTTCATATTAAATAGAGAGCAAGAGGGAGAGAGAGCTATTATATCTTAAACATTTTACTACTTACAAGATGGATGAAGAAAGTTAAGTAAATTAATTATTTTGCAAATCATAAAATGTAAGTTAAAACTATAAGTAGAGTATGCACACGTGGGACCTTATGTTTTGACATTTCAAAAATGTGTGTTTTGTTTTTGTTTGTTACATCATTTAGTAGCATATTGAGTAAAGAGAAAGTAACTTCTATAATATACTACCCTCTTCAGTAAAACTATTTGTTCTTGTCTTGTCATTTAATGTTCTTTTATCTTTTAATGTTTTTTTTCACACTCAGACAACAAGAGATACGAATCTTTATGTTTATATAGAACGAGGAAAAAGTAACAACTAATTAAAAGATAAAGTCTACCAGAGCTATAGTCTTTAGTAAAGCTTTACAATGAATTGAGCTACATAATCACAGATAATATAGGAGGTAGCAAGGAAATTCATCATTTTTTGTAGGACGATTTTTACTAACTACTGTATTGAACTCAAAACTATTTTAATAATGCACAGCTTTAGATAAAAGTTTCCAAAAGTTTAGGGTGACTGCACTCATTATGTAAGAACTAAGTAACATGGGCTGGTATAGGAAAATTACTCATTTTATCAGTTTAAAAATACTTTGCAATATTTTTGAAAGCATTAATGCTGTTAAAGCCCTTGTCAACTTACTTTTTTATCATTTAGGTTACTAGATTGATAATTACCATACCTTATTATCCATGAATTAGACACCACCACGTTGATTTTGTATTTATTTTCTTTTTGACGGTTATTTCCCGTATCTGACGTCACAGTGTACCGCCGCCAATCACAGTCACCGCTCTGGTCACGTGATAAATTTAAGTCCCTCCCTCAAGTTCTTTGCCACTATCTCGACCCCATCGGTACATTGTGACGTCAGATATGTGAAATAACCGCTAAAATAAAAAATAAAATAGATACAAAATCAACGTGTTGGTGTCTAATTCATGGATAATGGTAATTATCAGTTTAGTATACTGAATGATAAAAAATCGGAAACAGCCCAATACTTTTTATTTTTATGGGGAAAAAAATAACAAAAGTATTTACACGTATAACACGTACACGTATTTATAAATTGTGAGCTAATATAGAATTTAAAAAAGTAATAATACTCGTATTTTAGTTAAAAGAGAATTATTTACATGAGAAATGCCTGTGGAATTCTTTTTTGGTATTCTAAGAAATTCAAGGATTTTCATTATATATGTTTTAATTATGGTAACACATAAAATGTTTTTCGTTTGAAAAAAAAAACTCTTTGATTATTATTATTTTAACAAAGAATACTCTAATTTTAAAATTGTCACGGAAAAGTGCCTTTTGTGTAGTATAATACAAATATTTGATGTAAAAAAGTATTTTGTAGCAATATTGTTTTGAAATAATAATATATCATAAATAATATCATTTAATGGAAAAAATACATAATATACAAACGCGTATTTCAAAAATTAATAATACGTATAATAATACGTATTAATGTATTGATATAATGCGATAAAATAAGATATTTTGATAGAAAAAAACTCAATGAAGTGGAATAAGTTTGAAAAACTTTTATAAAGAAAAATATTAACAAGATAAAATTTCTTATATAAATTGATAAATATATATAATTTCATGCTCCAATCATATTTTTGGAAAATTTAGGATATGTAATTAAACTTGAAAAGATTTTTTTTTAAGCAGGTATACTTTTTTTAGATGTCGTTTAAATAATTTTATTTATATACTTAACTCAGCTTTGCGTAACAATATATTTTTTTTGGAAAATAAATTTAAATTATTATTGATTTCATATTTGTCTTAAAATGCATTCTCAAGCTCGTTCTGTAAAGTAAAGTGAATCTCAATAACAGTGATTGGCTGACCAACAAAATAAGACACGTTGATTGGTTGATCTTTCTTTTTTTCGAGCCGATTAAAGTGAGTCGCATGTTTCGTATGGAACTTTTTTTTGTGAGTTTCTTCCATTTTTATCAAGTTCAAAGTTCTAAAAGAAGAAATAACAATGATCGACTATATGTAGAACCGTAGTGTAAACAGGTAACGACGTCATATACAGCTGTTTTTAACAAAAGATCATTTTCGAAGCTGGCTCAATATTTGTGTGTAGTTTATAGAACGAGTTTTAATCTATATTCTGTCTGACTGTGTCTAACTCTGTATCTGTCTATAACACTGTCTCTTTCATGTATTTTACTGATAAAAGTTGTATGTTTAAAAAAGATTAAGGTCAATGTAGTTTACAACGATAAAAAAAATTATAAATTTATAGTTATTTCAAGTAGCAAAAAAAGAAGGATTATATTTTTTTCCCTACAGAATGTTTACTATTACAAGGTTGATTTCTTTCCTTTTTTAATGCAAAATTTATTTTCATTAGTCTTTTATAGATTTTTCTTCTTATGAATGTTTTATTCCTACACATTTCTAGAAATGAATAAAAAGAATTAATTTATATTATAAGGTGTACAAACAATACTGGCATTGTTGTGTTCTTTTTTTAACAAAAATTTCATTAAATTTTGAAATCTGATTTGAGTATAGTTCATTGATACAATATTTTATATATATATATATATATATATATATATATATATATATATATATATATATATATATATATATATATATATATATATATATATATATATATATATATATATATATATATATATATAATATACAGTATATAAAGAGAGAGAGAGAGAGAGAGAGAGAGAGAGAGAGAGAGAGAGAGAGAGAGATTTAATTGATTAGCTTGAAGCAAAACATTGAAATAATTTTGAAATACTTCAAAAAATGAAATTATGATACTGTACTCACTATATTGCCCAAGGTGCATTTTTTTTGGCTAAAAAATGCCATTATTTTTCCCTGCTTACTTCTGAATAGCACAAAGCATGTCTAAAACACAAACTGCAAGTATTTTATGATGTTATTAATTAATTTTAAATATTAATTTACTATAAATATACTATATTTTGTATTAAAATTAATGTTTGAAAAAATGAATTGAAATTACAAACTATAGAGTAAAAATTTACGTAAAATTGTAATAATAACATTAATAAAAAGACAAAATATAAAAAAAGTTTTTTGTGAGTGGTTGTAGTGGAGTTAATGTGAGATTGTTTGTGCCTGATTTCCCCGCATACAAGATGCTTATAGTTATTATTTTAAAATTATTTCGCATTTCTATATTATAATTTATAACTGAGTGGGGGTAAAACAGTATAATAATCTGATGTTATTGATATTTTACTCAAAATGTTATATTTTCAACAACAACAACATCAACAACAACAATGAAATCGAAAACAAAATCGAAAAAAAAATAAAACGAAAAAAAAAAAAAAAAATACGAAAAACGAAAATTGTATAATATATTTTTATTGACATACTCGTTAAATCAATCTACTATTTAAAGAAAAAATTGTTGAGATATTAATTTAAAATAATGTCACTAACAGATCTTAGCATCTTAAAAATGTTACTTAAAAAGTAATTAAAATAATACAACATTCATTATTGTTATAATTCTTTTATTTTAAATTGTCAAAGAAAAATAAATAAAAAACAATTTATTAGTTGTAATTATATTTATTTCTTCTCAGACAAAACGTTTTTGTTTTATTTTATATAAATATTAAAATATAGAAACTGTTAATTAATATTTTTTATGAATTTACTGTCACCGATCTTCCTCGCAGGCAAAAGAAGAAGAAGAAGAAGAAGAAGAAATAACTTTAAAGTTTGTTTCGTTGGAAAATAATTGCTTTTATTTTTTTTATTATTTTTTATTATTTTTTTTTTTTGCAATATTGGAATTTTTAAGCATAAATTTTAAATATTAAATTTCTTTCTTTTTTTTCTTAAAAGTTGAACAACTATAAGAAAAAAAAATCTTTCATAGTTTAGTATAAGCTAGACTTTTGAAACAAAATCCATTTTATCCGTTAAAATTTAAAATGTAAGCAAAAAGCAAACTTACGGAACGAATATAGTAAAGAGTCACTTTTAAATTAACTGACACAGCAAATTTAATTTTTTTTCTTACATAAATTCAAAACCTTTTCTTTTCTCCAATAATACTATTTATGTATGTACTTTTATATAAGATAAAACCAAGATGCTTAAGTTCCATAAATAAATTCAATTGAAAAAGATACGAATGAAGAAGGTGAATTGAGCTTTTGTTGTTGAGTTTATGATATTTTTGGAAAGAGCTTTAAAAAATTTTGAAGCGTTATTTTTTCTTAGGACGATTGGAGCATGCAAAGTATTTTTAATTAATTTTTGAAAATCAGCCTAGAAAGCCTGTGACATCATCAGTCAACTTTTTTCTCGGCCAATACTAATCGTTCGAGGTTCAGTAACCAGTTTAATGAAATCAGCTCGTCCTCGGGATTTTAAAAAACTTGCTACTGAACCTTCTACGGTTAATACTTTCCAAAATAAATGCCCGATTGATGAAGTCACAGGCTTTTTAGGTTGATTTTCAAAAATTAATTAAAAGTACTGCCCATGCTCCAATCGTTTTAAGAAAAAATATCACCTAAAAAATTTTTAATGCTCTTTTCAAAAATGTCATAAAAAGTGGGGGTTAAAAAGAATTCACTTTCCTCATTGACATACTTTTCTTTTTAATTCAATATCATACATGTAAAATTGTTTTGAAAATAGCTCATGTTCAAGTTTAAAGATAAAGAGGATCCTAAACATTGGTATCTAAGTTATCCAATATTGGAATATAATGTTTGCTTACTTCCTTTACCTTTGAAACCTAAGAGTATTATTATTATTATTATAACGCTTGAGAGTAAAATGATGGCGTCGATTTAAACAAACGGAAACAAATCGAATACACAAAAGTCTGTATCACTACCTTTCTATCTTAGTAATAATCTTATTTTCTTGTAATTTCCTGAATTTCATCAGATAATAAAAAATAAAATAACAACAAAATGTCATATTCTATGAAATACACAGATTTTATCTATTTGTTATAGTGTTTTTTGTTTTATTGTTGTTAAATTTTGGGGACAATGAAATAAAATGATTATTTTTTCTTTGACCATAGTTTTTGTTTTGTGCATTGGAGTTCTTTTTCTTATTAAGCGATTTTCTTCTCTCTCTCTCTCTCTCTCTCTCTCTCTCTCTCTCTCTCTCTCTCTCTCTCTCTCTCTCTCTCTCTCTCTCTCTCTCTCTCTCTCTCTCTCTCTCTCTCTCTCTCTCTCTCTCTCTCTCTCTCTCTCTCTAACTCTTTCATTTTTTATATTGACTCAGAGTTCTAGTAACAATCAAATTTGTATTGTACAATGTACCAATATTTCTACCTTCAAATAGCTTTTTAAAAAGCTAGGTATACATTTTTCCCTTATATTTAAAATTATAATACAATTGCTAAAACTACAATATAAGTGCTTAAAAGTATATGAATAAACTAGTTATGAACATCAAAAAGAAAATAATATCATTCTTATAATAATAACAGTAAAAATAAGCTCTTTCTTTCTTTTTTTTTTTTTTTTTTTTAGCATTTTTGATAAATATTATTATTATTATTATTTTGGTCCAAAGAGCTTTAAAAATAATTTTAACAACAAGATCAAGTGACTACAGCAAAAAGCTATTTTGAGATTTTCTAAGCATTTTTTTAAATCTATTTTGTATTTTAGATACATACGTCAATTCTGTCCCTATTATTTCAATAAATAAATCTTTAAAAACTTTTTCCATTGGAAAAACAAAGTGCAAATTTGAAGTTAAAATCTTAGTACAGTATTTGAAATGTATACTTAATAGCTTAGAGTTTTAAGGGCAAAATGATACTCATCACTGCAAAATTTGAGGAAAGCAAGAAACTTTCAGGGTTTGTTAAACTCATCCTGGTGAACAATTCTGGAAGGGGTGCCCTCGCCTAAGGTCAACCTGGCGACCTGGGGTGACCTTCAAAGGTGGCACATAGACCCTTTTGGTTTTAATTTTTTCCTGGGGTAGTTTATTGAGGTAGAAGAATTTTCTTTTTTGGGATCCACTTAGAATTAAATGTAAAATATTGTAAAAAAATTCCAAAGTAAAAAATTCAAAAACAGTCCCGAAAATCAAAATTAAAGTCAAAATATGGTTACCTGTTACACCTTTAATTAAGAATTACTCAAAAACGTGTAACGACACACAAAAATGTTTCAAACAAATTTAATTGGCCTTAAAATTATCTGTATTTTGATATGCGGTTTATTAATTTTGAGTCAATAGATTCCAAAATATCCCACTTTTTGTGCCCATTTTCACCTTATTTTCACGTTTTGTAATATAATACAAATTAACATAAAGCTACACATATGCAGATTTTAACAAAAACACAATAAAATAACAGTTCAGAAAATCAATGCACTGCACGGGAAATAAAAATTCATAATTTTTTTCCAAAATTCAAAAATCCCGAAAATCCGGGACACTTTTTTTCAAAAATGCCCTAATTTATTTCACTTATTTGGCAATTCAGGTGACAAAAAGTTAAAAAATGTGCATTTTGGGCGTCCCGGAAATGTCCCGGAATTCAAAATTTTAGAAAAAAAAATAATACGAAAGCCTATTAATATACATAAAGCATAGCGGTTCATTCATACCATTTTCGACTCAAAGTAAGTTGTCCCAGTAATTATATAATCTATTTGTAATTTGAAATATAATAATATCCGAGGATTAGTGGAAGTTGTGAAATTATATTAGTATTTATTATTACCACATCACGGCCATGTAAGTGTTTCATTTCTTTCAAACTATGGTTGCAATACTGTTTTTATTCCAATTAAATCTCTTTGAGAGTCCGGCCCACGTAAAAAATATTTTGAATATAATACTGAATAATATATGAATATAAATATACGACAATCAGTATCTGAATTATCGTTAATTACAGTCCTGAGTGATTACTGTGTATAACATAACTACAGCCTGCACTATACAGTATATGCCGTATATACAAATTATAATTCTGATGTGGCGCAGAGCTCTTGCTATATGTACGCATATAAAGTGAAATAAGAAAAATTGAAAAATTAAAAAATTTGAAACTAACTAATATAGATTTTTTATCAGTATTTATAACATATAGGATCCAAAAGTTCCATAAACATATTTGTTAGGGTCCAAATTTGGAAAATGCAAACACAAAACATTATATTTATAAACTATCGATTTTGTAAAAGCACAAAAGGGACCCAGAAAATTACCATTTCGCAATATCGTATTTCATAATATCGAGAAATTTACAGAATTAAACTTTACAAAATTGAGAGTTGGCTGCTTTTACATATTTTATATTTATGATAATTTACTGGAAAGACGGAAAAGGAAGGGGTAAACATTTGCTTTGCTCTTACCATATTTTTATTTTAATGCTATATCTATATATATGCGTTTATTACATTAATATTAAGATTCATTTTTTGTATTTTTTTTTCTATAATGATGCTGTAATAAATAACGTGATTTTGTTTTAGGGCAACCAACAAACAGTCCCGAGTAAAATTCCAAAAATCAAATTCCATAGGTATAGAATTTTGCGCTCTTTTTATGTACAATATATGCGAAAACAATTCATATAGCAACCTAATTTATAAAGTCGTTCGTTACTCTCATTGCATATCTTCATTCATAAAATAATTATTATTATTAATTATTTTATATACATAAAACAGCATTGATATATTTATATATAAAGAGAGTTTATCAGTGAACACAGATATAGCAAACAACTAATCAGCAGTTTTTAAAAATTTAATTTACTATAACAAATTTTAGATATTTTCAAAATAGAACCCTTCGATCTCCCTCCCCTCTCTCTCTCTCTCTCTCTCTCTCTCTCTCTCTTTCTCTCTCTTATAGAAAAATTCCAAAATTATTTAGTAATGTTTTGTTCCTGCATTTTTCACTCGAGCACTCACAGAATATATTTATGGGAAATTATGTATGTATGTTATAAGTTACAATACTGATAAAAAATCTATATTAGTTAGTTTCAGATTTTTTAATTTTTCAATTTTTCTTATTTCACTTTATATGCGTATATATAGCAAGAGCTCTGCGCCACATCAGAATTATAATTTGTATATACGGCATATACTGTATAGTGCAGGCTGTAGTTATGTTATACACAGTAATCACTCAGGACTGTAATTAACGATAATTCAGATACTGATTGTCGTATATTTATATTCATATATTATTCAGTATTATATTCAAAATATTTTTTACGTGGGCCGGACTCTCAAAGAGATTTAATTGGAATAAAAACAGTATTGCAACCATAGTTTGAAAGAAATGAAACACTTACATGGCCGTGATGTGGTAATAATAAATACTAATATAATTTCACAACTTCCACTAATCCTCGGATATTATTATATTTCAAATTACAAATAGATTATATAATTACTGGGACAACTTACTTTGAGTCGAAAATGGTATGAATGAACCGCTATGCTTTATGTATATTAATAGGCTTTCGTATTATTTTTTTTTCTAAAATTTTGAATTCCGGGACATTTCCGGGACGCCCAAAATGCACATTTTTTAACTTTTTGTCACCTGAATTGCCAAATAAGTGAAATAAATTAGGGCATTTTTGAAAAAAAGTGTCCCGGATTTTCGGGATTTTTGAATTTTGGAAAAAAATTATGAATTTTTATTTCCCGTGCAGTGCATTGATTTTCTGAACTGTTATTTTATTGTGTTTTTGTTAAAATCTGCATATGTGTAGCTTTATGTTAATTTGTATTATATTACAAAACGTGAAAATAAGGTGAAAATGGGCACAAAAAGTGGGATATTTTGGAATCTATTGACTCAAAATTAATAAACCGCATATCAAAATACAGATAATTTTAAGGCCAATTAAATTTGTTTGAAACATTTTTGTGTGTCGTTACACGTTTTTGAGTAATTCTTAATTAAAGGTGTAACAGGTAACCATATTTTGACTTTAATTTTGATTTTCGGGACTGTTTTTGAATTTTTTACTTTGGAATTTTTTTACAATATTTTACATTTAATTCTAAGTGGATCCCAAAAAAGAAAATTCTTCTACCTCAATAAACTACCCCAGGAAAAAATTAAAACCAAAAGGGTCTATGTGCCACCTTTGAAGGTCACCCCAGGTCGCCAGGTTGACCTTAGGCGAGGGCACCCCTTCCAGAATTGTTCACCAGGATGAGTTTAACAAACCCTGAAAGTTTCTTGCTTTCCTCAAATTTTGCAGTAAGAATTCCTTAAGACCCTAAGCTATAACGCGTGAACTATAATTAAATTTTAATGTTTACTATTCGTACAATAAATTGGAGGCAAAAAAAAATAATAATAATAATAAAAATAAAGAGAAAAAAAGAGAAAAACTTTATAGGTAAATCCGTAAATCATATAAAATTAGTTTGATTTTTTCTTCCCAATATTTTTTCAATTTATTTGCTCTCAATTAAAAAGGTGCTTTTCGTTCATTTATATATAAAAAAAATTAGAAATCTACCACACTGCAAATTATATGTATACGAGATTTTTATCATCTCTTCATATTAACATCAAAGTGGGAAACATATTATTTTTAATTCTATGTTTTCTAGTTCAAATTTTGTGTATTTTAATGTTATTCAAGACCTTAGGGTAAATTAGTATCATATTTTTAACGTGAATATAAGTTAAAAATCTCGTTTCAACATAAATTTTGAGGCGCGTAAAAAGGAACAAAGTTTAATTTGTACCCTTTTATTTGTCTTCGACTGTACCAGTGTTGTAGTCGATCGCCCTTTTTTCGATCCGATCACGATCCGATCAATTGAGATGTAGCTCGATCCGATCTCGATCACGATCATCAAAACTCGAGACTATCCGATCACAATCCGATCTGATCGACTATCATTTGATCGAAAATTTTCGATCGTTTTCAATAATAAATGTAGGTATGTAAGAACTTGTAAATTATAATAATTATGAAAAAAAAAAAAAAAAAAGGAAATTATACTGTAATAATACATTATACTTAAAAATATTTTTATATTCATATTTCCGTGTAAAATTTTTTTATAATTGTTAGTTCTTACCTTAAGATGTTTCATTAGATTAATTGCAACAGATTTCAAGGCTATACGACGTTATTCGGTTTATTTTTGCACGATAAATACAAACACTGAATACCAAGCTCTTTCCAACTTTTATCTTTTTTAGGAGCTCCAGTTACGTGATAAAATTCTCTTAAGCTATTATTTCACGGAAAAAAATTGTCACCCAAATTATACTTTAATTTATATTATAAATTATAATATATATTAACGTTTATGAATATGTAAAAAAATAAAAAATACACTTTTGCCTGCTTTCTTATCTCGTGACACCTGCGAGAACGTACAGACCAAATGACTAGAGTCTGTATGGAGGTCCAAAAATTATCCTATGTACAGTACTGTGTGTCTTCATCCCCACTAATCAAAGCAACCCCCTCGTGTTTATTTCAGAAAAAATTTCCCCTCACCGCGGTTTTTTAATACATCAAAATTTCGTGGAAAAAATCATTAGTGTAAAAAGCACTTAAAATTTTTCGATTGGTTATAAAGTCACCTCTAAAACTCATACAAGAAATGTATTGTGTTAAAATAAAATTGACAATCTTTCAATGCAGAAAAAAATTCTGTTACTTGAATATCATATGAACAAAATAATACGTCAAGAATTCATTTTAAACAAAACTTATTTACCGCCTTTAATGTCATGTCCAAAAAAAAAAAAAAAAAAAAAAAAAAATCTTTGGTGACACAGACACACTATTGATATAATAATTTCTTTCCTAGAAAGCCTAGAAGCTTATATAGCTCAGAGTCAGGTATTTGCTATTTTTCTTTTATTTCTTTCATTTTTGCTTTCTTTGTTTTGTTTTGCGATACCTTTTAGCTAAAGTAGATAACATCTCAATATCTACCTAGCAGCTGCTAGCAGAGTATACTGCCTGTACTGTACTTTTAAATTCTTTTCTATTTTGGACTTTGACTTTTTGCTTTATTATAATGAATAAAAAAAAGGAGGAAAAAAAAAAAAAAAAAAAAAAGAAGAAGACAAAAAGAAAGAAAAAAATACCTACATGGTTGTAAAAACTAAAGTATGAAACATGATGATCGGATCGAAAAAACGTTCGATCACAGCCCTAAATGTGATCGAAATCCGATCACGATCATTTTTTTATAAAATGGGTCGATCCGATCACGATCCGATCAAATGATCGTGATCGGATCGTGATCGGATCGAAATTTGATCGATCGACTACAACACTGGACTGTACGTACGATTGAGATAATGTATTTTACCATACAAAAAATATAGTAGTAAATTTTCAACAACGTTATCCTTATTGGAGAAACAAGTGCTGGATTTAATAAGTAAAATACAGTCGTGTGTACACAGGACTGTGATAATATATTTTACCATTCAAAAACTCGCGCTAAATTTGCAATGTTATTCTTATGAGAAAAACTCGCTGGATTTAAATGGTAAATATATTATCGGGGGTTCTGTGTACACACACGGACAATATTATAATATATATATAATATTATATATATACGTAATAATAATGCTATATAGTATATTTCCAGCATTTATTTATTATTATTATTGTTTCATTATTCGTATACAGAAATACAACCAAAGAACTTGGCCATAGGCTTGTTCTATTTGTTCATTACCAGACCAGACAATTTATATTATACTGCATACTAAAACTATATGTTACAATATTATAAATATTATCTTGTATTACATAACTATTTATGATATTCCAATTTAGCAATAATCATTCTGTAATAACATAAATAAAGCATACATTTCTTATTTACGGTAATGCTTCTTTCCATTTCTAACTGTTTTTAATATACTAAAAGTGTATATATATTCAAAACACAAACAATAATAATCATGGTGATTATTAATAGAAAGAACATACATACAATTGAGTTTCGTAAAATGGCAATTTACATTATTTAAAAAAATAAAATTCTTTATTTTTAATCTACATTCTTTATTACTCTTTTTTTTATATGTTATATATAATCTATTTAACACGCTCTCTATGTAATTGTTTCCCACTTTTCTCTCTTTTTCACATTCATTCATTAAAATAAATTTAGTATAATGTACGCTACTAACATTGGCTATATTATTATTGATCGTAATTGAAAAAAAAATCATTAGTAAAATTGAATAGTCGTGTAAACGTCACAATTAATTACGTTTTAATGTTTCAGTAAAAAAAAAAAAAAAAAAAAAAAAAAAAAAAAAAAAAAAAAAAAAAAAAAACGAGAGTTAAAATGAGGTGGCATTATTTATTATACTCACTTGGTTAAAAACGTAATGACTTTAAATAGAAGTAAAACAGTGACATCAGCTTTTATAAAATTTTATTAATAATGTAGCTATAATTAGAATAGAGTGTAAATTATAACTGAATGTAGATGATATTTTTATTAAACATTATTTATAGAAATTTATAATTATTCATGCGTTATTCAGTAAAACTTATAACATAAATATATATAATAAATATTATTTTAAATTAACGAGATTTATATAACTCGACTGGGCTGAAAGTATATTAAAAATAAATTATAAGTATGTTCTTTCAAAAGTGCTCAATTAAATATCTCAGTATTTTTATGTTTAAATAAATGTATAAAAATAAATTTTTATCAAGTTTTTTTTCCTGTTGTTATTATAATTATTGCAATTTAATTACAACTTAAAGACTAGAATAATAATTTTTTATATATATATATATATATATATATATATATATATATATATATATATATATATATAATACATACATACTCATTACTCATTGTAATAGGACTTTTTCAAAACCTGAACAGAACAGCAGGAAGTTATTATACGTTATTGAGCAAATCAAGAACGGAGAATTTAAATTTTGATTTTAATTTGAAAAATTAAAAATTGCATGCTTAAATAATAATAATAATTAGTCTCACCTTCACCTTGAATCAAGTAGGATTCCGATGTTACAGAAGAAAAAAAAGAAAAGAACTCATAATAATGCATTTAATAATATAATACAAAAAAAAAGGTCACATTTTTATGTCAATTTCTATTCTGATATCTTCTGATATCATTTGTTAAACAGGAATTGCTCATAAGGATTCAAGAGACGCTTATACATCTAGTATCAGCTGTGCACCAGCTGTCAATTAAAATTGATTAACATAGCTCTCGTGATTGGTAGATCATGATCACGTGACCCAATTTAACAAATGAAGTGCTGTCATTGATCAGGACAGCTGGCTGTAAAACACAAAGCTAACGTCACTATATACCAGGTATTCTAGCCTCATATGAAATTTCCAATTTTATTCTCATTGTTGAGAGGTCACGATTGCCATTTAAATGCATGTTATTTTAGTGAGGTTTTCAACAATACAGAAATAATTCGGTCAGAATACTTGGTATATATAGGGACGTTACACAAAGATAAGCCATGTGAGTGACAGATGTACTTTGCTCCTATATATCGACGACAAAATGTAACAGACCAATGAGAATCACGGTATTTGTACCACATGACCGCATAATAATCCATTGAAATATGTGTAGAAATATAACCTTCTAAGAATATTTGAAATGTCTCATATTTAATGTTGTTGAAGGAAATTTATTTTATTCACAATAGAGTATTGAAAAAGACATCTTGCATATCAAAAGCCATATCAAAAATGCCAATTTATTTTGACAAAAAGATTTTTTATATACTAATTATTCTCAATTTAGATATGAATTGATTTGTTTGAGGCTATTATTATAAATATATATTTTATTTATATATTTGCTATCCGTTACCTTTGCCTGTAGGCATGAAATAATGACCCTCTCTCTCTCTCTCTCTATCTTTCTCTGTCTCTCTCTTCTCTTTCCATGAATGCCAACTTTACTTTAATTACACTCAAAAAAAGTTTTGAAAAAATTAGATTTGAAATACGAGGATGATTCTCCTGATAAAATTTTCTTCCTCTCTCAATAAGTTGAGAGCAATCCACTCCAACCAACCTTTAACTTTGTTATAAACAGTTCAAGAGTTTTATCAAAAAGTTGTAAACATTCAAGAGATCTTTGCCCATAATTAATACGAAATCTAAAACTTTTTACTTACATTTTTTATAACATTTAAATCAAAAACTTTAATATAATATTTCATGTTATATTCTTTAGGCTTAAAAAAGAAAATATGATATGATATTAAATTACATTAAAAATGTTTCGTGTGATGTGTAAAAGTTAAATCTAAGCAGGTAATATCAATAATTGTATTTGTAAAGATTCAGGATTTACTATTTTAAAAACTCATTCATTCATTCATTCATTCATTCATTCATTCATTCATTCATTCATTCATTCATTCATTCATTCATTCATTCATTCATTCATTCATTCATTCATTCATTCATTCATTCATTCATTCATTCATTCATTCATTCATTCATTCATTCATTCATTCATTCATTCATTCATTCATTCATTCATTCATTCATTCATTCATTCATTCATTCATTCATTCATTCATTCATTCATTCATTCATTCATTCATTCATTCATTCATTCATTCATTCATTCATTCATTCATTCATTCATTCATTCATTCATTCATTCATTCATTCATTCATTCATTCATTCATTCATTCATTCATTCATTCATTCATTCATTCATTCATTCATTCATTCATTCATTCATTCATTCATTCATTCATTCATTCATTCATTCATTCATTCATTCATTCATTCATTCATTCATTCATTCATTCATTCATTCATTCATTCATTCATTCATTCATTCATTCATTCATTCATTCATTCATTCATTCATTCATTCATTCATTCATTCATTCATTCATTCATTCATTCATTCATTCATTCATTCATTCATTCATTCATTCATTCATTCATTCATTCATTCATTCATTCATTCATTCATTCATTCATTCATGCATTCATTCATTCTCACTAAAAAACAAGCAAAGCAAAGATATTTTTAAATGATATATCCTGCGCGACTGCAACCTGCACATCATATCTGACCAAAAATTTGCCTATATTGCCAGGCGCTTCTATGAAGCATTATATTATAGATTTAGGCTTTCACGCTTGATGTATGTGAGTTGTTGCTAGTCTCATTGACCCTTGCGGGTGTTGTTCTTCTCCTTGTTGTCTTGACGACGTTTCACGTCTCAACAACAAGGATATAAGACGACTATCCCGCAAGGGTCAATGAGACTATAGCAACAACTCACATTATTACATATTTTGTTACTATTATTATTACTATATCATACTTTTTTTTAAATAAATATAATTTATTATCTTTAATAAATATGTGTACATTGAAAACATAATTATTGCTAAATTAAAGATAACATAAAATATTTAATATATTAAATTTGTTACATGCGTTGTTTTTGGATAAACTAACTAAAGCTATATTATTTCTGGTTTGTTGGTTTGCATAACCAGAAGCGTGGTTTGATTAGTATATACATAATAATAAATAGTACACACAAACATTATGTAAAATGACTAACTTTAACATAAAGTATCTTTATTATTATGTTGTTTTTTTTAGAATAAAAAGTAAAGCACTATTTTTTCCCTGCGGTTTTACAGGAACAATACAATACAGGAACAATGTTTATGACTAAAATTATGTATATTCATTACGATGAACAAGCTTTCTTTTATTATATTATGTATACAGCCAATGAACTAAATGTTAATTTTTTTAGTTTCATATTTTATTAACAAATGAAAATCTCGAAAAAAAAATAATAAAAACCACATTATTATTCCAAAATGCTTTATTGTTATATTTAAAATTCTATGTATGATAAAAACATAACAAAATACACAACTTATACATAATGTAAACAAATTGTTTAAAGGCATAGAAAACATGAAACAACATGTTCTTTTTAATCATTAAACACAAAATGAGATCTACAAAACTGATAATAATTTTTGCCAGAATATAAATCTGGCCCCACAAGAGAGCGTGGAAAAATGTATTGTAATGTGAATATTTCTGTTTATGACGTCAGAAACATGCAAAAACTAATAGAAAAATGTTGTGCAGATTGCCTAAATCAAAATTTTCTGTTCACTGTTACGGCACTATACAGTTGGGTTTTGAGACCAATAAATATTATTTACGTAAGTTCCATCATGTGTTTTGTGATATAAATGCTTATATTTTCATTTTGTCTATGCCTTTAATATAACATAAAATTATTTTGTTTGTTATTATCACATGACAAAATTATTTTAAAACAAACAAAATAAAGTGCAAATAAAAAGGAGGTTGAATGACGTAATCAGTGAGAAATAGACTCCAAATTACGTCATTTTCATCCTTTCAAAGTTCAACAAAAATGACAAGTTTAAATGGAACATTTTTCCATTGTAAAAATCAACAAACTTTCTGTAAGCTAGACATTTAAACCTTAAAAAAAAAGAGCAATGTACTTTTTACTTTTTTTTAAATTAAAAGGTCACGTTCTTTCAGAAATACGTATTTTACTCTCTCTCTCTCTCTCTCTCTCTCTCTCTCTCTCTACTTATATTTATGTATATATTTCAAATAAAAAAAGGTGTTACTCTAATGTGATAAATATTATTAACAATTAATAAGAATGTTCTCTTTCTGAAATTCAATAGAAAAAAATCACTAATTTAGTAATTTTTTGTCTATTTCATAATACATATAAAATAAGATGTTCCAAAACCTATTCTTTCACGTTTAGAATGATGAAAAAATAGTGATTGAAAATTGACAAAAAAATGTGTATTAAGGGTGGGAACTCTTTTTTTACTCGGCAGAAAGGGGGCGTTATCGTGTAAAAAGTGTTTTGATTTGTTTGCAGTCAAAATAAGTAAGATACATTATTAATAGTTAATATAATAATATTAATAGTTTAAAAAACATTCATCACCTAGATTATATATTGAAGTATTTCATTTTTTTTTCCAGTACTGAATTTAAAATAGTTTCAGCGTTCACAGTCATGGAAAAAACAAAATCTAACCAAAGAAGAAAGGACACAATGGTTAAAAAAAATATCAATTATCATGTTCATGTTATGAAATGATTAAGGAGCTATAAAATTTAAAAATATATAGATGAGAAAATGTTTAAATCGTTACAGAAATAAACTAATCTGTCAGAAACAAAGTTATATAATTAAATTATACTTACCAGTCGAATGAACGTATTAAATTATTAAAACCAAACTGTTGTATATTCTGGAGTGTTTAAATTGGAGAAACGGAGAAATAAATTTTAAGTAAAATTAGCAGTATAGTAATTAAAATATTGCTATGATTTACATATATAATATTGTATATATATATATATATATATATATATATATATATATATATATATATATATATATATATATATATATATATATATATATATTATACACACACACACACACACACACACACACACACACACACACACACACACACACACACACACACTAGAAAATAATTTTTAGCACTGTATTTTACAGTATTATAGTAAAAGGAGTTCCAGTAGTACCAACTATTTTGAGTGAGAGAACGAGAGAGAGAGAGAGAGAGAGAGAGAGAGAGAGAGAGAGAGAGAGAGAGAGAGAGAGAGAGAGAGAGAGAGAGAGAGAGAGAGAGAGAGAGAGAGAGAGAGAGAGAGAGAGAGAGAGAGAGAACGATAGGAATACATTACTATGAAAAACAGTACTAAAAATTTTACGTAATGATTTTTGACGGAAATTACATTCTAAAAATTGTTGTTGTTTTTATGATCAAATAAAATTTACGACAATGAAAGTTGTAAACATTGTAAAAGAGTTAAAAAAAATCTACTTAAATAGGATGTTTAAACATGTTGCGTATAAAATAATGGAAATGAGTGGGAGGGAGGGAAATTATACACACGTATATTATTCTGATATTTGCTTTATTTTTAACATTTCATAATAAAATTTATCTCATTTATGTATATAATTAAACACTTTGTATGTACACTTTTTATATAATTTTTATGTATATAATAAGGATTTTATTTGTATTATTACTTTTTTTATAGCCATTGTATGATTCTACAGCTTAAAATCTATTTAACTTTTTTTTTTTTTTTTTTTTTTTTTAAAGAGGATTTGAAAATAATTTTAAAGTGTTGGCAAGAGTAGACTTTATTATTATTAATACACAATAATTTTTACAAATAAATTTGACTACAAAAAAAAAATATATATATACTTTTTTTTTATTACCTATTATTTTTACTTTAAGTTACTTAATTTATTTTCTGGCATGGTAAGTGCCCCCTGGAGTGGTTTTGGGCCCCCTTTGTACTCCTCTCAAAAGAGAAATATTTTTCCATTATCACGTCCTCTTTACCTTTAATTGCTTCCAGGTTCTCTAAATGGTCAGCGCGGTCCTGACCATAACCATTTTGAGCATGGAATAATATGAATGAAAAAGTTTTTGTAATTTAATATGCTTACTTAAAAGGCTCCTGGCCTCAAAAATTTATATCAAAAATGTAAAAATCATAAGATGGGATCATTATTCATACTCATATTATGTCCCTCGACCCTTCTATAGCCTCACAAACTGGGGTTCAAAAACTGTTAAGTAGGTAACTTTAAGGAATTTATATTAAACAGGTAATCCAATAAGAAGCTCCGCCCACAAAACAGAAAACAGCTGGGGCATCAAACACTCGCTAAGTCATTTTGTGTATTTTTAATCAGTTTTAATATTAAATGTTTATTTTTTACCTTATATATTGGTTAATTCATAGCATTGCATTCATAGCACACATTCATAGCATTGTATCGTAAAAAATTTTACGATACAAAAAAATTGTGATATGAGAAAATATTTGATTTCGAAGTGTTTGTTGCCTATTTTTCATTGGTCAGTCAGGCAACAAATTCAAAAAAAAAAAAAAAAAAAAAAGCGACAATAAGTGATAAAAAAAATGCTATTTTTACATCACCTCTCATTTGAATTTGATAATCCCCAAATTCTAGAGCATAACACTAAAATACGAGCACTGAATTGAAGTTTGTTATAATATCACTTATATGAGACCAAAGTCCACTATTCACTTACACGAGAGCCGTAAACTTTACTTGATTTACATCAGTTTTTATGGCTCTAAAACACAGGCATCAAACAATCGATAAACGTAATTCACCGGAAGTGCTTTTCCGCGCTTTGGATTACCTGTTTAATACAAATACCTTAGGTAACTTCAAGAATTCATGACGTCATTAATTTCGGGTCTACAATAGAAATTGTAGCGTGGGTTGCCTAATTTAAGAGTTTTCTCCCCACTTTGTGAAAGTACTGAAGTATACTGAAGTACAAAATAAGTATATTTATAAAAGTCCTATCTCATAATTTATTATTGAAAGGAAATTTGTTTTTGAGGCCAGTGGCTGTTTAAAGGCATTACTGCGCTTTGCTTATAATTAGTATCAAATCATTCAACCGTGTACAAGAGGATAAACTCGTATAAACTCGTTAGAGTAATATAAATATGCTGGGTTAAGTTTGCTTTGTATTAAATCTAATTTTCATCACAGAAGATAAGTAATTATTATATGTAAAATTACTTTATTAAAATGAAAGAGAAAAAGAAAATCTAGTAAACCTTGTGAAATATTTGATTAATATTTACAGCTAAATTATTTTTCAATTATTTCAAGAATTTCTTAAGAAAATTTGATACTTTATATTGAATAATAAAGGAATCACTGTTTTTAAGCCAACTTTAAGCGATTTCGGTTACATCCACTTCCATTTCTACTTAAAACGCATGCGCAGTACGACAAAACAGAAGCGGATATTAGCGAAATCGCTTATAGTCGGCTTCAAAGCGGTTGTCCCTTTTTTAGTCAATAGAGTAAATTTTTTTTAAAGCAAGTATAGCAATTTTAAGAAATTTCAACGCAGTTCATTGAAAAATAAAAATCAAGTGGTTACATTTAAATTCATTTGTTTAATTTTTGCTGTGACTAAATTATAAAAATAGCAAGCATACGATAATAATTGCACAAAAAATATGAAATTTTCTTTTTTTTTTAAATGTTACTCAGAATAATTTAAAAAATATATAATAATTGTTAATCATTTTCAATAGTTAAAATATTAAAAAAAAAAAGTGGTACTAAATTTTACGATATTTCAAAAAGTTATCAAAATTGAACTAAGATCTTGTAGCCTACCTCGTTACTCAAAATCTTACTCGCACACACATTTCCTTCATGTAATGTAATTTATTTCATTGTTCTTTACATAACAATGTAGGTAAAAAAAAAAAGAAGTAATAAAGTGAGCAATGGTTTTCATTATCTCGTCTTATCTTTCTCTACTTGAAAAATCTTTGTTGATGATAAGGAGACAGAAGTTTTGAGACAAGTTTTGACAAGAAGCAATTAACGTCAAGCAACTTGAGCCGTCTGTCAACACGCTAGCTTTATTTTTATGTTCTACTTGTTTTTATATATATCATACACAGTACAGTCTTTATATCTTGTCTCTGACACTCATTTATATCTTTCTCGTCGCTTCTCTTCCTGATCATGCCTCTCTCTCTCTCTCTCTCTCTCTCTCTCTCTCTCTCTCTCTCTCTCTCTCTCTCTCTCTCTCTCTCTCTCTCTCTCTCTCTCTCTCTCTCTCTCTCTCTCTCTCTCTCTCTCTCTCTCTCTCTCTGAATAAACCAAACTACTGCTTTTACAAAGAGGGTGACTATTATAACTTGGTGCATAAATAGTCAAAAAAAGGAACTTTAATTTCACAATAATTCGTTCTACGTTATTTATATCGAGCAAAACAGTTAAAAACATATTGTTTGTTTCCCCCCACCCATAAAAAAAATTAACAATAATATTTTAAGTCTTAAAAAAATTCTTTAATTGACGTAAAAGTTGAAGCTAATATTTGAATGTTCACATAACTTAAATATTTGATTGTGTTTGGACAAACTCTTCAGTAGTATTTCATTATTTCTTTATATTTATTTTATATTTAGTTTCATTTCGATTTGTGAAACATCAGCCGGTCTCACTTTAAAAAAACAAACAAATTTACATTCCTCAAAAAGGAGGATTTTATTAAATGGCATTTTATATGAATTTACGTTAATGAATTTTTTTTTCGCATGAAAACTTTAGACATTTTGTTAGTGCTGTAAAATTGTAAAGGTCTTTGTTTTCTCAAACTTGTTCATTCTTTAATAAAAATCAAGTATCTCAGTTTTTGTTCTTGGTCTCATTATATTTCCCAAAATCTCTCTCTCTCTCTCTCTCTCTCTCTCTCTCTCTCTCTCTCTCTCTCTCTCTCTCTCTCACGTCTACCCATTCTTTTATTAGTATTCAAACATTATGCTATATTTGATTCACTCGTTTCTCTCTCTCTCTCTCTCTCTCTCTCTCTCTCTCTCTCTCTCTCTCTCTCTCTCTCTCTCTCTCTCTCTCTCTCTCTCTCTCTCTCTCATTATAACAAAAGAGGATACAAAAAAAAATCAAAAACTGAAGCGTTAAACTTTATTTAAACATTTTCTAGGTTTTATTATTTTTAAATTATTAATTAAAGCTTTATTACATACTAAATAGGAAGAATAAAAATAAAGTACGTAGAATAATTTGCAATAAAAACTTAAGAATCTTTATACCTATAAATTTTATCTTTCTCTTCTTCTCCTTAAGAGAATATAATTAATCTACTATATACTTATAATTTTACGTACAATTAAAATAATAATAATAATAATCAAACAAAATATTAATTTTAAAATTTGATGAACCTTGAAGTTTATGTAAGAATTTCTGGAATGATTTAATAAAATACAATCCTTCATAATATAGAAAAAAATAATGACATTTTCTATATCTGCTGATGAGAGATTTTCTTGAATGAAATGAAATGTATCAATTAAGTGTGTCAATAAAAAATAAGGCATCAATAAAAAATGACAGGACTTTCTTTTTAATGAAAGGAATAGAACACATTAAACAAAAATCATGTCTAGTATCCTAACATACCTAAATAACAACGTTAATTTGACCGGAGTCATTGATTTCTAGTTTATTTTCCATTTACAAAATGTCATATGCAGGTTTATGACGTCACATCTTACTAGTCCAAGCGCACAGAAACAGGCAAGCTGTGACGTCATAAACCTGCAGCTAACATTTTGTGAATGTAAAATAAATTGGAAATAAATTACTCCGGCCAAATCAACGTTGATATTTAGGTATGTTAGGATACTATACAATTTTTTTTGTTCAAGGTATTCTATGCCTTTAAATACACGGGGAAAAAACTCATGTTAGAAACATATTTTTTTTTAATTTGAATAATTGGCTTGTAAGAGTTAATACATGTCTTTATACTGTTGTAAGTTTTGTAGTATTATCAATATACCTTACATATAATAACTTAATAACTATACCTGTATGTACAATATATTTTATACTTATAATAGTACAGAATGTACATTATACAATAACATGATTTCTAAACTTGACAAAAGAAGTTTTTTTTTTCCTGCGTATTAATTTTTTTTTTTTTTTTCCATTTCAGTACATGATGTTTGAAAACCTTAACAGATTTTAAGGACTTGCTTTCATGTTCTTCTAATACAATAAACATGTAATGAAGTCAGTTTATATTATATAGAATAATTAAAGTTGAGACTTCATTTTTTTTGTTACATGAATACATTTTTTTACGTTGTTGTTTTCTTTTTCTAATTTTTCCTATTTCTAACGTAATTTTTACATCTTTTGTTTACTTATGATAGAAATAACTAATATTGCTAATATCGTCATTCTTTGAAACTTTAAAAATAATAAAAGTAAATAAACAAATAAAAATATTTCCAAGTTAAAGGAATAGACCAGAAGAAAACATAAGCATTTATATCACTAAACACTTGATGAGACTTACATATAAATAACTTTAGTTTGTCTCAAAACCCAACTGTAGCTCCGAAGCAGTGATCAGAAATTTTTAATTTATGCAACCCACACAACATTTGTTTTTACTGATTTTTGCATGTTTCTGACGTCAGAAACATGAATAGTTACGCAAATTGCATACGTTACATTATTTTCACGCTCTCTCGTAGGGCTAAATTAACATTCTGGTAAAAATTGTCATCAGTTTTGAAGATAACATTTCGTGTTTATTCATTAAAAAGCACATGTTGTTTTATGTGGTCTATGGCTTTAAGTGTACCAAAATAAAAAAAAAATAAAAAAATATGTAATAATGGAACATTTGAGCTCTTTCAGAAAATGCCATACTTATCTAACGACCTAATATTCTATAGTTCTGTCAACTGACATTTTCTCATTTCTCTCAACCAAAGGTAATTAAATTTATCTTAATAATATAATAAACGGATAAAAATAAGCTACCAAATTAAAAAAAAAATAATAATAGTATTAAAAACGTGCCTTTTGTGCAACAAAACAAAAGAACAACAAAAATGCACCAAATTCTGCTACTGATTTAACAATAATTTTTCATATCATAATATAATATTATAACTACTTTATAAGTTATAATGAAACATCAAGTTATGTATAGGCCCATCAATTTATAATATTAAGTAGGATTATTGTTTTTACAGAATTAGAATGAAAAATTAAAATTAATTTAAAATTTCTGCTCTTTTATCTTTGTATTTATTTTGAAGAAACATTTTTGACAGTTTACAGTAAATATCAAAGATACATTTTAAAATCTTTTTTCTTCTACAATTCAGTAAATTTTATTTAATTACAGTTACAGTGACACGAACAGATGTTTTTATTTTCAATTTATATTCTTGTTAATAAAGTAAATTTCTTTGTATAATTTATTTATATTGTTGTATCTGTTTTATTATTATAATGAAAATAATTGAATTCTCACAATGAATTTCTCTTTTATAGAACTAGAAATTAATTTTCAATTCCTTTCAGCTTTTCTGTCGTAAAATATTCTTATCATGTCTACATTCCAACAGTACTAAAATTATACTGTACAACTTAATATTTATGCTATTTTACATATTATAGTAATTATGTAGTATATAGCAATAGCATAAGTTATATTGTAATGAATAAATGTTATTGAAAATTAGATAGCATAATTATTATAATTACCATTATTATTAAACTTAGGTTTTACTAAAATTACTTAGTTTTTGTTTTATACAATGTTTGAAAACCATGAGTGCCAATGTGTTACTGGTAAAACGGTAGGCGAGATGTTTAGAATGGACCGGCCTATTCATGTCTCTGGTCAGTTCTGGCAGTGTTACTAGCATAGAGTTAGAGAAGTACGGGTAGGGGGCGTTGCGGTCCTAGCACTGGGCCTTTTGTACTTATGTCCTTGGATATTATATCATGACCTCGGAAAAATTTGGTTACGCTTGCCGCCATCATGTAGCTAAGCAGAGTGTGTTCGCTAAATCACTCTTTAGCTACCTGCGCAGAAATGAGTTTCTCACCTTACTCTCCTTCTACGCATATTTATTGTTATTCATTTTTTGAAAGAGCCACCACAAATGACCGCATTGAGCAGCACTGAAAGAGCATGAAAATTAATTCGTGTCTTGTGAGAATATCTTCTTTGCAGTATAATAACCGGTTCTTATGAACCTTTGCTGTATATCGCAAAACTTGCGAGGAAGGGTAGATTAGAAATAATATCCCCATTGAAGTTTTTACTAAAAATTATGTACTATTATATAAGTAAATAACTATCATTTCATTGAGATTTAAATATAAAATAATATTAATAACCTTGCTTTCATCATGCATAAAATTTCTAAAAATAAAATAATTTTAAACTTGATTCCATTCATGAAATATTTTTTCAATACAGATATTTTTTTAAACCATTAAACTCATTTTTCACTATATATTATATACCATCAGAAAATATAAATTTTCTAATATAAATGTGTATTATTTCAAAATGTCAAAGTTAATTTTAAAATTATATGAACCTTATATCATATCATATTCAAAGAGATTTTATATAATGTATTATATAGACACTCGTATAAAACTTATATATTTGTTTTTGTAATAAAAAATATCAAAGCATATCTAAGATAAAATGTTGGCTTTAAAATCAAAGCTTATAACCTTTTAATTGAATAAAGCTAAATTATCAAAAGTTTCATCTTAATTTCATTATAAACTTTTGTTCCATATATATATATATATATATATATATATATATATATATATATATATATATATATATATATATATATATATATATATATATATATATATATATATATATATATATATATATATAATATTTTCACCTGTGTAGTTAACAGGAAATCATAAGAAACCCCTCATCTAAAGTTAAAATGTGTAAAACCGCGTTGTATAACCTTATCTTAATTATACGGAACCACATTCATGAAATTGTTTTATTTGTTTTTCAAAATGACATTGTATTTTGTCTGTATTCTGATAACATTCACAAAATTTTGAGTTCCATAAACTTTTGAAAACTTCTATTCAAATTGAAAATGTTTGTTTTCCTTTATTACTTTTTTATATATTTATATATAAACAAACAAAACTAAAAGTTATATACCCAACAATGTTTAAATGTTAACAAAGGAAGTAGAAAATATCATGTTAAAGCGTCAGTCAAAGTACTGTATCTTTGATAATATTTATATAAAGTTTAATAATACTGTAATTTATATACTATGTAATATCACTAAAACTATACCAACAATACCCTATTTTGAGATACAATAATTTTACGCATCACAGATAGTGCGGAGAAATTTGAAGACTTGTAAATGTATATTTTTTTGTTACAATATTGTAAAGCCTAGAGCCATAGAACCTAGAAAGGACACTCTGAGTTTTTTTTTTTTTTAATACTGAATCTTTACTTAAGAGGTAGCTTTTATGATATAACCTTAAAATATATTAATATGCACTTGTAATATATTGCGAAGAAATTTAATATATATATATATATATTCATTGACTGCTTATGTATACTCAAAATACGGAAAAGGAAGTGTCGGAAAAGGAAACCACGTGACGGTAAAAGTGGGAGGTAGCTCAGGCCTAGCTTGCTGATGGCACCAACTTTCCTCCCACTTTTACCATCACGTGGTTTCCTTTTCCGGCACTTCCTTTTCCGTTTTTTAGAGTAAACATACTCACTCATTGACAAAATTGATTGAACCGACCGATAAGGCTATGCCTTGGTTGGATATGCCTTGTTATTTAAAAAAAAAGCATAGTTAACTTACTTTTTGAATTATTTATAATTTTAAAATAATAACTAACATACCTTATATTTTCCATATAGACATGAACTTTTTTTTTTCATGTTTTGAAAGTTGCTTTTTTTTTTTATTAGACTTCATACTACATAGAATTTATAACGTGACCTTGTCTCATCAGCCAATCAAAGTTACGTTACAAATTCAAATTAGTGTGACGTCAGTCTAGTAAAAATTCAACCGTCAAATTGAAAATACATTCAAAATCAACGTGTTGAAGTCTACCTTATGAATAATAATGTAGTTTGATTATTCTAATATTAAACTATAAATAATAAATAAAAAAAAAGTAAGTTTTTAATTTCCTTTTTAATTTTTTTTTATGTCACTCTTCTATTTATCAGCTGTAATTAATATTTTGACAAAATTATGATGTAAATTATTATAATTTAAACTAACTAGAGAACAATAGGGTGTGTTCGCATGACGTCATTCTGATTACTTTTCGATGCTCTTCTTGAGTAATGAATAACATTGCTCAGTATATAGGACAAACGTAGTTTTTGCCTATTTTCTTTAAAAATTAGCTATGTTTTTGATTATTATTAATTTTCTTGCATACTTGAAAAAATAATTCAACCTGATAACAGCATCAATGCTATCAAAAAAATTGCGAAGTATTTTTAAACTGGCAAAATGTGCCATTTACCTATACCGGCCAATGTTATTTAGTACTCACTTATGACGTTGACTTTAATATGAAATGAATGAAACGACTCTATACATTCAATATATTTGGATTGTTGCAAATTTTGAAATATTCAATCAAATTTATTACTTTTAAATTAAATGTTTTCACATTGAGATTACATGCAATCATTCTTAAAGTTTTGCTTTACAAAGAATATTATACTTTAGGATCCTTTTTGTGATAAAATTTTTAAAAAAATAGATAACATTGTACACCATCCATGCAACACTGGAATATTATACTGATAATAATACATTTTCACAAACTTCATTATAATGTTTTATTTATTAATTATAAGTAGTACTTATAGTTGTGTAATTCATTGTAGATTACGTTCTTATTGACTGATAAAAGAAAAACTGTTTTGAGGCTGACTATATGCGATTTCGGTCACATCCGCTTCCGTTTCTCCTTACTACGCATGTGCAGTAAGTCAAAACTGAAGCGGATGTGAGCAAAATCGCTTATAGTCAGCTTGAAAATAGTTGTTCATTTAGTAGTCAATTGTTGTTAAGTTATATTTGACAAGACTTAAAGGCTTGTTATAACTTTAATTGTTACTATGAACTGCCTGGGACACTGAAGAATCTTATTCTTATTTAAAATATTACTCCGTGTGAGAATACTTTAATTTTAATTACTCTAGATTTTCTTTCAGTGTATAAGGAAGTGGTTCAGTTAAAATTTTGAGAGAAAGAGAGAGACAGAGAGAGAGAGAGAGAGAGAGATCTAATGAATAGATTATCGACAAACTTGTGAATGGGAAAAGTTTTATCAAAATGTCCCTTCCTTTACTCCTCTCTCTCTCTCTCTCTCTCTTTCTCTCTCTTTCTATTTCTCTGACCCCATACACCACACGCACACTTACTTTCAAATAATTGAATTAAGTTTGCTCAGTTGATTTCTGCCTTGTCTCTATAACTTTATCAAACATCACATCAACCACAACCATCAGCTATAACGTCACACATTTACAATCTTGATAGAGATGTGAGAGATTTATGTCTTTCATTCACATATTTCATTATTATATATATATTTAACAAGAAAAACATACATAATATAAAATGTTTTGACACTGAAAAAAATAATAATAATAACGCATTATCTTTATGCTGTAAAAATTTTACAAAGTTACTCTTATTGCGTGAAAGCAAAATTTGAAAGCAGAAGTTATAAAAAAAATGTTAGATTAAGGCCATAGACCACATAAAACAACATGAGCTTTTTAATGAATAGACACGAAATCGGATCTTCAAAACTGATAACAATTTTTACCAGAATGTTAATGTAACCCCACGAGAGAGAGAGTGAAAAAGCTGTAAAGTATGCAATTTGCGTGAAAATTCATGTTTATGGCGTCAGAAACATGTAAAAATTAGTATGAAAATGTTGAGCGGGTTGCATAAATCGAATTTTCTGATCACTGCTACGGGGCTACAGTTGGGTTTTGAGACAAACTAATATTATTTATGTAAATCCAATCAAGTGTTTTGTGATATAAATGCTTATGTTTTTCTCTGGTCTATTCCTTTAAGTATATAAATTGATTTTTTAATTTTTTGCGTGAATATTTTATTTCAAGCAATCATTGTATCCAGTGCAATTTGTACAATCGATCGATCGATCGATCGATCAATCAATCAATCAATCAATCAATCAATCAATCAATCAATCAATCAATCAATCAATCAATCAATCAATCAATCAATCAATCAATCAATCAATCAATCAATCAATCAATCAATCAATCAACCAACCAACCAATCAACCAATGAATGAATCTATTTATTAATAATATTTCAAATGGTTTTAAAAAGAGTATTATTATTAATTAATGCACCCAACATTCAGTAGGTAATACGATACGATACAAAAATTATTGTGATTTGAGTGTATATGTATTTTATATGGATAAAAGTTACGTACACATGAGGTAAATATTTATTTGGTTTCTCTGTATACTATGTTTGAGTAATTTCTAACTTTTGTGTTAAAGTTAAATTATATTTATTGTATTGCAACATTCTGTGAGTATTCCTATAGCTCACATATAAATGTGGTTTGTTTTGAATAACGAGAAACTACATCAAAGTTGACATAATTGTTTTGTGTTCCAGGAACTCCCACACGCCATCTCTTGTTATATACTTAGTTTTATGGTTTTAGGTTTCAATAAAAAAATAAAAATTACTCATGTAGATGTGTAAAGTACATACATTTGAGATGATGAGTTCATATTCTAATATTTTCAATTGCTGTCTCAGTTTATTTAATAGACACTATAATCTGGTATGGCTGAGTGGTGAAGGCAGCTGGCTCGTAACTCTGTACTTCTCACCGAGTATAGGTTAGAGTTAGAGTGACTGCTGGGTGTGTACGTGATGTGAGAGCACAACACGTTGCATGTTTACATGCATTCCATGACGACGCACAGCATTCGGGAGGTGCATGATCGATGTGATTGCACCGACCAACCTGCCTAGACGTTTCCACAGTTTCTCTATAGGCTGTCATGGAGAATGCCGGGCTACGTACTCAGGCCGTGGCCTGCCCGTGTGTGCTTTTCCATTGATTGGAAAGTCCTTACCTGTCGATAAGACAATGTCTTTGTCTTGACTGGGATTGGGTTTGGTGTAGCACAATAACACAATATGGAGAAAAAATTACTGTACCATTCCTGTACTATCTTTTTAATGTTGCAAAAAAAAAGGGAGGGGGTGGGACAAAAATATTAAAAAAAAAAAAAAAAATCAGTGAACTGTACAACAAACAATACATATTATCATTTTTGTCCCTTTCATGTCATTTTGAGCGTGTAAGTTCAGAGACTTTAAATTAATGGTTAAATAATGAAGTGTTAACCTCCTTCCCGTATGGTTTAACAATAAACACTTTTATTTTATTTTTACACTCTTAAGAAGCGTTATAATTTATATATAGAAGGCAAAATAGTATGATAGCGTATTTAATTAAGGTTTATTTAGAGGTTGTTTGCTTGATTGTTTTGATCATTAACGATTCAGAAGTTTTTTTTTTTTTTTTTTTAAATAGTATTATTGAACTTAAATCTATAAAATTTAATTTATACTATATATTATTCTACAAAATGTTTTAAAGTTTTAATACCAATTTATGGTTTTCATTTTTTTATAAAATTGATGGTCAGATTGGAAAAGCTTTTCATTGATTTTTATTATTTTTTTTTCATCAGAATTTTTTAATACCCTCTTGGGTTAGTGTGGGATTGTGTGGTTTATTGCTATTTCCCTATAGATTGGAAAAGAAAATGTGAACCTTTTTTTTTTAATTATCAATAGCATCAAATACATCTTTTTTTTATCTTTTATTAGACACATTAATGTTTTTTGAGGTTATATGTGAAATTTTCATTTTTTTTTTTTCTAAAAGAAAAGAAAATTAATATAACTTTTTAGCCAGATTGACCACAAGGTACTAATCAATAATATTAATTTAATTAGTTTAATATTCCAAATTTGAGTGTGTGGTATACAAGTGCATTGATTTTGTCGATTTAAAGTTGGGATTGAAATATTCTCATAAAAGGTAATATTCTTTTATCAATTTTTTTTTCTACGTGTTTTTTAAAAAAATGTGTTTTATTATTATTATAAAAACTTCTGAGTATATATATATATATATATATATATATATATATATATATATATATATATATATATATATATATATATATATATATATATTTATATATATATATATATATATATATATAAATTGCAAATTAACATAATATCATTGCTTTTCTAGTAATAATATAAATAATAATATGGCAATTCATTTTTCTGTAATAAATACCTACTTGAATACCAACTTGAAAATTTACATTGTATCTGATTATTTAACAGTTAATAATGTCAAATATAATTGTTCTTAAATTGGAAATAATTTCTATATATTTAAATATATTCTGTTTTATGTATGTTGTGTTTTGACTTGACTTGTTCTACTCTGCGGTAAAGGTATGAAACATAATAAAATCTTATCTTATATCTTAATTTAAAGTAAATAAATAAAATGAAAATGTATGATTATATTGATGATACTCGTATTTTTCATGTCAGTTGAAATTTTTTTTACAAAAATAAATTTTAATTAAGTTAATTTATATTCTATAACTCAATTGCTTTCATATTTATAAAAAAAAATTTTTTATTAAATTCTGCTTAGAACATTTTTATTAATTTTGTATGAAAACTTCTAATGGTTATTATAAAGTATACGTTCATTCCATATAAAATTTTAAACATTGAATGGTGAGGCAAAAATACTTTTGTTTACTAACTTTGTGCTTAATGTATAACATTTTGATTTTTATTGAATAACATATCTTTGAAAAGAGAACATATTATTTTATTTATTAATTAGGGTTCTCTTTCAACTAAATATATAGCTCGGTATACCTCTCATTTAAAGACTGAGAGGAACTTATTTAATTTGACTAAAATTTCATATATAGAGAAGTAAATCTGTGATATTTTAACATAAAATAACACTAAAAAAAATATAATAAAAACTGGAAAAGTCTTTATTCAAAATTTTGAATCGCAAACTGTTAACTGCCATAAACTTTTATTTTACTTAATAATAATAATAATTAACGGCTTTTATTGGGCAAAATCAGGCAAAACAACCTCTCAATTTAACCCAACTGTTTTACAGTACAATCAGTTACAATAAATATTTAATAATATTTGACATAGAATGTTAGATATAATTTATAATTATATTATTTAAAATTTTAACTATAATTTGATAATTTATTAGTACGAAATTTTATTAGAAAAATATATTTTCTTATTTTAATTTTGAATATAATATAATACATTTAATAATACTTTGAGAAAGAAAAAAGAAATTTAGAAACTTTTACACTAAAATAGTAATTGAGAATTTTATAATACTTACAACATTATATTTAGATAACTCTTTATTATTATAAATTTTTAAATTGACTATTTTTAAAACTTTGTTAATAATAGTAGACCTAAATTTGTAAATATTGGAAAAAGAATGAAAGAAATTAAAATAATAATAATAAAACTCTTACAGAATATCTTACAAATAAAATTTTAATACTTGATAAAAATAATAATAATAAAGAACTGTTGTTGAAGGCGTAGAGAGAGCTTGACAGCACTTAAACTCTATACTTTTAAAAGTAAAGTCCTATAATGCATTCTATTAAAAAAAAAGAATTAAATGTTAAGTTGATGGAAAATATCTTGCATTTGTCGAGCAAATCATTTTCCTGGAAATTTAAAATACTCATTCATTCTCCTTCACAAAGCAAGTGAGTTAAAAAATAATCATAATAAATTCTACTTTTTAATTGAATTTCTCTTAAGTTAAAGATAATATTGAAAATAAAATGCAAACAACTTTTACATAACATAATTATACTTTTTGTACAACACGTCTTTGTAAACAAAAATCAACTTTTTTTTTCTTCCTAAAAGTATTTGATGGTAGCTATAAAATAGAGATGTCAGTCCCTTTTTTAATTCCCAGGGGAAATTTCTGTGCTTCCTTATTCCAATACATCTTACGTAACATTTCAAATTACAAATAACTTCTAATTTTATTTTTAAGTCGTGTATTTTAACTTAAAAAAATAAATAGAAAAGACGTCAATTTTGACTTACAGTCCCTAATCAAAAGATCATTACTTTGTTTTTAATCATGAATATTTTATTGCTTGTAACCGATAGTGACGTATAATCTATAAGATGCGTCCAGTGGATAGCTTTTAATTTTCTATCCTTCAACGTTACAAAACTTTTTTTTTTTTTTTTTTTTTTATTTATTTATTTTTTTAGAAAATTAGGCTACAGTTTGAACAATTACGTCGGTGAATGATATCCATATGTATGTTATGTACTGTACCATATATAAATTCTTTAACTTATTTTAATCTAAAATATCAAATTTTACTAACATTTATCAGCGATAAGAAGCATTAGAAACAGAAATAGAAAAAAACTTTTTTTGTTTTGTTTTTGTTTATGTTTTTTGCGTCTTTGTCCTATACTTCATGAAGCCCTATGAGAAGGTTAAATATAGGGCGATATATTAACCTATAGTGTATATGCGCATGACGTCATATTTAATACACTGGGACGCCTAACTGGAGTAATAAATAACATTGCTCAGCATACGACAAACTTCATTTTTGGCTATTTTCTTTGCGAAATCAGCTAAAAAAATTTGTTTAATAATTTTCTCACATACTTGAGATACTAATTTAATCTCTAATCAATGTTCTCAAAACTATTGTTTAATATTATTAAACTGGCAAAATGAGTCAGTATTATTATACTGGCCCATGTTATTGAGTGATCCAACATGGCGTCGGTTTTAACATAAATGCATACATCCTATAGCTTCAGTATATAAAGATACAAGTATAATGAAATATTATTATTTCACATTGGCGTTATAGTTACATAATTAGTTTTCAAATATGCATACTTTTTAGTACTTTTATTTTTTATTAATTTGTTACTGCTATTAATAAATTGATTTTATTTTCAAATACTCATTTTTTCATTATGTATTTGTTTTTAAACGACTTCATGAAAATCTTCTACATTTAAATCCATTAATACTAAAGCTTAAATCTAAAGAAAAAATATTTCAAAATAACAGTTCTTTTGTTAAATTTAACTTCATGTATTTTCTTAATATTTTGATTGGTGATTCATTTTAACTGTAATTTAAATATACATAACAGCTGGCGATTAATATAACACCAATAATATATATTTAAAAAGTTAGTCAACAATTGCTTTTTTAATAGGAATCATCGTGTTATTAAACCTCTTGAAATCGCGATCTTAAATTTTTAATTATCAAGGCGCTGAGAGCAACCGCTGTTCAGAGACTTAGAACCTACGTCACAGCTACAACTTGCTCTCACGCTAGCTTGGAGCAAGCTGAAGTTACTCTTATCTTTGCATAAATTATTTTACTACATATCTAAAGCATATACGTAAAATATGATGTCAAGTTCTGAGAGCAAAAATAAGGATAACTTCTACTTGCGCCAAACCAGCGTGAGAGGAAGTTGTAGCTGTGATGGAGGTTCTAAGTCGCTAAACGGTGGTTGCTCTCAGCTCGTTAATAACTAAAATTTTAAGATCGCGATTTTGGGAGGTTTAATAACATGATCATCACTATTATAAAAGCTATTGTTGACTACCCCTTTAAAAAAAGAAAAAAAATTATTGACCAATGCAGTTCATTAACTTGCAGTTTACAACAACAACAACAAAAACAACAAACTTATTTTAGTCTAACTTGTAAGATTTCTAAAATCTAAACGGATTAAAATGATCTCTAAATCAGATGAAACTAATGGTCAAAAATGTTAGTATAATATATAGAGCCGCATCTACATAATCACTTACAATTGATTTTAGAACTAAATATACATACAGAATCAGTACCTAACGTATATTTTCAATTTCAATATCAAAGGATTTAGTTTTTATTGACAAAAAATTCATCGCATACAAAGAGCGCCTTTGAATAATAAAAGTATGCAACTTGTGTAGCTTGAAAGTTCAAATAGTTGTATACTCAGTAGGCGTTTGTAAACTTGAATTTACAGTGATTTGAATTTCCGTGTTTACGTTTATTCATCCAAATTATTATTAGCTATCAATTATATATATATGCAAATAATATATTTTTTATATATATATATATATATATATATATATATATATATATATATATATATATATATATATATATATATATATATATATATATATATATATATATATATATTTAATTGCTTTTTAATGTTTAATAAACATATATGTACTGGTATTTGAAATTGGATTCTATATGCCTGTACTCTTTAAGTCAATAGAATCTAACATTATACACAGTGCATGTTCCCAAATAATTTTTTTAAAATTATGTATGTGTATTAAAAATATACATATTTTATTATAATTGGTAGAGCTTTTAGATTTTGTAAATATCTGTTTCACTGTTATGGTCTCTTCACAACAATCAATGTTATTTGGATCTTTACGTGAAAGTTACGTGAATCTACGTGTTATTGTGAACAGCCCATATGTCACCAAATCAATGACTCAATTTAACATACACTTATTAAACAATCCTATCCTATCACACAAAAATATAAAGAACGTAATAATTATTTAAGCCTATTTTAAGCATAATTTGTTCATTACAACTTAATTTATGCTTTAAATTTTTAATTATGATTTTTTGAAGTTTTAATCCCGTAAGAGTCCTTGTTAATTTGAATAGGTATTTTATCCCTTATCTTATCGTATGGTCACGGGCTCTACAAATTTTATCATAGATATTGCTATTAGCTTTCAAATGGCATAATACAGTTTTGAATTTTTTTTTTTTTTTAGCTGCAAGTCATCTAAATATAACCATTAAAAAAATTACATTATAGATCTATAGCCACAATATAGATCTATCTCACACTCTCTCCAAAAAAATTTTTGTCAACATAGTCTTTTTAGGAAATATGGAGCATTCATATGGAACCTTAAAATGATGTAATATACCAAAAATATGGAATATACATAAAGCAAAGTAATATATATATATATATATATATATATATATATATATATATATATATATATATATATATATATATATATATATATATATATATATATATATATATATATAACAAAGGGTCTATATAATATGTATGTTAAAATATAATACGCATGTCAAACGCAGTAAACATACTTTTTTTTTGTTCAATATTGAAAACGCAAGACATAAAAAGACAAAAAGGCTTCATGGAAATGCGAAGGCAATTTTTGACAGCATCACGTATTGTTTTTGTGTTTTATTGACGTCATTCTGCAACAAAATACTTGAGTAACATAAAAATAGCATAAGTCTCTTAGGATTATAAGAAAGAAAGGAGGAAATATATATATGTTAAAAAAAATGTTATACTTTTTTAAAATTTTGTTTTTATTGAAAAGTACTACAAAATGTAGAACTTTTGAATGTTATACTTTAATAAAAAAAATAATAAATAAAAAAAAAATTCTCAATGGCATTTAAGGTTAAGAATGACATATATAAAAAAATGTAACAAAATATTTCATCTGTCTGTATAATTTGTAAAATGGTTTTATGAAAAACTGAAAATTGAAATGTTATTTGTTTTAATTAATTAATATCTTAATCTTATATTGCGAAAATAGCAATTAAAAAATGTATTAAAAAAATTAACCTCATCATAGAAGAATACTGTATAATAAAAATTTAATGTACCGAAAATTACTTTTAATATCTATACTCAAATAGATCAGTATAATTTTGTAATAAATTTAATTCCATGTCATTTTAGTGATTTTTAATGGAAAATGTATGCAATTAAATTTATAATGTCATGTTGAAAATACTTTATTTTGATTATAAAAAATAGCTGTAGAAAAAGTAAGAGAGAAGAAAAAAAATTGTGAGAAAAATTACGAATGAAAGAAAAGTTGCGACTAAAACATTATTTTTTATTAGTATCAACTTGATTAATTAATTATTTAATATTGACATTTTCTGCATCATTAATAACTTTAAGAGTAAACTTAACTTCCCAACTTCTGCATAAAATAGTTACACTTCTTCGCGTAAAACATAGTAAAAAAATATTCCTATAGAGAAAAATACCATTAATTTATACAGTGACAAATATTTTTTTCGCCTGCTGTGATTTTCATCTATTATATATATCACAATATTATAAAAGAAAACATAATAAATAAAGAAAATTAATGAATCAATCAATAAACCAAGATAATTAAGGATTTTTGTTTTTTATGGTAAAGCAATCTCGATAAAATTATATTGCGAATGATTTTCTCGTCTGCTATAATTTTAATTAGGGTCAGGATCTTGAACAACAACATCATATATTATACAAATAAAATTATATATATATATATATATATATATATATATATATATATATATATATATATATATATATATGTATATATATATATATATATATATATATATATATATATATATACAGTATATATAATATATATCTCGTCGGTTTAGAGCACAAACCATGTATAAGGTTCAAATTATTATACAAAAAGATAAGATTTTCGCCTTACTGTTAGCTGCTTTTGCAGATACACGGTTTGTGCTCTAACCTGACGATATATAATTATTGGATTAATGAGTTTTTTTGTGACTTTATGGAGACTAAACATATAAAAAATATCATATTTCTGAGAAATTTTCTTATTTGAATTATACAAAAAAATCATGTTTATTTTAAGTATACGATAAAATAACAAATTTCAAATGAAAATCATATATTTTTTTATATAAATATATTATATCAAATATACATCTGCGTTTAAGTTGACAATTTTAATATCCTTTTTAATTATTGAACCAATTCTTCTTCTTTTTCACCCACGCAGTACAATATATATAATTAGTTTTATATTAAAGTAATTAAATTAAAAAAAAAATGAAAGAAAGAAAGAAAGAAAGACAAGGAAAATGATATAACACAATAACAATTTAAGTTAGGAATATAATCATTTTTTGAGGATGTCTGAAAGAAGGTCCGTGGAAAAGAGGTACTCGGATAAAAGATCCTGCCTGTGCACCACAAGTAGAGCATGTCGTTATCATTTATTTACTCGTATGTTAAGAATATGTTATAAATATTTATTAGTTATTTATGTAAGTCCCATCAAGTGTTTTGTGATTATAAATGCTTATGTTTTCTTCTGGTCTATTCCTTTAAAGAAAATAAGACACGGCATAGTTTGTGGTCAGTGGTAAGCCACAGTTCATAACCTTTTGCTGGAAAGGATTCTTTCTGTTCCTACGCCGCAAGGGTTTTTTGATCTTATATAAAGTGCAACAACACAGAAACAGCCTTTTTTGACAAAAAAAAAAAAAAAAAAAAAAAAAAAAACTAAGATTGAATAAGCTGACATTCAATTTCGAAAAAGCATAGAAAACGTTAGATATAATTTGTATATCTTTATTCAAGTTGCCAATGAATTTTAAATTAAGTTATTAAGAAATTTGGAATAAAATTTTATGTACAGTATACTCTTATAGTATAATATACTTAATTGTGCAATAATAAATATATAAGGAATTAAATGAGCATGTATTTCTTATAAGCTTTTGAATAGAATAGAAAAATATATTAAAACAATTATGTATGCATATTGATGCTGTTTCTAAACCCTGTTCTCTGCACCAAAAATGACGATCGCCTATGGTTATTCAAATGGAATGTGCATTTTTTGGTACAAGAGAACAGGGTTTACGAACAGCATTATTATTTACACTCTAAGTGTAAGTTTAGTGTATATAATAATAAGTGTTGAAAAGCTTGTACACAGTTTTGAAATGCTTTTAAAATTATTGTGTAATCAACGGTTATGACGTCACTATAAGCGTTAACAATCTAACGATAAAAACGTAAATGATGTCAAAAATGTTCAAATTATATTGGAACAAATGTTAAACTTGGCCATTGCAGATCTACATTTTTTCTATTCAGTTCCAAACGCTTGTGACGTCACTGACGTTTTTATCGATCACATTTTAACGTTAAGTGACGTCAAATATCCGTTGATTCTACAAAACTTTGTACAAGTTTTCAACGATTATTTTTTAGATTGTAGTAGTTAAGTTACTGAATAACAAGTGGATAAACCAAAACCTTTTTGTAATATCTATACATGTAAAGTTACGATAATATACAAACTGTAATGTTTTTTTATTATTTATTATTATTATGTGCCATTTTGAGAATTTTTAAAATTAATTAAATATATTTCATCCCTATACATATATACACCTACACTTTTCATTTATAAAATTATTTTATTCTAAAAAAAAAAAATAATAAAATAAATTAAATTTAGCTGGAAACCTTTTTTATTTTTTAAATATTTGATTAAAAACGTAAATAGGAAAAAGAAATATAATTAAATTTTAGAATGAAAAGTAAACATTCTATATAAAATTATGTAAATTATATACGTGTAACTTTATTTAAATGTAATTAAAGCAGAGAATATCATAATTCATAACATAAATAATTTGTTTGAAATTGATAATAGTTTTATAATTAAAAGTAAAATCACCGATCATTATATGACTGGTTGTATATTGAGTACTAATTTAATTAATAATAATTGTAATGAAAAAGTAAAAATTAAAAATTTAAAAAAATTCAGAAATATGATTTGTAATTATGATTGGAGTATATGTAATAATATTAATTGTCCAAATGAATTATATAATCATATTGTAACAGTTTTTCGAAATATAAGTGATAAATGTGAAAGTGAAAAATTATTAAATAGCAAGAATAGAAGATTAAATAATGTGTGGTGTACTGATGAAATAAAATTTCTTATGAAAGATAGAGACAAATATTTTCAAAAATTTAAAAACTCATTACATATGCCTGAATATAGAATTAGATATAAAAAATTAAGAAACAAAATAAATTTTTTAATAAATAAAGAAAAAAATAATTATTATCATTCTAAATTTGTTGAAATTGCTGGTGATATAAGAAAATCTTGGTGTTTTATTAATCAAATATTAGGGAAAGAAAATCTTAATATTGATAATATTATTATTAAATATATGTCTGATGTAAGTTCTATCAAAGATATTGCTAATAATTTTGTAAATCATTTTGTAAATTCAATTGAAGATGTAAAGATTAATTGTAATTTAATATTAAGTGAAAATTCGCTTAAATTTAATAGTAATTTACAATCAATGTATCTACCAAAATTAAATGAGAAACGAGCAGTTTATATTATTAATTTATTAAGTAAGAAAAAAGGACCAGGTCATGATAATATAGGTGTTCAGGATATTTTATTTGGTGGCGAATCATTAATTCAATATTTAATAAGATTAACAAATATGTGTATTGAAAGCTCAGTATATCCTGATAATCTAAAATTATCATTGATAAGGCCAATTTATAAAGGTGGGGATCATAAACTATATAATAATTTTAGACCAGTTGCTGTATCTGCTTTTGTTGATAAATTTATACAAAAACATATTGAATTATTATTGTCTGATTATTTAGAAGAATTCAATATTATAAATAAAAATCAATATGCCTATCAAAAAAAAAAGGGTACAGCAAAATGTCTATATGATGTTTCCAATTTTATAAATGAAGAATTAGAAAAAGGGCATCATGTTCTTTGTTTATTTGTTGATTATTCCAAAGCATTTGACACTATAGACCATGACTTATTGTTAAAAGATTTAGAAGAAATTGGAATACGAGGACCAACATTAATGTTAATTGCGAATATTATAAAAAATAGACAAGTTGCTGTCAAAATTAAAAATATTGTAAGTGAAATTAAAATAATAAAATGCGGTATAATACAAGGAGGGGTCTTAAGTGCTAAATTCTTTATAATTTATGTTAACAAAATTTTTAATTTACTAAAATATTGTAAAGCAAAAATGTTTGCCGATGATTTACTTATGATAGCGGCTCATAGTAACTTTGAAGTTGCAAATAAAATGTTACAAAATGATTTTGATTCAGTTTTGGAATGGTCGCATGATAGGAAAATATTAATTAATAGGAAAAAAACAAAAGTTATGCACATTTTTAATAAGTATACATATACTATGCAAAATATTCAATTAAGAGCTCATACTAATAAGTGTTTACATAATTTTACTTTAAATTGTAATTGTGAGTTTGTAGAACAAGTAAATAATTATAATTACTTAGGAGCTATTATTGATCAAACATTTGATTGGGATTTGCATATTATGCAACTGTTAAATAAATTGAGATCTGCAATTTTTAAATTAAAAACAGTAAGATCATATGTGAATGAACAGACGATGAGACAATTATATTTTTCTTTTGTACATCCACATATATTATACGGTTTATTATCTTATGGTTGTACTAAATCAGGTAAATTATGGGAATTGAAAAAAATGCAAATAAGAATATTAAAAATTTTAAAAAAAGGAAATAAGCTAAAAAGTGATCTTGAATATTTTAAGTACTTTAAGATATTGCCAATAGAAGAAATGTTTAAATGTTCTTTTATTTGTGAAAATTATTTTGAAAATTCTCATGGTATACCGAGAACTCATATTTATAGTACCAGAACAGCAGTGACCAATCCTTTATTTGTACCAAAAATTGTAAATAGATTCACTGAAAGGACAAAAAAATTTTTACTTCCTAAATTATGGAATCAAATTCCATCAGAATTAAAAAGTTTTGCAAATAAAAATGAAACGAAATTTAATATGAAAAAATTCTTTCTTGATAATTTATAAAATGTTGAACAATTTTTTGCTGTTTGTATTGATTAATGATGATTAATTTTTGCTTCTTGTATTATAAAAATACTTCTCTTAAATGAAAAAAAAAAAAAAAAAAAAAAAAAAAAAAAAAAAAATGTTTTTGTGTAAATACGTACTTTATTTGCTTTTGAAATATATATAATAAAAAATATGTATATGTAGTAATATAATATAATAAGACACGATTGTGTAACAATAAATGAACCAACCGATAAGGCTATGCCTTGGTTGGACTTTGTATATTTGTGTGTTTGAAATAATAAAAAAAAAAAAAAAAAAAAAAAAAAAATATTTTAAGTTCAAATTTTAACATATTTCAAATATGCATGTCTTGTAAAATTTAAAAATTGCTTTTCCCACCATCATGTTATTATTATTTACCATTTTAAAAATCACAATAAAAACTAAACGTGTTAGTAGTAATACTAAAATTATTCTACAGTTTCTCCATGTTTTTGCTGAATTCCATCAATCACTTAGAAATTTATACTATATATTACTGCCAATACTTGTACGATATCATGACAGATTGACAGTTCTCTTACAAAGGGGGGGGGGAGAATAGAAGAATTTATAAATAAATTAAATAAAAATGAATAATAATGAATAAAACTTAAGCTCTGAAAGAAAAAAAAAAGACCATCAATTTTGGTGTTAGAACAGAACCTAATGGCCACTTAAAAAAATTCACTTAAAGGGGGTAGAGCTACATCAAAAATTAGCTCGAATTAGGTTCATATTTTCCCCGACTTTTTAACTAAATTTCTTTAATCTGTATCTAAAAAATTACTAAAAATGATCCAAAAGTGACCCGGATACAAATTTAAACAAGAGATAATTTTAATTCCTTTTTTTTTTTTTTTTTTTTTTTTTTTTTTTGTCAGCACTAGTCTCAAGAATGGAGCAAAATGAGATTAAATATTTTACAAATTTTCGTTTTAGACATTTGAAAAATTAAATTAGATTTTTAATAGGTATAAAATTAGATTTTAAAAAATGGACAGAAATTAGAAATTACGTAATTCCAAAATTTAAATACAAGAAAGGAAGACTTCTAAAGTGGAAGAAAATGTTTGTGAGATTTTAAATTTGACTTGAGTTTAATTAACACAACTCAAAGCTAATTTCTTTTTGTACAGTGAGAAAAATGTTTGTCATGAATATAAATTATTATTTACATTTTACTACAAGGTTTTTAAATTAGATGAAAGAGTTGTATCTTGAAAATTGGGGTTTATTTGCCATACAAAAGTGTTTTTTTTTTTGCATTGCGCACATTTTTTTCTTTTTTCTTTTCTTTATACAAATTAGAAAGTTTGAAGAAAACAATATTCCATAAAGTAGCTTTTAAAGTTTCATTTTATCATTTCGTTCAAAGTTTTAGTATATTTTTAAATTAAATGTTTCTAAAAATAATAATAATAAAATAAAATTCCTTCATATTAACGGATTAGAACACCTTGAACAAAAAACTTGTCTAAAATCCTATAGCATTTCTGAATATCAACTTTGATTTGGCTGGAGTCGTTAATTTCTAATTTATTTTCCATTCACGAAATGGCAGATGCGGTTTTATAACGTCACAGCTCACTAGTCCACGCGCTCAGAAACGAGCTATGAAGTCATAAAACCACATCTGTCATTTAATAATGGAGAATAATTTATAAATCAATGGCTGCGGACAAATTAATGTTGATTTTTAGGTATGTTAGGATATTTAGTCAAGTTTTTTGTTCAAGATGTTCTACGCCTTTAATTGCGGTATGACCTGTTTGCACGGATCATTATTTGCATGCACTACATTTAATTTCGTGAACATTTAATGGGTTTTAATGGAGATTAACAATTAAATTGAATTTATTACATGGATTAAAACAAGTATGTATGCTTTATAGCCTATTTTCAGCACAATTTGTTCAGTACAGCATAGTCTATAAGGTTTATGCATTCATGTTAAAGTCGTCGCCATGTTGGATCACTCAATAACATGGGCTGCATAAATAACTCAATTTGCCAGCTCAAAAATACTATGCAATATTTTTGATAGTATTGATGCTATTAATAGGTTGAATATAGTATAATAGTATCTCAAGTATGTGAGAAAAATTAAAAATAACAGTAACGAAAAATTTACCGATTTTCCAAAGAAACTAGCAAGTTTGTCCTATGCTGAGTAATGTTATTCATTACTCCAGTATAGCGTCCAGGCACATTAAATATGACATTATTCGCATTCGCATACACTATATTTCTTACTTAACAATTACTATGTTACAGTAGCAGGAATATTATGTTGAATTGAATATTGAATATCATTTATGCTATAATGACATAAATTAAGTAATCTATTCTTTCCGTGTGGATAACGTTAATATAATTATTAATTAACACGACCAGGACTTTGCACTTTTTTTTTTTTGCCCTATACAGTAGTGTGTTATTGTATGTTTATGTAGTTTTAAAATAGTATTTGTATGCGTTACAATTGCAAATATTGATACATATTGTTCTCTCTCTCTCTCTCTCTCTCTCTCTCTCTCTCTCTCTCTCTCTCTCTCTCTCTCTCTCTCTCTCTCTCTCTCTCTCTCTCTCTCTCTCACACTCTGTAATAGTGTTTAATATATAATATATATTATATATTGTAGCTACATTTCGTAAAAATTGTATTATAATTGTGTTATACTAAATATATACTATATAATAATGTTTGGACAGTCACCATACAAATCGTAAAATTATACCTTTGACAAAATTATATACACACAAAAAATATATATAATAATGACATGAATATCATTATAAACTACAATGCGATGCAGTTGATAAAACGTCAGTCCTGACAATATCTAGATATAATTATTTTTCTGGTTTGTATCCCTACAACAGATTTGCTAAGATTTTATTCTTTTCTTTTATATTTCTTTTTATAAATATATCAAAGTAAACTTCTGTTTTCGAAGTTTTCGTTTTTCATAATAACAATGACATAGTTTTTTTTTTTTTTTTCTTCTTCTTCATCATCTTTTTTTGTAGCTTACATTGTCGTTTACAGAATTTACGCGAAGGAGAATGTAGTATTTTAACAACGTAAAATGGAAAGAAAAAGAGGAAAAAATTGTTTAAATCTGATATGAAGCACGATTTTTTTTTTTTTTTTTTTTTTTTTTTTACTTTTATCTATATATAAATATTCATATAAATGTTTAAAAATCAATTTTGTAACCTATTCAATAGTATTCCATTATGATTTATATTAATTTAAAACTATTACATGTTATGTAAAGTGTAATATAACTATTAAAGAAAATGTAAAAGAAGCTACAATGAGTGCGTCTGTTTACTCTAAAAAACGGAAAAGGAAGTGCCGGAAAAGGAAACCACGTGACGGTAAAAGTCGGAGAAAAGTTGGTGCCAGCAGCAAGCTAGGTCCAGGCTAGGCCTGAGATATCTCCCACTTTTACCTTCACGTGGTTTCCTTTTCCGGCACTTCCTTTTCCTCATTTTGAGTAAACAGAAGCACACATTATATTCAGAAAAAAAAAATACCGGATTTTACTGTACAATATGTCATATTGTACTTTATTTTTAAAGCAAAATACTATTCTCATATTGCACTTATCATAAGTTACTATATTTTGTATGGTCAGTAATGCAAAATTGCAAAACTTTATATCGATCTTGTTGCGAAAAAAGGCCTATCTCGTACTTTGTCAGGGGAAGCAAAAGGCCTATCCCGAACGTTATGGAGATGGCGCTCGAGATAGGCCTTTTGCTTCCACTGACAAAAAACGAGATAGGCCTTTTGCTTCCCCTGACAAAATACGAGATAGGCCTTTTTTTCGCAACAAGATCGATATATATATTGAATAAAGAAAAAGTATCATATTTAATAAGGATGTGTCATATCATAAGTTTATTTTTCAATTATAAATCCTAGTATAAAAATCTAGATATAAAATTTAATAAGTTAAATATGTAATGCCAAAAATAAATAAATAAATAAGTGGAAAATAATTTAATTATGTTTTGGCTTATCTCTAAATATTTTATTGTACTTTATTATTTAGCTTTGTATTATGATATGATGTTTAATTTAGCATGTTTTTACATAATTAAATGTTTGCATGACTGGTGTTATACCATACGTACAGTACTTTTAAAATTTGGTACACACAATTAATTTTACACTGATATAGTATAGAGGGAGTCAGAGAGAGAGAGAGAGAGAGAGAGAGAGAGAGAGAGAGAGTCATAATAATTCATTAAAACTTTGTGTCGTATATTAAAACAGATGTATACACATATTATAAATTGTAGAACATTAAAATTAAAGTTTATTGGAAGATATTTCTTCCATGTCAAAGAATAAAATTTATTAAAGTTTTCTCTTAATTTTATTATTGTGCACTTTGTCTGTAAAGGAGTTATTTTCATTAAATTTTCAAGAAAGTCAGCATAATATGATATAAACTAACCCCCCCCCCTCCCCAGAAAAAAGTCACTTTATTTATTAATTTTACATAATAAAGAAACCTACAAAGTTTCAACTAAATTCATTAAATTCTCATATATGAGATAAACGGGCGGTGTATCATTTTTATATATAATTTAACTTTTGTTTTTTCCGTAGGATGAAAATGAGCAACGTAGCCACCAAGTGAAAAAAGCTACTGAACGATAAAGGTATTTATAAGTTCTTGAGTAGATAGAGTTTTCCAAGTTTAAAGGAATAGACCACAGAAAAACATAATCATTTATCATTTATATCACAAAATACTTGATGGAATTTACATTAATAACTTTAGTTTGTCTCAAAGCCCAACATTAGCCCCGTAGCAGTGATCAGAAAATTTCAATTTATGCAACCCGCACAACATTTTCATACTTATTTTTGCATGTTGCTGACGTCATAAACATGAATTTTTACGCAAATTGCATACTTTACAGTTTTTTCACGCTCTCTCATGAGGCTACATTAACATTCTGGTAAAAATTGTCATTAGTTTCGAAGATTCCATTTCGTGTCTATTCATTAAAAAGTACATGTTGTATTAAGTGGTCTATGGCCTTAATATTGAGTGTATTTTACAAGATATGCAATTAGCGTGAACAAAATGAAAAAAAAAAAAGTATTTTCTCTTCTAAATGATTAACTCTAATTGATGCTGCTAACGCAAAGAGATTTTATATGTATACTACAGTATACTCTTGTCATTATACTTTTGAATATTCAATACTTGGAATTTAAATTTTATTTCTCTCATTTGTACTTTTTCTGTTCGGTAAATAAATTCATTTATGAAATCATCTCTTAAAAAAACAACTAATATTTTGATTTAATGGTTTTATAATTAATATATTAATTAAACGTTATAGAATCATAAAGAAGATCTAAAAAAATATCATTGCAAAAAAAAAAAAAAAAATTAACAAAAAATTAAACATATAAAAAAACAAAACAAAAAAAAAAAAAAAAAAAGAAAAAAAAAAAAGAAAAGGAAAATATAGGAAAAAAGAAATAATATTTATAACAATAGATTTATTTAAAGGATTTATATAATAGGTTTTCTTATAATCCACAATACAATTATATATCTTTATACTTGTATCCCCAAAACGTATGTTATTTGTTATTATATTATTTTTATATATATTGTGGCAAAAAAAAGAAAACACAAAGTGTGTCAATTTTTATTTATTGACACAAAGCAGTTTATCGTAGTATCATAAAATAGTGAGAAAATAGCCAACGAGTGACATTTCAGATTTATTTTATGAGAAACCACATAAAAATACGTTACAATTGTCAAAATATAAATTAAACTTCTATATCCAATCTTCTGTCAATCGATTGGATATTTGAAATGATACAATCGTAGCTTACACTTATTTAATTTAATAAGAGGAAAACGAAGAAGAAACATGTTTCTTTCCTCTCGATTTTATTCATAACATAATTAAATTTTATTTTATTGTGTTTCATTTTTCTTTTTGTTGAAACTCATATACCAAAATATCATTATTATTATTAATATAGCTCTAAAAACGTTGGAAATAAAAATGGGACAATGTAAAAAGTCCCCTTTTTTTCTCATGCTGTTTGTAAATGGAAAGTAATATTTAATTATACATGTTTTTAAAAACATTTTTGTTGTATAAAAATAGCTTTCTTTAATAACTTTCTAATTAAAAAAGATTAAATTTAAAATATTAAATTACCAATGCAATTTTTCAAATAAAAACGTAAAAATAAATAAAAACATAACAATCTATAATTTGGTACCAATAAAATTTTAATCCTTTATTTAATATACTTTTTTTTTAAAAATATAATAAATATATCTATAAAAAAGTTATAGTAATTTTTATTGAATATACTCAATGTTATTACTCATTGCAATAATACATATATCTGCTGTCGAAAATATCAATCATTTTATTCATTTTATGTAACATGATTTATTATTATTGTACATTTTACAAAGAAAATCATACTTCAATTTTATTCAGTACAATTTTTTTTTTACTACTTTTTCTATTTTATTTCTTTGTAAAAAGAAATATTAAATTTTTTATTACATTATTTTATTTCATCATATTTTTTTTTATTATACATATATTTCTGATTGAAAAGTAAGTAATTTGTTTGATTTATCTTTTTCTTTTTATTAACCAAATTTTGTACAATTTTTTTAACTTGTACTTTTTTTACGAGTTTTAATTCTCTCTCTCTCTCTCTCTCTCTCTCTCTCTCTCTCTCTCTCTCTCTCTCTCTCTCTCTCTATTTTGGATTAAATTTCTTATTTTATTATTGAAAAGTATTTTGTAGTTTTATATTCATGACAATCAGTAAAGATTCTGAATTTCCTTCTTGTCAAGTAAGATTTACTTTTACATGTTCTAAATCATTTTAAGAGATTTGAAAAGTATACATAAAATAAATATAAAACTATAGTTTAAATATATACGTATGAAGAAAGTTGGAAAAAATAAAAGTTTAAACGTTTCAAAAAGTTTTATAACCTACTTTTTAAGACAGATATACCACAAAATTTATAGTTTAAAATTTTTTTTCAAGTATTTTACTCTAGAAAGCAAATTTTTTATTATTCGTTATTATTATTTTTTTTAAATTAGAAATTGTGCAATGTCAATTTTTTTATTCAATACTTAACCACTGACAAATTTAATTAAACACGCTAATAAATGTTTCTAATGTATAAAATTATAGAGTTGTATGTTTTTTTTAAGGGAAATGCAAAGATTATATATATTAAGACCTAACTTCATTCATTCCAAATAATGACAATTGAAAAATATAAAAAGTGGTTATTAACTGTTATGGAAATTAATGATATCTTTTGAGATTGTCTACTTGATGTTGGCCATACAATTAAGGCCAGGACTGGCCAAAAACTGAAGGTGGATGTTTCAAAATCTTATGACCTGGTAATTTCAAAATTGTAAATTGATTTTTTTTTCACCTTTTTTAATACATCTTTCTACAAGAAAGTCAGAATACATTTTGTTTGCTAAATATTTTGAATAATTAATATTAATTGCTTTTATGATGCCGCAACAATTCGAATGCAATGTTATTAAAATGGTTCTATGTATTCCTTCCAATTTAAGAATTAAATAAATTAAAATGTTGTATTACATGTGAATTCTACATTATATCCCGTTTCCCGTTGCACCAAACTTTTTTCTAATTCATGCCATAAGTTTACACCATAATATGCCATAAAATGTTATATCATAATTTAACCGTACTTTCTTTGTGTGTATATTATGTTAATAATAATGGAAGTTAAGACTATCAAACGTATTTGTACTATATGAAAGAAATGTATCAAATTTTAGCAACATATTGGGTAACGAAAAGGTGTTATGATGTTGTAATTTAATTTTTCCTACAAACGTGGCATATTTTATAAATGGTACGAGATTTTAGCTGCATTTACATTAAATTGTGAAATTTTATGTATGGCTTCGTGTTAAACTTATTATTATATAATGCTATATAGAGTGTATATTTCAGAGTTAATTATAAAATTATGAAATTATGGAAGCCTTATAAATTGCCAGAAATGTTTTTGGTTTTGTTTGGTATTTATTTATAATTCTGCCCATACAAAATAATATAAAGCGCATCAGACTGAGAGAGAGAGAGAGAGAGAGAGAGAGAGAGAGAAAATAATTACAATTTGGTATTCGCTCGACTAATATTGTTTTTGAATATTTTAAAACTTATACTCCATGCGTATTTCTCTCATAAGAATTAAGTAAAACATTGACAAATTGGCATGTGATTATTTTAATTGTGAACATTTTAATCCTGATTTAATAAAGTTGTTAATATTGCATTATTTTATATGTAATGATTTATTGTTATTTCCTGTTGGGCTTACATGTATTGTACAGCAATATTGTATAGCAATATTGTTTCCATGTTTGTTTGCTTATTTGTTTGTTTGTTTGTTTGTTTGTTTGTTTGTTTGTTTGTTTGTTTGTTTGTTTGTTTTTTGTTTCAAGTACATAGTTATAACAATAAAGACTTTATGGAAAATATTATGCTTATTTAAAGGAATAGACCAGAGAAAAACATAAGCATTTATATCACAAAACACTTGATGGGATTTACATAAATAAAATTAGTTTGTCTCAAAACCCAATGATAGCCCCGTAGCTGTGATCAGAAAATTCAATTTATGAAACCCGCACAACATTTTCATACTAATTTTTGCATGTTCCTGACGTCATAAACATGAATTTTCACGCAAATTGCATACTTTACAGTTTTTTCACGCTCTCTCGTGGGGCTACATTAACATTCTGGTAAAAATTGTCATCAGTTTTTAAGATCCCATTTCGTGTATATTCATTAAAAAACACATGTTGTTTATGTGGTCTATGGCTTTAATAAGCTTCATAGTTCATGGTTGTATATTATATTACAGTATTAAATTTGCTATATTACTCTATAAGCATATTATAATCGTGCATTTATTTTTATCCATGTATTTACCCGTACAGAATACGGCAAGCGTCTTTCCTTTTACATAATTTTCATCACGTACATTTGTACTTTGTTATCATTGGTAGCTGTAGCTGTTAACTTTCAAATGTCATCATAAAGTTTGTCAGTTTTATTTTTAGATTTTGAGATGCAAGTCTTCTGAATAAAAAAATATTGTTTTTTAAGTTTCATTCAAAGTTATGGTATATTGAAAATATTGTTTTGTTAAAAAAGGCATGTAATACTTTTTTCATATTTTAAAATGTTATTTTAACCTATAAATTTTTAAAGCACTAAAAGTTTAAAATTAATGTTCGCATATCCTCCCTCCCATAAAATGCACAATTCCAATTAAAAAAACAAAACATATTATATATTACTGTACAGTAATTATTTCCAGTTTCGTAAGCAAAAAAAACAAAAAAAAAAAAAAAAAAGGGGGGGGGGGGGGGGCGGGAGGAGGTTACGAACATCATTAAATTTCAATTTTTTGCTACATCTTTGACAAAAAAAAAATGCATAATATGCAAATTTTTTTATTCTAATGGCCTACTCACACGGTGTGCTATTTTTAATGTGCAGTGCATGCATTTTCTATTTTAAACCATTAAAATTTTATGCAATCAATTTTATTGCATATTATTTACTTTGTGAACAAGACATAAAAACAAAGTCAAAACACAAACTTAATAAAATTAATGAGTAAAAATGCAATAAGTTGGGTCTCTAAAGTCAACGTTGGTTCAACTTTTTCTAGTCATAATATAAAGTCTGGAGAATCTAAGAATGCTTCAAGTTCATTTTAAAACAACAACAATCGATTATTTGTAGTACGCTATTTTGGACGGTTGTTCAAAAAGTCGACCTATCGCCCACATTATCAGAATCTCGGGACTTTAGTTAGCAAGACTTATTTTTTCATCAGATCAATTTTTAAAGCATACTTAAAGAAATAGCCCAAAGAAAAACATAAGCATTTATATAACAAAACACTTGATGGTACTTACATAAATAACTTTAGTTTGTCTCAAAACCCAACTGTAGCTCCGTAGCAGTGATCAGAAATTTTCAATTCATGCAACCCGCACAACATTTTTTTTTCATACTAATTTTTGCATGTTTGACGTCATAAACATGAATTTTCACGCAAATTGCATACTTAACAGTTTTTTCACGCTCTCTCGTGGGGCTACATTAACATTCTGGTAAAAATTGTCATCAGTATTGAAGATCCCATTTATTCGTATTTATTCATTAAAAAGCACATGTTGTTTTATGTGGTCTATGGTTTTAAGTCGTGGCTTGTGCTCACTGTTGTTAGTGGCTTGTGTGTGTTGAAATTTTATACTTGAACACAAACTTTACAGGCCTCAGTAGCGTAACCAGGGGGCTGATTCTGTAACTTCATATAACGAACAAAAGTTTTCAATTTCTAATGCAAATTTGTTTGTTGACCAAAAAGCGAAATAATTACAGAATCAGCCCCCAGGATTTAGAGACGGGAGGGGTCCAGGCATTGCTTAAACACTCCCTGTATCCATGCTTTTTCAGACCTGACGGGAAGGGGGTGGAGGCGTTCCGGAACCCCCTGAATACGCCCCAGGCATACCTCACTAAAGTATTCTGTGCCTTTCTAAACGCGTTAATGGCAATCTTTTAATTTTTAATTCTATGTGACGGCATTTTTAAACTTTGACCTGGTTATTTATTCATGTCAACTGAAGTTGTATATAAAATGAAACTTTTATATTATTTATAATATTCTTTAACACGCACGATTATGAAATGTGTATTACAAAATTGCTCTAACAGCAAGTCAATTAAAATCACAACACAAGCACTGGAAATTAATATTTTATAACCTAATATTACATTTTCCAATCAATATTTAAATGAAAAATAATAACTGATAATATATTGAAAACAAATATCCTAAAGGCTGAAGCAGAGTGATATTATATTTATTTTAAATTAAAATACTCATTAGTTCTTTTATCCGGAAAATTATTTTACTTTAGTTTGTTTTACATACTGCTTATTGGTTATAAATTATAATTTATTTTAATTCAAACATCATTATTATAATAGACCACTTGTAATGAAATGTTTTTTATATTTGCAACGTGTAAGGGAAAATTATTTTTCCCATAAGAAATGCATTAGGGATATATTATTTTAAAAAGTTTGTTCATTTCAAGTAGTACATAATGTTGTATGTTATATGAATCATTTAAAGGAATAGACCAGAGCAAAATATAAGCATTTATATCACAAAACACTTGATGGGATTTACATAAATATCATTAGTTTGTCTCAAAACTCAACAGTAGCCCCGTAGCTATGCTCAGAAATTTCAATTTATGCAACCCACACAACATTTTCATATTAATTTTTGCATCTTTCTGACGTCATAAACATGAATTTTCACGCAAATTCCATACTTTACAGTTTTTTCACGCTCTCTCGTGGGGCTACATTAACATTCTGGTAAAAATTGTCATCAGTTTTGAAGGTCCCATTTCATGTTTATTCATTAAAAAGCGCATGTTGTTTTATGTGGTCTATGGCTTTAATTAAATTATTACTTATTACCTTATTTCTGAGTTAAAATATAGTTTTTTAATGGCAGATTAATTATAATAATTAATAGCTTTGTTACGGTGTTGTAAGGAACATGACATGCTTCATTTTACGAAATCTACACCACAAAATAGGCATGAGGGAGAGAGAGAGAGAGAGAGAGAGAGAGAGAGAAAGAGAGAATAAGCAAAACATTGTGTCGTAACAAATTGTAAATGAAAACTTATTTATTTGGTTACTTATAGAAACTATTGCATTTGTATGTATTTATGTATAGGGTGTATGCGCATGACGTCATAATAAATGCACTTCGATGCCATAATTGATCAACGAATAACATTGCTTAGCATAGGATAAACGTGGGGATTTGCTCATTTCTTTGGAAAATCAGTCATTTTTTTGTCAGTATTATTTTTCTCACATACTTGAAACCCTAATTCAACTTGTTAACTGCAGCAATGCTTTCAAAAAAAGTGCTAAGTATTTTTAAACTGGCAAATGACATGTAATTTTCCCATGCAGGCCGATGTTATTTAATACTCACTTATGGCGTTTACTCTAAAATGATTGCAATAGATTGTAATAGTTAAGAGAAAAAAAATGCAATTGATTGTAATAGTGAAGAGAACAAAAAAAATGCAATCATTATGAGGACTAGAAAATTTTTAGGGGAGATTTTATAGCATATTCTGAAAAAAAGGCATCGTTTTAAATCGTTTGATATGTGATTTTTTTTAAATTAAATTATGAAGTATTAAAAATATTAGTAATACAAAACTGCAATTGGTCGTCACGATTGATAACTTTTGCGTGCACGCTTATGTAAAATTTACTGACCGTAATGCTATATTGCGATTTTTATTTTTTCCCCCTAAAATAATAAATACGTTAAAAAATTTTAAACAACTTAAGATGACTCATTTTCAGAATATATTTAGTATAAGATTTTTTTTCCTTAATTTATTTATTAGATCACCTTTTTTCAGCTTAGTTTTTTATTTCAGATTGTAAAAAATAAATCCTCTTAAATGATAACTTCTATTATTAATATGATTATTTTGAATATAATTTTTTATTCATTTTCAACAACTACGAAAAACTTACAACTTAATGTTGTGTTATTGCTCTCCCTTTTGCTCTGATAAAAAGTCTTTAAGGGATATTGCCTTTCTTATTGATTTTTTAAATCCATCAACCGTACATAATTGTATCTCGTATTTACGTATTTATTGAAGGGGAAAAATGAAAAAAAAAAAAAACAAAAAAAAAAAACAAAAAAAAAAAAAAAACAATCATATTTGTTTATATACACAAAAATATAGCATTAAGTTACTTGGTAATAGAAATAATCCATTAAAAAATTGATCACCCACAATTATAATAAGCTACAATGAGAATCAGTTTAGATGTGTGAGTTAACAAGACATTTAGTGAACACTGTAAACATCGCCTTCCCCTTCCCCCTTATTTTATTATTATTATTTTATAAATACTGTAATACTGTATTTTTTAATTGAGATAATAAGTTTTATTTATAAATATTTTATTTTGGTACATAATGTAAATATACTATAAAATAATTTATTTCAAGTACTTTACTCATATTTAAGTATAAAAACGAGATATTTTGATAAAACATTAATTTTACTCGTTGCTATATGAAAGTATATTATTTGGTTTTCACATACATAAAATATATTAAAAGAACACAAACACACGCACACACATACATACACACACACACACACACACACACACACACACACACACACACACACACACACACACACACACACACACACACACACACACACACACACACACACACACACACACACACACACATATATATATATATATATATATATATATATATATATATATATATATATTATAAATAATGACAGCACAACTTCCTTGGATATGATATACTCAGCTGGCTTGGTGTCTAGTAGTTGTGTGCATATTTATAACTACCTGCCTATTTATTAGCTATAGGAACAGGTCATATACTTTACTAAATACTGAATTAAACAGTGTTTTTCCCCTTTTAGATTATACTTTATTTTCTCATGTGCCGTAGTCTCAAATATAATATGAGAATTTTACATAAATGGTATAAACCGAATTGCTTTGTTTCTTAATTGCAGAGTAATTATCAGTATTACAAACGTGAAGTTGCTCGCCTTGCGCCCGTATGCACTGCAGAAGTGTTCAATTCTCGCCACGCGCGTGTACGCACGGGTAAGGCTTATTACTGCCTGGTGCAATTGCGCACAAGAGGTACCGATTCTCTAGATCAACCTACATTAATCTCAGTGGTTACACCGCAAGTGCACTCTCAGACACTGGGCTGCCTTTGGTAGGAAGCCGCTCTCTGTCAGAAGACAAGCCACCGTTGCCGGTGGCTGGGAGAGTGAAGTTTAGTTCGCTTTACCGAGTTCTCTACACCTCGTTTTTTCCCTCGGCAGAGGAGAATATTCCTAAGCGCAAGCGCGCCATCTACTTTGGAGATGGAGGGAATAATACTTACTTTTCTCCTCTTTCGCTGCAATACTGAACACCTTCTGAGCAATGCGAAGTATGCAAATAACAAAGCAAACAAATATTTTCTTACCAAATAACTGTTGAGTACAAATAAAATAATATACATATTCTGCCCAAAACCCAAATTCAATATTAAAATGATTATGAATGCTAAAATAAATATATAAAAACTTTACCTTCAAACTAAAATAAAATACTATTTCAGTCGTAACTATTACGTAATATATAAATCGCAATCTACATACGCAAATCCGTTCATTATAATACCTAACTTTGCTGCATACGCCGTAGTGGGTTAATTTATGAAGTACGGTGCATTAACGTAGCGTGCAAAATGATAAAGCATCATTTTGCGATGTAATTTTACTTGAAACTTCATATTTGCGAAGTTTAACACAACACATGTAAAAACAATATTGTTTTTATAGCTCCTGTAAGTTTACTGTATTCTTAACAGTCAATATATAAAACCGTCAACTTCAAACCAACCCTAAATAAATGCTTAGCAAAGCGGTGCATTTCACTACCCCAGCAACAAAGAGAGACACTACGCTGGAGAAAAAATGTGCATGCAGATAGGACAATTTTTAATTGAAAATTTAGCTTGATATTGATATTAACTTGACTGAGACAGTAGTTCACTCTAATTTGAAATTTTTTTTAAAAAAAAATTGCAAGACAAATAAAAAATTTTGACCAAGGTTGTGGGCAAAATAAACGTTTTTTAAATAAAATGAGGCACATTGGGGTAATATATAAAGCATAAAACATATTTTACAAACATGACAATTAAAATACAAATATCACAAATTAAAATTGGACTTGCGTGGTCAACAAACTTCAACGTAGTTGCAATACTGGGTCAGAAGCCGAAACGCGCAGGTTTAGTTCTAGCTCGTCTGGGCCTCGTGCTAGCTGTGGCTGGAGGTGCAGGTTGCGCTGGCTCGTCATCGTTCTCGAGAGGTTCTACTGCCCAATCTGGCTTGTAGTGATGTGGCTTTAACTGGTCCGCATTTCTGCGTCCTCCACTCTGGCCCTCGAGAGTTCGCAACTCATACGAGTTTGGAGCTATCTGCCTATGTATGATGTATGGACCTTCATACGGATGCGCTAAACTGCTAACAATACCGCGCGCGGCATCACTGAGGATGTTGGTTTTCCGCCACACCATTTGCCCTACAGCAAATGTGTTTTCCTGACGTGTCTCGTCGTATCTCTCAGCACGAGCTTTCTTTGCCGACTCAATGTTAGAGTTTGCCAGATCGTAAGCTAGCTGCAGCTCACTCTTGAGCTCTGTAGCATAACTCAAACGTTGCTCATCTGTGGGATGAGGCAAGTCACCTCGTGCGCTCAACGCAAATGGTGAGACAAGCTCTCTGCCTAGGTGGAGTTTAGCTGGTGTGAGACCCGTCACAGCACTTGGAGACGACCTCAGGGCATAGCAGAGTGCTGGAAGGTACTTGTCCCAGTGCTTATGCACCTCAGCATAAGCTTTTATGCACTGCTTCACAGTCCTAATATAACGCTCCGAGGGGTTACCTTGCGGCCGGTATGCTACTATAGTTCTGTGCAAGATATTCAACTCTTCGCACACTTTCACCCAAGCATTACTGATATATTGAGGACCATTATCAGTTCTGATCTGCGTCATAAAACCATTGCGACAGCAGTAGTCAATAAGTTTATCTACTACAGCTCGTGCTGTTGCTGCACGTATGGGGAAAACTTCCACCCATTTAGAGAAATCATCCACCATGATAAGAGCATACTGGTTGCCCTTTGATGATGTTGTGAGAGGACCAAAGAGGTCCGCGCTAACAGCATGGCCAGGCGCCGTTGCTGTGTCTGTAGCCATGAAACCGACAGGTTTTTGGTTCGACGGTTTTACTCGCTGGCAGATTTGACAGCCGCGTATGTACGCTTGCACGTCTTTCATCATACCCCGCCACGTGTATAGAGCGCGAACTCTGGCTAAACTCTTGCGCACTCCTAAGTGTGCACTGAGTACATGGTCATGAGCTGATTGCATCACCGCGTGACGTATGTTGCTCGGTACTACAAGCCATCGTTCTTCCTTTTTGCCTAGCTTGTAAAGCACTCCATCGTCAGAAAGCGTGTATATTCCTCGCACGTGCTCTTTGTTTAGCGACACATCGTTCATGAGCTTGGTAACACTGTCGTCAGCTGTTTGCGCTGCACGCCACTCATCTGGTGTGGCTGGTAATGGGGGGTGCTTTAGAGGCAACTGCCCACGCTGCCCTGGGGGGTCAGCTGGCGTTTGCTCTACCTCCTTGTTGCGCTCAGGCACGCTGGCAGCGATTACGTCATCGCTCTCGTCAGAGTCAGCAAATAGCAGGTCTAAATGCAATGCATCCATTGCTGCAGGCTGCTTGGCACAAGGGCACTCGGTGCAACGACTGCATGAATGCGCAGACATTGGTATCTCACCACTTTCATACTCCTTGAACTTTAGCTTGACCTCTCCTGGGGGGTCCTCGATCGGCACGACATCGTCCTCATGTCTGTTAAACAGCTGAGAGTCAGGACCACAAGGTGCGCGTGACAGGGCGTCTGCCACATGCATAGTGGAGCCCTTACGATGCTCGATCGTAAGATCCATGCCCATAAGTCTTAGGGCCCACCTTCTTATACGCCCAGAAGGTTCTTCCATAGTCATCAAGTTCTTTAGCGCAGCATGGTCAGTCCAGACTGTACAATGCTGGTAGGATATGTAGTGCTTAAATTTTGCAAGGCTGTTCACTAGAGCTAAGCATTCTAGCTCTGTGATGCAATAATTGCGCTCCGCAGAGTTGAGAGTTCTGCTTGTGAAAGCAATAGGACGCAGTCCTTTATCTCCTTCCTGCATAAGTACAGCTCCAATACCCTCGACAGACGCGTCACACTGAATAAAAAATTCACGGTCCATGCGAGGTAACATGAGTACAGTATCCGACGTGATAGCAGCTTTTAGTGCGTCGAACGCACTTTGTTGTGGTGACGACCAGATCCACGTGACTTCCCGCCTCAGTAGGGTGGTGAGTGGTTTCGCAATGACTTGGAAGTTATGCACGTAAGATCTATAGAAACCAAAAAGACCAAGCATCTGCTGTATGTGCTTTTTTGTCTTTGGCACTGGATACTGCTCTATAGCACGTATCTTCTCAGGGTCTGGTTTAATCGAACCCTTGGACACTACATGTCCGAGAACTTTCACCTCGGTACAGCAAATCTGCACCTTAGAGGGGTTTATGGTCATGCCGGCGTCTGAAAGACGTTTAAAGACTTCCTCTAGATTGCGAGCCATTTCCTCTGCGTTCTTTGCCCATACAATACAGTCATCCAAGAAGGGGATTACGTATTTGTATGCGATGCCATCGAAGATTTTATTCATTAAGGCTTGGAATATCCAAGTTCCTGACTTGAGACCAAACGGTAGACGTTTATAACGAAAACAGCCCCTATGCGGCGTGATAAATGCTGTTATGTCACGGTGCTCAGGCTTAATTTCAATCTGATTATAGCCAGAGCTAAGATCAATCACCGTATAAATGGCACTGTCACCCATCTGTGCGAAGATATAGTCCATTCTTGGCAGTTCAAAGGGTGCGCATCGCAGCCATTTTGAAACTGGGCGGTAGTCCACAACTAAACGCCAATTAGGCGGCAAGCCTTGCTGTTGTTTTTTCTTCACCATCACTGGACAGCAGGCCCATAAATTGTTAAAACAATTTTCAACGATGTCATTGTCTAGGTCCTTGTCTATTATGCTGTCCATCACCTCCATCTTAGCTAATGTAGTGGGCCGCGACCGTGCTCGATGAGGTTTAGCATTGGGGTCCATGTCGAACTCGCACTGATAGTTCTTTACTTTGCCAGGCTTGCTGGAAAATAAACCTTTATGCATGAACCGTCGCATCACGCGTTCAATACGCTGTTTATCAGTGTACGATCCACTGGCGTGCTCCATCACTTGTGCGAGCCATCGCTCATCAACTTGCACATAGCTGCATGATAAAAACAACGAAGCTTTGGCGAAAGGGATAACTTCTTGCGGCTCAGAGCCAATAGTCCACCCTCCTTCACTTATATTTAAGTTGAGTTTAGTACCACGCATGAAATCACGTCCAAGCAATACTGCTTTGTTTAGGCCAGGTAAAACAAAGAATCTTTGTTTTCTACTGTAGCCAGACCACGTGAAGTGTGCTGTCACAACACTAGTGATCTTGGTGTGTCCCTGCGCTAAATTCAGCGGTATATCAACTTTTTTAAATTTAAAACCTTTGGCTCTGAGCTCTTCCGCTATATCAGAGCCAATGAACGAGTGGCTGCTTCCACTGTCTAGCAGACCGAGACGTTCTTTACCTAGCAGCTTAAGAACAATAAGCGGCTCATCATCTTTGTGCTTGACCTCCTGCTTACTCTGATTAACACCTGTTATTTTAATATCAGAAGTCTGATTGACTGTGTCAGCGGAGTGGCCAAGCTCAATATTATTGATCTCTGCTACTACTTCTTTCCAGTGGTTTGTACGTACATGTACACTGCTAGGCAGAGCTAATTTACAATTAATTACATTTTTAAAAACTGGGAGAACCTCGATGTCTAAGCCTAGTTCCTGGAGATGACGTAACTTTTTGTTCCGCCGGTAACGTCTATTCTTTAGAGCGCGCTGGCGGCTCTTCCTTATTTCTTTACGTTTAGCTTCAAAAGCTTGCATATACATAAGGGTTGCTTCTATGCGGCGACTTGTAAACAGAGTGCCTCCCTCGCCACACCTATTTAGTGCTGCGAGGGAGGTTGGTCGTTTTTTGACACGGGTGATGTAGCTGACTGATCACAATCACGTGCTGCGTGCCCCGTGCATCTGCATCTGTAGCAAATCAGGGGGGTACGATCACGAGCGCGAGGTCTGTTGTCACGTGTTTCACGTGCCTCGCGAGCCCCACGTTGACTTCTGTTTGCACCATTATAGCTAAATGAGTGCTGTTGCTGTCTAGACCTTAAAGGGTCTAATGCATTGAGACTGACTTGCACAGCTGACAATGCTGAAGTACTGAAGGTAGGACTGGGCGTGGCTGATGCAGAGCCAGCACTCGCATATGGACGAGGAGAACTGTCTGTGTACGCTAACGAAGGCTCTATGAAATGAGAGGCTGATGGCGGTCTCTTATACATACGTGACTGAAGCACAGCATCTTGTATACGGAGCGCCTCGAGAGATAAATCTCGTAAAGATGCAAATTCTCTGCCATAAGTATACTGGCGATACGCTGGGTGCATCTGTGCAAGTACTCTCTCTACTTGCTCTTGCTCAGTAAAATTGCCACCGAGTCTTCTATAATACTCGGCAATGGTGTGAACAAAAGATGATAATGGTTCATCTGGATGCTGAGTGCGAGCAGATAAATCTCGCATCAGTCTCTGCTTATAGCTAATTGAAGCAAATTCAGCTAAAAATATTTCAGTGAATTCATGCCATGACTGAATGTTATTATGCAGCGACCACCACCTAGCTGCTTCTCCTTCGAGCACCACATTCATGTGTGTGCTAATCAAGCTGTCTGGTGTGCGTCCCAAAGATTTTGCATAACGCTCAAATTCTGCAATAAAATCTGCAGGTGAGCGAAAGTCGCGCCTTCCTATGAAGCGTGGCATAGGCAGTATAGGCATATCACTCGCCTGCAAGTAGCTAACTTGATGAATAGCATACGGCATCATACTAGGCGGGTAGAATGATGGTGTGTATGGCGGTACTGGCTCATACGGCATCCTATATGGAGTAAACTGCCCCGGCACTGGAGCTCTTGGCTGCAAGAATGGTACTTGCAGCAAACTGCTGACAGGTTGCGTGCTATGAACTGTGGTGGCGGCAGGCATAGTAGCTGCCGCTGGCAACGAGGCTATTGGGACAGGTAGTACAGCCGGTAGCTGAATGACACCCGTATACATGCCTGACGCTGACGCCGCAGGCACAATGCTTGGATGAGTGGCGAACTGCAAACCAAAGTTGAGATTTGCATAACTCTGTGTGGGCGTTGTCACCGCTAGGTTGGGTTGCATGCTTACAACTGGCAAAAAATTAATTACATCTGGATATACAGGAACATTATAGTCAACTAATGACTGAGAAATTAATTCTACTGGTGCTGGCTGCGACGCCTGCCTTGCTGTGTTATTGACATTCAACAACGCAGCTGCAGCCTCACCACGTGATGTACTATTACACACAGTGCAATCAGCACTGTAGGTCCCATCGCATAATCTGCACTGATTACTGCTCATCGCCGTACTCATCGGCGGAATGCTCGACGTCGAACACATCGGCGTGACGTCACTACCAACCCTCGTGGTTGGTGTGCCAGTAGTGGGCACATTGACATTGGTACCAATACTACTTCCCGCTACGCTAGCCGCGCTAGACGTAGCTACTGCTGCTGCTGACTCCGGAACAAGTGGCTGGTTCTCGCCAGGTCCACTACCCGCAGTGCCCGGTTGGGTACCATTGCGGGTTATAACCATCTTGCTGAGATGCACGAAGCTCGAATACTCTTTACTAGGCGAGAAATAAAACGCTTGTTTGCAAGCTGAACGTATTTCTTTACTGCGAGGTGAAAATAGTATATAAAATATACTATGAAGTTTTTTTTTTTTTTTTTTTTTTATGTAGAAAAAACTATTGCTTTTTAATAAAAACCAATTATTGTAGAAGTAACTGTAGAATTTTGAATCCAAAATCTGTTGTGTAGACTGCAATATTGCAAAACGCAATTTTTTTTTTTTTTTTTTTTTTTGCTCACGCAAAAATTCGTTGCAATATTTGAGACTAATTAGGCACTAATTAGTTAAAACTCTACTGGCCGAGAGCCCCCATATAAATAATGACAGAGCTGCACTGTTAATTAGCCGATGCCCCCATATAAATAATGACAGCACAACTTCCTTGGATATGATATACTCAGCTGGCTTGGTGTCTAGTAGTTGTGTGCATATTTATAACTACCTGCCTATTTATTAGCTATAGGAACAGGTCATATACTTTACTAAATACTGAATTAAACAGTGTTTTTCCCCTTTTAGATTATACTTTATTTTCTCATGTGCCGTAGTCTCAAATATAATATGAGAATTTTACATAAATGGTATAAACCGAATTGCTTTGTTTCTTAATTGCAGAGTAATTATCAGTATTACAAACGTGAAGTTGCTCGCCTTGCGCCCGTATGCACTGCAGAAGTGTTCAATTCTCGCCACGCGCGTGTACGCACGGGTAAGGCTTATTACTGCCTGGTGCAATTGCGCACAAGAGGTACCGATTCTCTAGATCAACCTACATTAATCTCAGTGGTTACACCGCAAGTGCACTCTCAGACACTGGGCTGCCTTTGGTAGGAAGCCGCTCTCTGTCAGAAGACAAGCCACCGTTGCCGGTGGCTGGGAGAGTGAAGTTTAGTTCGCTTTACCGAGTTCTCTACACCTCGTTTTTTCCCTCGGCAGAGGAGAATATTCCTAAGCGCAAGCGCGCCATCTACTTTTAGTCCAGACGGTGAGCGCAAAAATATCATTGGGAGGTCCAACAACCTCAGAACTTATTGAATTTTGGATATGTGGTAAAGCATAAAATTCTCTATGGCAGAAAAAAAGTACCACATTGCACCCCTTGTGCTTAAGCCGCCATCTTGAAAAAGATGGCGGAAAAAGTGCCTCTACGTTTTATTTTTTTGTGAGAGTTGTATGAGAGATAAAAAAATTATAAAAATATATTTAGATAGAGGATAAGTTTGTTAAATATAAAAAAATTAAAAACATATCGTAAGTTAATAACTTTTAATTTTATACAACAAAAGGTAAAAACATTGCACTAAACTTTCAGAAAAATCGTAAATCTTAATATATTGCGCTTATCTTACATGAAAATTGTTCAAATAAAAATTTTGCGTAAAACTATTCACATTATTTAAATGTTTTGATATTTGAAATCGGCTCATAACTAAGGGCTGCAGGAAAAGAAAACCTCGAGCCCGCGTGGTCTCACTTCTGGTGCTGTGGTGCGAGCCTCGCAGTCGCCGCCTAAGCTCGGTCGGTATATTGCAATCTGCTATGCCGCGCGCAGGCGCATTGATGCATTTTTCTCGTAAATGTTAAAAATAGGGATAGAACTGTGAGCCTTATGTTAGCTATGTTTTCACGGCGCATAAGGTTGATAGTCGCAAACTTTATTTTTACATTTACGATTCTTAATAATAATAGTTTTTATTTTATATGGATATCAATTGACTTCATCATTATATTTTTTACTTAAACTATGGAAATAATTATATATAAAAAAAATACGAGTTTTATATTTTGTATTTATATTATTTATTTAAATTTCAAGTGATTTATTTTAATTCTGAACGGGATTGAAGTTCAGTGCTTATTGCATTTTTATTTTTTAGTGAAAATTAAAAGTTAATTGTTTCACTAAATCCTTTTTATAATGTATAGCAAAAGGAAACTATTTACAACTAATTTCTCATATTGCGTATAATTAGTTAACTTTACGCATGTATGCAACTGTGTTGTCCAGATGTTGGTGCATTCTACGTGCAAGCGTCTTGCACGTGGACCACTTGCTGGTCAGTTGCTTCCTGTCGTATAGAAATTTTGGTCTTTTTGGGAATTATTTTATAAGCTAAGTTCAGATAATTGGAAAAAATTTAGTATTAGCTGAGATTTACACAAGAGCGTATGTTTTGAGTTTTGTGCTGTTGTTGTGTTATGTATAATAAAAAAAAATATATATTGAATATTTTTTAAAATGTGCAACGTTAATATTGAATGTGTGATATGTGGGGAAATAATAAAAACTGATACCTCAAATATTGTTACAGTTAAACAAAAAGGTATTTTAACATTGACAAATGCGAGTGTTACTCGGGGTGACAATTTGCATTTGCTTTTTTCCCAGCTTACTGAAATTACGTTACATAAAAACTGTCAAGTAAGTTACACAAGAGCAAGAGATTTAGAAGAAATTAAAGCCTGTAATGCAAAAACTAATGCTAATCATGTTATTAACGTACCTGTTCTTAGATCAAATGAAATACAGTTTGATTTTAAAAATAATTGCTTTATATGCGGTCAAGAAGCAAATATAGATAATAATACAAAATATGCTAGAGATCGCCGCAATGACATTAGCTTAGTGACATTAATTAACAATAAAGAGAAAATTATCGCCAAGGCTAAAGAAAAGTGTCGTGATTCTCTTGTCCGTAGGTTAAGCACTACAATTGATTTAGTCGCATGTGACGCTCGTTATCACCGTGATTGTTATAAGGAACTCATGTTTGGTCCTGATAAAAACGTACCTCCTAACACACCTGAAATGTATGAAAAAGATCTGGCTTTTTTAAAATTATGTACTTTTATAGAGGAGAATGATGATTGCCAGTTTTCATTACTTGAATTATCACAAAAAATGACTGAACTTTCAGCTTCAAGTGAAACTTATTGTCAACACTATTTGCAGTCAAAATTAATTAAACACTACGGTGATGATGTGATAGTTTTAAAAAGTAAAGGTAAACCAAATATTATTGTGCACACAAGATCATTTGCAAAAGTTGTTCATGATAAGTGGTACACTGAAAAAAAAGAAGATTTAGAAGAAGAAAAAATTAGAATAGTGAAAGCAGCTGCAGCAATTATATATGAAGATTTGTGTTCTTTGTTGTGCGATTGTAAAAACTATAATACTGTAAATAATGACAATTTAGAACAGTTTATACCTGCTACTCTGTTAACTTTGTTAAATAATATAATTATTGGACGAAAAAAATCTAAAGATATTAAAGTGAAAATAGCATCAATTGCACACGCTATAATGTCTGCAACTCGTCCAAGATCATATCTATCTAATTTACAAGTGTGTTTTAGTGTATGGCTGCATAAAAAGTTTGCATCTAAATTGTTAATTGATATGGCATCAAAATTAGGATTTGGTTGCTCGTATCATGAAGTTCAACTTTTTGAAAATGCAGCGTGTGAGGTGTCGCAAGTATCGATGCAAAACAATGGATTCGTACAGTTTATTTTTGATAATGCTGATATTAATCAATGTACTCTAACTGGTAGTGGAACATTTCATTGCCTAGGTGGAATTATGTGTATTACACCTGCCACTTCCGCTATTCGCACGCAGTGCATTATGCGCAAAGCGAACATGACAGCAAGTGACGAGTATGTAAAAATTCAAGTATCAACTTTTAATGGTAGTAATAGATGTGGCATGCAAAATAATATTGTGACTGATTTATCTTACTTGTCTAAGTTAAATATAAATCACCATATTGATATAGACTCGTTACCAATGCTAGGAAAATGGTTAAAAAATTACCCTTGTCCATCATGGTCTGGTTATATGACTTTAGCAACGTCTCGTGAAACTATGTACGAAACTTCAGACGTTTCCTATCTTCCATTCATCAGATTAAGTGCAACAAATCCAAGTGCAATATACAGTGCTTTAATTTTCGTAGAAAAAGAAAGTAAAAGACTGAAACAAGATATCGGTATCGTTACATTTGATCAACCATTGTTTATAATTGCTAACGAAATTATCTTAGCAGTAAAAAAATCACAAGAGTTACTGAATATACACGTCCGCTTAGGAGGATTTCACATGCTTATGTCTTTCCTTGGATCTATAGGATATGTTATGGCTGGGAGTGGACTCGAGGAAGTGTGGAGTACAGTGTATGCAAAAAACTCAGTGCTTCATATGCTCTCTGGTAAAGCTGTAGCACGTGCTATAAGAGCTCATCTCTTGACTGACGATGCATTAATATCTGTGTTATTAGACAACGTTGATGACAAATTACAGTATCATGTTAATGAGGTAAAACAAGTTCATTTTCAATTACAAAATAATGAAATAACAGTGAATGATGCAATGAAACTCGTGTCACTACAAGAAGTTTCTAAAATTATTGCACAAGAACTCACATCAGCTTCCGTAGAAAACCGAACAACAAGATTATGGAAACAATATCATGAATTTATAATACTGCTTCGTCTGTTTATAAGAGCTGAAAGAACAGGTGACTGGAGCCTGCATGTTTATTGTGTAAAAAAAATGATTTCCGTTTTTGCCGCAACTGGACATCACAATTACGCAAAGAGTTCACAACTTTATTTGCAAAATATGATTATAATGCAAGAAAAAATGTCTCCTACCATGTTAGCTCAATTTACAGGACAAGGTTACTTTACAATTCGCAGAAGCTCGCGCTTCTGGAGTGGCTTATGGAGTGACCTTACGATAGAACAACATCTTATGCGAGCGATTAAATCACGCGGTGGACTCTCTCGCGGTCGCGGATTATCAGATTCAGTTACCACCAAGTGGATCAAATCGATGCCAGCAGCAACTGCATACTCTCTAAGTATTGAAAATATAGCAGGATTAAGATCTGAAACTTCTGAGCAGCACGTTGATCTACAAAATTCACGTCAACGATACGACAAAGACAACTTAGAAAAATTTATTTCCTACTTCGTTTCTCACTCCCCATTTAAAACAAATACAAACGAGCTGAAATCAATATCAAGTGGTCTTATTGGAAATGAAAATACAAACTGTGATCAAGTAGAACATATAGGAGATGAAATCATTTTAAAATTAGCTGGTACACAATTCAACAATGTACATTTTAAAAAAAAAGATCGAGTTTCAAATCTTGCATCAGTGAAATTAAGTGTTAATAAAATTGGTGAAACTATGGAACCAGTCAATATAATGCAGCTGTTTAACCGTATTATATGCCTTAATCTTGATGAAACTGATTTAATGGCTTGCATGGGATATGAACTCTCCCCAGTGGCCACGTCTATGTTTAATGATTTAGGTGAGATGAGGAAATGCAAAAAGTCAGTACTGCAAGATATAATAAACAGTGAGGTGCAAAAACATGAAGATCAAATTCGTTGTGTATCACCTGAGGAACATTATATTATTGATGGAGGTTACTTGCTTCGGAAAGTAGTCTGGACCCGTCCATGTACATATGGAGAAGTAATAAATAATATTATATATTACGTCAAAAAGTACTATAAAAATAATGTTACAGTAGTTTTTGATGGCTATAGTAGTGTAACGTCCACAAAAAATAGTGCTCATGCATCTCGTTATAAGAATTGTAACAACCAAGAGATATTTGATTTTAATAATGAAACTGAAATTGCTATTAACCAGTCTGACTTCCTAAGTAATCCTCAAAATAAAGAAAAATTTATATCTCTACTCTCCACATCTTTAATTGAATCTTCTATTAATGTAGAAATAGCACATGAAGATGCTGATACTTTAATTGCAACACACGCAATTAAAGTTGCAAGTGAATATCCAGTCACAGTTATTGCAACAGACACTGATATATTAGTACTACTAACAGCCCTGGCTCCTCCTGATAACAAAATAATTATGATATCTCCTTGCCATGGGAAGAAAGAAGACAAATTTAAAAAATTCCCAATATCATCTGTACAAAAACATATTGGATTTCCTCCTAAGTCACTATTATTTTTACATGCAGTATCAGGTTGTGATACAACGTCAGCTCTATTTAGAAAAGGAAAAAATATTTCTTTCAAATTAATGAAAAGGAATAAAACACTACAGAGTACAGCGTTAAGTTTTTGTGAGCAAGATGCTGATATCAATTATTTACTTACAATAGGAGAATTATTTTTGCTTCAACTCTACAAGTCAACAGAAAAATCATTAGATACAGCAAGATACTTTGCATATATAGCAAGCACTGTCAATAGCAAAATAACTTCAAAGTTCGAACTCTCTAATCTACCTCCCACCACTGCAGCAGCAAAACAACACATTCTACGTTGTTATTATCAAGTACAACAATGGCTAGGAAGAGAACTCGATCCTACAAATTATGGTTGGTCAAAAGATAAAAGCAAGAACTTGTACCCAATTATATCTGACCAACCACCTGTACCTCCTAGTATATTGGAATTATTAAATTGTGAGTGCACAACAGACTGCAGCAGTGCAAGATGTACATGCAAGAAGAATGGCATCTTTTGTGGTCCTGCATGTGGTCATTGTCGAGGATATGCATGCGCTAATACCGAGCCAATAGACTACGAGAGCGATGATGACCCTGATGAGCACCAAGAAACACCAACATCAATCAAAAGTGTGAAGTACACACGAGAGACTGCACAACAAGCCACTCACGTGATCGCGACCGACAGCGAGAGTGATGAAAACGCCACAAGTCCAAAACGCCGCAGAACTGATTATAAACTATAAGGTATATAAATAAAATATATGAATTTATTATGTGTGTGTGTATAATAATATAATATAATATAATATAATATAATATAATATAATATAATATAATATAATATAATATAATATAATATAATATAATATAATATAATATATTACAATATAATTTAATAATATTATTTGTGTATATATAAAATATATATATGTAAAATAAGAGAAAAAGTGAACTGAGAAAGATGATCAATCGTCAAGTATATTTTTTCTAGTTTATAGTTAAATAATATTTTATTATTATGAATTAACATATAAAAAGCACACAAAAAATTATTATTTTATATTTTATTATATTGTTGCAGATTCTAATTCAACTCCGAAAAATTATTCTCGTAAATGTAAAAATAAAGTTTGCGACTATCAACCTTATGCGCCGTGAAAACATAGCTAACATAAGGCTCACAGTTCTATCCCTATTTTTAACATTTACGAGAAAAATGCATCAATGCGCCTGCGCGCGGCATAGCAGATTGCAATATACCGACCGAGCTTAGGCGGCGACTGCGAGGCTCGCACCACAGCACCAGAAGTGAGACCACGCGGGCTCGAGGTTTTCTTTTCCTGCAGCCCTTAGTTATGAGCCGATTTCAAATATCAAAACATTTAAATAATGTGAATAGTTTTACGCAAAATTTTTATTTGAACAATTTTCATGTAAGATAAGCGCAATATATTAAGATTTACGATTTTTCTGAAAGTTTAGTGCAATGTTTTTACCTTTTGTTGTATAAAATTAAAAGTTATTAACTTACGATATGTTTTTAATTTTTTTATATTTAACAAACTTATCCTCTATCTAAATATATTTTTATAATTTTTTTATCTCTCATACAACTCTCACAAAAAAATAAAACGTAGAGGCACTTTTTCCGCCATCTTTTTCAAGATGGCGGCTTAAGCACAAGGGGTGCAATGTGGTACTTTTTTTCTGCCATAGAGAATTTTATGCTTTACCACATATCCAAAATTCAATAAGTTCTAAGGTTGTTGGAGCTCAAAACATATTCAGTCTGGACTATTTGGAGATGGAGGGAATAATACTTACTTTTCTCCTCTTTCGCTGCAATACTGAACACCTTCTGAGCAATGCGAAGTATGCAAATAACAAAGCAAACAAATATTTTCTTACCAAATAACTGTTGAGTACAAATAAAATAATATACATATTCTGCCCAAAACCCAAATTCAATATTAAAATGATTATGAATGCTAAAATAAATATATAAAAACTTTACCTTCAAACTAAAATAAAATACTATTTCAGTCGTAACTATTACGTAATATATAAATCGCAATCTACATACGCAAATCCGTTCATTATAATACCTAACTTTGCTGCATACGCCGTAGTGGGTTAATTTATGAAGTACGGTGCATTAACGTAGCGTGCAAAATGATAAAGCATCATTTTGCGATGTAATTTTACTTGAAACTTCATATTTGCGAAGTTTAACACAACACATGTAAAAACAATATTGTTTTTATAGCTCCTGTAAGTTTACTGTATTCTTAACAGTCAATATATAAAACCGTCAACTTCAAACCAACCCTAAATAAATGCTTAGCAAAGCGGTGCATTTCAATATATATATATATATATATATATATATATATATATATATATATATGAAGGAAAAATAAATAAATTTTACAAATATGCTTAAGTTTGACAAATAAAAAATTGCCTAGTTTTATTTACGAATGTGTAGTCATAATAATAAATATAATAATATGTTATTTAATAAATTATAAAAATGGGAGCAGAAAAAAATATGTGTACTGTATAATATATGTATTGTAAAGTATTATCTTAAATTAAATTGTATGAATTTATTGCTATTATAAAAAAAAAAGGTTAACTGGCCTCTAAATAAAAACCATTTTATTATTATTTTTGCTCGTAGCTATAAGTGTTAACCCACGTAATATAATGGGTTATTTCTTAAATTGGTTCACATAATTTTTATAAACAGAAAAAAAAATTGCATAGTGTACTTCTTTGAAACCACCCCCTTTTTTTCCTTTTTTTTTTTTTTTTTTTTTTAATGGTAAATAGCAAGTTTACTGTAAGTATAGGGTGTATGCATTCATGTTAAAGTCGACACCATGTTGGATAACTTAATAACATGGGTGGCATTGGAAAATTTTATCATTTTGCCAGTTTAAAAATACAATGCAATATTTTTGAGAGCATTGATGTTGTTAGTATGTTGAATTAGCATCTCAAGAGAAAAATAACATTAACAAAACATTAACAGATTTCCCACAGAAAATTGGCTTAAACAAAGTTTGTCCTATATGCTGAGCAATGTTATTCACTACTCCAGTATGGCCTCCAAGCGCAATAAATATGACGTCATGCGGATACACCAATAATGTGATTATCTGAACAATATTTATAGAACTTGAACAAATGCTATTCATGAAACAACGTTCCCCCCCCCCCCTCTTAAAAAAAAGAAAGAAAAAGAAACGTTTTTATATCATGAATGACAATGTAAGTAGGATGTTGTATCAATTTAGTGTGTAACTAAAAAGTTCAGCGCAATACAACCTTGTATTTGGAGCACGAACGTACATGTTCAACTTGTTTCTTTGACTATTACTCGTTCACTTCATTTATTATAAACTTTTCAAATTGTGCTTTCATTCCATTTTTCTGTGTTTTAGAGTTTTAGGATTTCAATTTAAAAAGCTCAACTTAAAACTACCATAAAGCATAACTAAATTATATAAAAAAAACTTACTGGTGGTTTTCTTAATTTGTGTGCTATTATTTGTAACGCAGAATAAAATTAAAATAAAATATATGTATTTGAATTTAACTTTACGAAAGGCGAAATGTTGCACTTTTTTAAATAACAAAAATGAAATTATATTAATGTGTATATATATATATATATATATATATTAATTCTTCGTTACAATTTTCGTACATTTTTCGTCCAGCCAAGATCCTCATTTGGATCTTGTCGGCTGGTTCGAATATCAATGAAATAAAATTACAGTTTTTTTTTATTATTTTAATCAATTTAACTAAAAATAAGATTTACAGTGTCCATTTACACTTTTCTTTTTTTTTTTTTTTTACATCTTTTTGTAAATTTTAAATAAATAAATTTAGTACTATTTTTACCTGAATTACTTAGTTTTGCTTTGAAATTTCATCCTTAATTTGAATAAATACAAGTTGAAAATTTATTAAGAAAATACATAAATAAGATACTTTATACAAAGTAAAGTAATCCCGTTTGGGGTTTAAGAAAGTTTGATTATATTCAGATTGAGGTCATTCCAAATACAAATTTCCTTCTAACGTTTCCATCCCTTGGGTCAATGTTAAACAAAGTTTCAAGTATACACTTATACATACAAGTGACCAAAATAAAGCGATTACTCATGTTTTCATTCTGGAATAAAACATATATTATTATACTTACCATTTAGTTTTCATTCACTCTAATAATAATTTAATAAAAAAAATTATTAAAAAAATGCTTTCTTATTTAATATTTTTGGGTATCCATTAATTAAAATTTAATTCATTAAAAAATATATATTATGATATATATATAAATATACTATAAATATACCGAGCTGGTATATGGCCGAATGAAGAAGGTAGCGGACTCGTACCCTCGTACGTAACTCCCCACTCCTCACCGAGTGCAGATTGGAGCCACTGTTATTAGGTGGCTATCTAGCTAGACATGTAGCGTGAGAGATAACACATTGCACGGTACTGTTTAACATGCATTCTATGACGACATACACAGTACAGCATTCAGTAATAAATGCATAATTGATGTGATTGCACCGACCAGCTTGCTCAAAGATTTCTCTGGGCTGTCATATGGTGAATAGCCGGGGTGTTTATTTCGCCATGGCTATAGCCCTTGCTTGCCCGTAGGGTCGCTTGTAGGGTGCATGCGTAATGACGTCATATTTAATGCGCTTGGACGCCATACTGGAGTAATGCATAAGATTGCTCAGCATAGAACAATTTTCATTTTTGAATATTTTCTTTGGGAAATTGCTTAATTTTGTGTTAATATTAAGAAAGTGTCACCTTCTTGAGACACTAATTCAACCTATTAACAGCATCAATGCTCTCAAAAATATTGCTTACCTTATATTATAGTATTTTTGAACTGGCAAAATAAGTTATTTTCCTATGCAGCCCGATTATACACCCTAAATAGACGTTGCACAATAGTTTTGACGGAAGTTAGAACGCATTTTGATGATAATTTTACTTGAATTTGTATAATTAAAGTTCACAAAATTTCAAAACAATATTAATAAGGAAAACAAACTTATCTCTTATCTCCTACGCTTACATTTATAATTAAATAATCATATCACGTTTCATATAAATACTAGAATGCAAATTACAGATATATTATAATATTATGTTTAGATTTTAGATATATTATTTATCTGATAAAATCATAATTTTGCTATTAACATTCTGTTAGTGACATAAACATCATTGAATGAACCGTATACAAATTCTCACATTTTACCTAACATATTATATACGGTGTATGCGTTCATGTTAAAGTCAAAGTCATGTTGAATCACACTCAAGAAATTTACTTATTTTGACAGTTTAAAATACTAAGCAACATATCTTAAAGCATGATGCTATTAATAGATTGAATTAGTATCTCAAAAATAAGAGAAAAATTATAATCATAAAAAAATAACCAATTCCTCAAAGAAAATAGCCAAAAATAGCATTTGTCCTATATTATGCTGAGCAATGTTGTTCAATGTTGGGCGTCAAAGCGCATTCAGTATGATGTCATGCGGATACACCCTATTCATTTCATGTATAAAACTAAAAAATTGCTCAAAAAAGTTCAATATATTTTATACTATGTAAATTTGAAAATTATAACTATGGTCAAGGTTTTGTATGAAAGGGATATCAAGCCCTAAAAAAGCTTTAATAAAGTTATTATTTCTATATCTATTATTTATCTATAGAGAAAGAATAACATAAAAACATTAAAGCAACTATCCAGACATCACAACATGCCTTTTTTAATTTATTAAACACTTAAAGACATAGACAACATGAAAAATTTATCATTTACATTTCAAAACATTTGATGGGATTTACATAAATAACATTAATTGGTCTCAAAACCCAACTGTAGCGCCGTAGCAGTGATCAGAAAATTTCAATTTATGCAACCCGCACAACATTTTCACACTAACTTTTACCTGTTTCTGACGTCATAAACAGAAATATTCACGCAAATTACATACTTTCCAGTTTTTTCACGCTCTCTTGTGGGGCTACATAAATACATTCTGGTAAAAATTATTATCAGTTTTGTAGATCCCATTTCGTGTTTATTCATTAAAAAGCACATGTTGTTTTATGTGGTCTATGGCTTTAACTTTTATCAACTATACATAATATTCTATTGCATTAATAACTGTAATTAACTGCAGGTTATTATATTAAAAGATATTTATATATAGTATACATTATATTATAAATCATCAAATATGAGATATGATGCAGTATATTTGCACTGTAAAATAATAACTAGAAAAGCTAAACATATATAGTAATGATATTGACAAAATCCCCAGGCTATAATACAAACATATATATTATAATGAAGTTATAACTAACCTATTATATTATAGTTAAAAAAATCTTGTTAAATATGAAAATAGTTATAATTGTGTTTGAAATAATTGACTAACATGGAATAGTAAATGTTTAATTATTTTACGCAAATTTGTCTCTTTAAATAATAATAATAATAAAAGCATTAGAATTATTAAGAACAACTTTTAGTTTTAATAATTGATGTAAACTTTTCCATAAATTTACGTATATGATGATAAATATATTATATATAATATATATATATATATATATAATGTTATAAACTCGTAAATACCAATTATAAAAATTAAGGTAAAAAGAAATCTAACTTAATTTAAATATTGAGTAAACTAATATTATATATATATATATATATATATATATATATATATATATATATATATAATATAATTATATTTAATAATATAATAACATAATTGAATATGTGTACTTAATTAACAAATTAATCATATTTTATAATATGAATAAATTTCAGATAAATAGCTATGCAATAATAATAACGTAAAAGTTAATATAGATAAATCTGCACACATGTTCATTACTCATATTCATTCAAAATTATATTGATTTTATTAAATCTATATTATATATAATGGTATTTTATGGAATATGTTTACAAATTTCTATATCTATAAATATTTTGATGATATAGTTTAACAACATGGACAAAATTTTGGAGAGATTGGGTGGGCGTGTGTGTGCGAGAGAGACAGACACACACAAAGAGAGAGAGACAGATAGATAGAGAGAGAGAGAGAGAGAGAGAGAGAGAGAGAGAGAGAGAGAGAGAGAGAGAGAGAGAGAGAGAGAGAGAGAGAGAGAGAATTTAATACAAGGTAGACAAAAAGCAGATTAAAACTAAAATGTAAATTTATGTTGTTGTTTGAAAATTATAAACATTACGTCATTCTGTTATGAATTTTAATCATTAATATATATACATTCATTTACATAAATAGCCATGTGTTAGTGCGTATGTATATTATATTAAATAATTATTATTATTTAATATATCAAAGTGAGCAATACTTTACATATACGCACAAATATTAAAGTCCAATATTTCTGCTAGCCTGATTTCAATCATATTTTATTCAATATAACAACACAATTTATGTTCAATCAAGATATTGTATTCAAAAATCAAAATATGTTTATTCATTTCTATCTCCTACAATCAAATACAAAACATTGTACATCAGCAGGTTCTTGTTTTAACAAAACAATGAGAAATGATAGTCAAACTTATACAATAAAAAAATGCACAATATGAATGCTAGATAAGAAATATATCGTGCTGCCAATATTTTATGCAGGTGTTATTTATTTTATTTTTCACATTGATATTTTATATGATTTTTTTTTTATTTAAACATAATCTCTAGATAGCATATTATAATTTAATTTTTGGTTAAAAACAAATAATTTTATTTATTGTATTGCACAGCATATTGTAGTCTAGAATTTGACGGATTTTCAAGACACATAAAATTCTAAAAATTTCTATTTTTGTCTCAATATAATGTATATATATATATATAAATATATTATATTATTAAATATATATTGTAAAAACATCATAAGTCTGTTTCAATTATTTGTTACGTAATATATAAAAAGCAATTACACTATATTATATATATATATATATATATATATATATATATATATATAATATATATATAGATATATATATATATATTATGGAAACATATTTCCATTATGAAATCATAATAGCATCATATTTTAATTAAAAGTTATTTTAATAATGAATTTAATAAATTGTTATCCTTTCATACACGTATATATATATTTGGTAAAAATAATTATTAATATTTTTCTTAATTAATTTAAAAACTCAAAACGCAATATTGTTTACTGTGTATATATTTATTTATAATTATAATATACATATTTTAATTAAAATTATTCAAATAATAATATAATACAAATCGTAGTATACTATAAAATGTAAATATACAATTTAAGCAGCAATAAATATTGTTTAATTATGGAAAAAGTGACAGTCATTTTCATTTGTTTGTTTGTTTTATAATTTTTTAGTAAATTTTACTATACTTTGCTAAACATTATTCTTCTCTCTCTCTCTCTCTCTCTCTCTCTCTCTCTCTCTCTCTGTCTCTCTCTGTCTCTTTAATTCTTCTTCGTTTTCTGCCAGAAATTCCCTAACGCTACAAATCCATTATGGGTATAGTTTCAAAGTCACTTTAATCCCCGTTATTACCATTTTTATTCTATTATTTCTATTTTCATGTAACTATAATCAATTTATTTAAACACAACTTATAATAGTGCAAACTGATACATTTTCTCTCCCCTCTTGTATGTGTTTTAAGATGTCACAAACAAAGTGGTAACCATTAATCTTTGTCTTTGCGTGACAACAACTACAGTAAAATGATAATCTACTAACATGAAGAATATTTCGGATTACAAAATAATATTAAACAACTTTAAGTTTGCGGGATGTATTATTACTTTATATTATTATTTTCTATGATAAATATCACTCTAGAAATTATGTTATGTAAAAATATGACTAAAACTGAAAAATTATAATACATACATTATTGTCATACATTATAATAATAACCATGTCTTTAAGCAAGATAAAAACAAATTAAATGTTACTTTATTCCATTACTGGGTGCGTATACTGTATGTGAAGAGTGAGAGCATAACCCTTTGGCGACGCATTCGGGAGATGCATGAATTGTATGATTGACGTGATTATAGGCCCGTAAGCCGTCCAGTTTGCCTAAACGTTTCCACGGTTTCTATAAGTTATAAGCGTCATATACGTCATATGTCAATAGATGTCATTAGTGTCAATATGTCAATAATAAATTATATTGATATATAAATAATTTAAAATTAAATTGTAAACATAATGTATTACATTTAATACTGTATTTCCTCAACTATATAATGCGCTACCATCTAGTATTAAACAATGTGAATCATATTTATTATTTAAGAAATCAGTAAAGAAATATACCTACTTGAAAATATGTTTTACAGTGTATCTGATTATTTAGCAGTTAATAATGTCAAATATAATTGATCTTAAATATGACATAACTTGCTATAAATTCAATTGTATTTTGTTGTATGTATGATGTGTTTTGACTTGACTTGTTCTAATCTGTAAAGACATGGAACGTAATAAAATCTTATATCTTAATAATTTAAAAGTATGACATGCTGTGCATTATTCAAATACATATTTGTTATTATTATTGATGTTATTATGTAATTTGGGTAACTTTTTCAGCTTCAATACATACATACATAAACATTTCTTACTATACCTGCAAATCAGTGTATTTGTGGTTATATTAGGTTAGATTCATACCGTGATCAATGGGTATATATAGGTTCGGGGTTCGGATTGTAGGTGGGGAGATCAATTCGCTATTTCATTATGTTATTTAATCATGCGTGCAGCAGCGGGTGGTTTATAGTAGATCATAATTGAAACATATTGGATAAAACCTTTTTAAGGTTTCTTTAGGGGCGGATCGTAAAGATAGTTTCTACTCTTCATATCCGCACAAGGAGAAACCTTATGAAACTTCAAATAACTTATGAAATATATTAGGTGTACCACATTTTATTTGATCTCTCTCTCTCTCTCTCTCTCTCTCTCTCTCTCTCTCTCTCTCTCTCTCTCTCTCTCTCTCTCTCTCTCTTTCTCTCTTTCTCTCTCTTCATTTTTTGAGCTATAAGATAGTTACTGATGATGAATGATGATGATTCTTTTTTTAATATTTTATACTAACTAAGTCAAAGTACTTTACGTATGTTTAGTACTATACTCATTTATATTTTTCCTATCCCCGTTTTTTTTTTTTTTTTTTTTTTTTAAGTACTAAATAATATTTAATTACAACTAAAAATGTAATACCTTAGCTAAGTAATTGGAATTTAGGGGGCCCTAAGCTTTTCTTGCACCGCCTGGTATTGGTTGGCACGCTACACCAGTAAGCTCTATTAAAAACCAACCATTGAAATAAATACACACGTGTATGAGTTACGCGTATACTTATACGTGTTTTCAGTGAATAAAAGTATTAGATTTTTATCGTTATATCCTCAAGTTATAGTTTTTCTAGTATTTGAGTCGCATATAAATGAAACTTTATGTTTAAGTATATGAGAGGAAATTTAAAAACATCAATTTTATACTTAAAGGGATTGTATCTATTTAAAACAAATGGATAAATCATGAGAATTGGACCATCATAGATACACCTATTATAGAGATACCTTAATACGTTTGTACCCCCCCCTCCTACAAAACTGGGATTAAAAATTTAAAGTATAGGCAACTTTTGGATGAAGTCATGAAATGTAGGTCTGCAATAGAATTTATGGAGCTTATTGGTTTAGCGCGCGGGGAAACGCGGGGAAAGCTAAGGGTCCCCTAATTTAACAAATTAACCAAATTTGCAAATAAATTGTAGACGAACGCTTTAATTTTAGATATATTTTTCAGAAGCAGCAATAAAGCTTTTTTGTTAGTTATCAGTATCGAATTCGTATTTTTCTGTTAAATTTGCAATTGATAGCTTATTTGATTCCCCACTTCAACAGAAGTGAAATTCTTTGTCTGTGAAGTCACTATTTGGGATTATTATCATGTATATTATGTACAGTACAGTACTTGAATTTTGAGGATTAATTGAAAGAATTTTTTTTTTTTTTTAACCTCAATTTGCAGTTGCATAAGAAACCAAACGTTTAATATGTGAATTTTTTGCTATAAAGGTTGTAGTATTTGCAATTTTTTATTTGTCTGTTATAAAATTAGTATACCATAATAATATAGAGTGAGTGATTTTAAGTAAGAGAGACTACGATAAACATACTGTAAGATAATTTGAGCTGATTTTACTGCGGTGATACAACTATGAAAGTTATAGAAGCATTTTTTTTTTTTACTTAAATGTGAAAAAAAAAATTGTTTCTACCTTAATTTTTATAATTTGAAATTGTAAGGCTTTTTTTTTTTTTTTTTTTTTTTTTTGCAATAATTTATTTACTGCACTTATCTGATGGTTACCGGGTCTTAAAATTTTTATCGTAATGTGTACATATAATATGTTTTGACTTTCAAAAGATGGTAAACTTAAAAAAATAAAATAAAAAAATCAGAGATACGAGTTTTGAAATTAAAAACGTTCAACGGTTACTCACGTGTTGAAAAGATCGCAATCACCACAGCGGCAACAGGTCCTTGCACGCCCACCATCTTCAGCACATGACAAACATATACTGAACATTTCTGCAACAATCCAACCCAAGGGCTGCGCAGTCGCATTAAACATCGATATTAAATATACGATTACTTAAACTATCGATATCTTGCACTGAGAAACAAGTTGATATGAATTTATAATACATTTCTATTATATATTTTGATCAATTAATAACCGTTTATTGCCACACACATAAAAAAATATGTATATAAAAAAAAATGAAAATAAAGCTTTAATAAGCTTTGTATAGAATAATATGATATAAAATTTTACTGAACTGCGCCTTATTGGAAATATCTTGTAGCATTGTGTTATGCCGCCGGCCAACATCCGGGTACCTGTGTAACTCAAGGAAGGCGGTACAATTTAACGAGTGTGTGAGTGACTGTTTCATCAATACGACTATAGTTAAAGACATCTTTCAAATGTATTATATTTATCATGGCAAAAATGATATAGAATATTTCTCTATTGACTCTATTGACTAATAAAGGAACAACTGTTTTAAGGCTGACTATAAGCAATTTCGCTCACATCCGCTTCCGTTTCGACATACTGCGCATGCGTAGTAAGTAGAAACGGAAGAGGATGTGACCGAAATCGCTTATAGTCAGCCTCAAAACAGTTGTTCCTTTATTAGTCATTTATAATAATATTTTAATAATTGATTTTTATTAAGAGGCCAAAAAAGTTACAAACCCACTTTCATGGTCCTCTGACTTTTAATTTAACAATAATCACTTGTCAGAGTGTTTCATAATTTCAGTTTTGTACAGTATTTACAATTATAAGTTTTCAATAAAATACTATTTAAAAAGATTAACTTTACAGATATTCACTAAATAGAATAGAAGATACAGACATTTATTACAAACATTTTTCCATATTTAGAGATGAAGGAAACACTATACAGAATAAAGTATAAATATTATTTCGATCTCAAATTTATACATAATATTTATATTAGAAATTGCAAATTTTCTTCATTTCTTTATAAGTTATTAAAGTAAATTTTTATATATTATTATCTGTTCAAAGAGAGCGATATAGATGATAAAATTTTTTGTATAAATAATTGAACTCTGACTCATCCCCCTTAATTACTAATTCATGACGGCATGCACTATATGAAATGAAAATTACTATACTAAATTGTGCTCATTCGTCACTTGGACGTACATAATTTAAGTTGCAAGTTTGCAGAAATGGAATATAATATATTATTTAATATTGCCTTTGAAATAAAATATCACATTGAAAAAATAATAATCATATGTATTAAAGGAACATAACTAAAAAAAAAAAAAAGTTTAAATTTAAAATTGTTACTAACTAACACCAGTTAGAACAGTTGAGTTAAGTTAAGAGATCCTTTTAACCTGATTTTGCCAATAAAAGCCATAAAATATTATTATTATTTTACCAATATTATAATATCCTGATGACTATGCAACCTGCATGAACTATAAGATGAAAAAGTTGCCTAACTTACAGGCGATTTTGTTCTTTTTCTCTCTCTCTCTCTCTCTCTCTCTCTCTCTCTCTCTCTCTCTCTCTCTCTCTCTCTCTCTCTCTCTCTCTCTCTCTCTCTCTCTCTCTCTCTCTCTCTCTCTCATTCTCTCTATCTCTTCCCGCTTCACTTTTTTTTAATCCTCATTAAGATTTCATAACTTCAAAAGTTACATGTGTGCGTATGCTATTAAAATTAGTGATAGCATATTATCTTTAAATAGGGTCATCAGGATGATCACTGGCAAGGTTCATCATTCATTAGTTTTGTGTTAATTTTGACCTGGTATAGGGCTTACCATGTTAAATTGAGGGTTTTAATTTTTTTAATTACTTGCTTCAGAATTGCTAAAACACGTTAAATCGTACATCTTCAGAAAGTAAAAGCATAACTCAACATAAATTTAGGACGAGAACGAGCCCCAGTGCAAGGAACGAGGTGAAAAACGTGCTCAATTTTAACTCCAAATGAGAGTCTGGGTTCCACCAGAAATGCCAGTTTCTTAAAGCTGAATTTTTAAAATATGGATCAAAATGACATTTTATTACCATATTTGAAAGGTCAACAAAGAAAAACTGAAATTTCTGGTGAAACCCAGACCCTCATTTGGAGTCAACTTTGAGCATGTTTTTCACCTCGTTCCTTTAATTGGGGCTCGTTCACATTCTAAATACTTTTTGAGTTGTGCTTTTTACTTTCTAAAGATGTACGATTTAACGTGTTTTAGCAATTTGAAGCAGGAAATTTACTCTTTTTTTCTGCTTGCCATATTGTGTTATCGTGCTATACACCAATCCCAGTCCCAGTCAAGACATTGTCTTATCGACAGATAAGGACTTTCCAATTAATGTAAAAGCACACACGGGCCGGCCACGGCCTAAGTACACAGCCCGGCATTCGCCATGACAGCCTACAGAAACCGTGGAAACATCTAGGCAGGCTGGTCGGTGCAATCACATCAATCATGCACCTCCCGAATACTGTGCGTCATCATGGAATGCATGTAAACATGCATCGTGCAACGTGTTGTGTTCTCACACTTCACGTACGCACCCAGCAGTGGCTCGAACCTATACTCGGTGAGGAGTACAGAGTTGCGAGTCAGCTGCCTTCACCACTCGGCCATACCAGGCCAAAATTAACATACAACTAATGATGACCCTTGCCAGTGATCAACCTGATGACCTTTGCTAGTGCTGCGTCCTGATTCTATGAAGTTGTCTATTCAAAGTAAAATGATGGTAATAACAAGTAAAGAAGAAATAACGAAATTTATGTTATTAAAGCATAAATGTACCTTTCATAGAATAGCATAACTAAGTATACTTTCAAATAATATTCGTACAATTTTACATTTAGTTATCATATATTATACATTATGTTGTAAAGTAATAAATATTGCTGAATATAATCTTACATAATTACTAAACTTATTAATTTATATCTGTGTACGACGTAATATGTGAATTGTATGAAATTAATTTCAATGGATTATAATAAACACACAATTATTTGTTATAAATAATTCTAAACGATTTTGTATTAATCTGGTTCTATATTATTTAATAATCCTTTAACTACTTAAAGCCATAGACCATTATGAAACAACATGTGTTTTTTAGTAATTAAACACAAAAAAGGATCTCCAAAACTGATGACAATTTTTACCAGAGCACAACAAGAGAGCGTGAAAATAATGTAAAGTACCTATGCTATTTCCATAACTATTTTTGTTTCTGACGTCAGAAACAGGCAAACATTAGTATGAAAATGTCGTGCGGGATGCATAATTTGGAATTTTTTTTTGTTAATGCTACTACGCTACGGTGCTGCAGTTGGGTTTTTGAGGCAAACTAATGTTCTCTCTCTCTCTCTCTCTCTCCCCCCCCCCCTAATGTAAGTCTCATGATGTTTTTTGTGATGTAAATACTAATTTTTTCTTCTGGTCTATTTCATTTATATTCGGATTATATTTCCAATGAGATTTTGTACGTTATTATATTTCCAATATCATCTGTGTTTGACAGTCCATCAATTTAAAAACAATAGTTTAGACATAACATAAATAATAATTACCCCACGTCACGTGTTTTTAGGAACATGCTATTGTTATACAAAATCAGTATTGAAGGTTTCATTATTCTATATTGTTGGGTGTTTATTATTATTATTTTTTTTGGGCAAATGTTTCTCTTGGATGAATAAATAATGCTTATAGTTTATTATTTGTTTAACAAGCTTTTGTTTCATTATTTGTAGAATTAATTGTGGGTACACAAATACAAAAAGTACTTGGACATTTTTTTGAAGGTTCACCAAAACGTTCTATATAAGAAAATGATAATAAAGGGGTATAATAAACAAATTTTTTTTATTTTTTTTTTTAAACTTTATGTTTATTTATTTAAACTGTAAAACTTAATTGTTAAAAACCTTAATATTGCACATAATTTATAAACATGGTACGTTTCTGAAAGTTTCTTAAGGGCATCTCAAGTTCAATTTTGTAAACTTTAGTAAAAGTTATTAATATTAATTATGTTAACTGGACGTTTTACTAAAGTTTCAAGATATTATGCCTAAAATTTAGAATAGGCAAAGTAAGTTGTAAATATATTAAATATTACTATGATACTCATTTTCAGAAACCCAATTTTTATTGGTGACAAAATTTGGTAGTAGGAAAAAAATAATGTAGAATGTTATTACTTTTTTATTTTTATTTTAATAAAAACTTCAAACTGTGTCTTAACTTTTTATATAAATCTCAATATATGTAATCATTGGCCAAAACAAGGTCATTCCCGCGAAAACCTGTATCCGCGGGGTGCTAAACCAATCAGAGAGCGTGTTATAAACTTATCAGCTATACATAACGTAGAACAAAGAATTATTGTGAAATGAGGAAGGTGAATTTTTTTAACCCCCACTTGTATGACATTTTTGAAAAGAGCGTTAAAAATTTTTGAGGCGTTATTTTTTCTTAGAATGATTGGAGCATAGGAAGTATTTTGAATTAATTTTTGAAAACCGACCTAAAAAGCCTGTGACGTCATCAATCGGGCATTTATTTCGGAAAGTATTGACCGTAGAAGGTTCAGTAGCCAGTTTTTTGAAATTCTGAGGACGAGCTGATTTCATTAAACTGGTTACTGAACCTCGAACGATTAGTATTTGCCAAGAAAAAAGTGGACTGATGATGTCACAGGCTTTCTAGGCCGAGTTTCAAAAATTAATTAAAAATACTTCGCATGCTCCAATCGTCCTAAGAAAAAATAGTGACTCAAAATTTTTTAAAGCTCTTTCCAAAAATATCATAAACTCAAAAAAAAAATTTCAATTCACCTTCCTCAAGCGCTTTTGACTATTTCCGCACCAAGTCGGCATTAATGGCTTTAGAGGACCATAATGTAATAATATACTATTTTAAATGTACATTTTTGTACGCATTTTTAATATATAATTGGTACATTACCTTAAAAACTACAATTCTTTAATCTAAACATTTTGTTTATAGATTAAAAACTTAACGTTCTTGTCAATAACTTAAAAATTGACAAATGGAAATTAATAATTATTTAGTTATTAATTATTATTAATAATTATTTGCATTTAAGTATAAACTTTTAAAATATATATTTTAGAAATAAATAGCTGACAATTTAATGATTATTATTTAAATTCATTGTTGATCTTTTTTTTTTTAATAAATTAAAACCGCGACTTATACTTCTTTAAAGTCAGGATAAATCACGTGATAATAATTATTAAATTATAAAATAATAACAAAATTTTGCATTTGAAAATTTAGCCTAAAGCCAATTTACTTTTGCTTTTACGCCATATAGCTTATTTCCACCCTTATAAATCATTTACTCTAATGTACATCATTAATATAAAATTGGATGTAGAAAAAATATATATAAAAAAAGAGGAGAAAGAATGCAAACACAAATTTGATTGAAAATATTATGATATTTTAGTTTTTTGAATACAAAAATTTGAAAAACAGAAAATGCTTTTAATAATAATCCAATATTATAAACATTCATCTTTTCTGAAATTATAGTAAAAGCTGGAAGAGTGAAGAGCGTATTCAAATTTACACAATGACTTATAAATACACACACACACACACACACACACACAGTCATTAAAAATATAATTGATTTTCTACATATTAGAAATCAATTAACTTACAGTATCATTTTCAACCACAAGTTTCTACCATATAAATAAGCAATTGTCTAAATTCACTGTTCTATAAATAAACTTATAAACATTATATTTCTTTTCTTGCAAGTAAAAACCAAGAGAAAAAAATTACCATGGAAAACAAACAGATGACTTTGTAGGAAAAGTTTTTTTTTTTTTTTTTTTTTTTTTTTTTTGTACCATACGTCATTAGAGAATTAATATTTTATGTAGAAATGGCAAATGTGACTGCATGAATAGTTGTTTTCCTTCACCAACTGTATGAGTTTGCTTATTGTATTTTATTTCTACTCGTACTTTTATGTAATATTCTCAAGAGTGCTAATTCTTTTAATTTAATTTTTATAACTTCCAAGTAGATTGTGGAGCAAAAAAGATAACTAAGAAACTACCCCCCAGGCGCATCCACCATATATTACCTAAAAAGCCAGTCTCTTTACCTATCCTTTTCTTAAGGGTTATAACCTCAGACCTGAGACTCTCCCTTTTTTCTTACAGCTTATTATTAACTATTTTTTAAAATTATTTTTAGAAACATTTCCTGTTTAAAAAATATAAGTTAAAGTATAATTTCTTCGTACTTTTCATACATTTCTCATATATACATGGCCTTAAAGGAATAGACAAGAGAAAAACATAAACATTTATATCACAAAACACTTAATGGGATTTACATAAATAACATTAGTTTGTCTCAAAACTCAAAACCCAACAGTAGTCCCGTAGCAGTGATCAGAAAATTCTATTTATGCAGCCCTCACAACATTTTCATACTAACTTTTGCATGTTTCTGACGTCATAAACATGAATTTTCACGCAAATTGCATATTTTACAGTTTTTTTTTACGCTCTCTCGTGGGGCTACATTACCATTCTGGTAAAAATTGTTATCAGTTTTGAAGATCCCATTTCGTGTTTATTCATTAAAAAGCACATGTTGTTTTATGTGGTCTATGGCTTTAAAAAAAACTGTCAACTACAAATCATAACATGAGATTATTATACATACACTGATACATGTATCCCTCAACCTTTCAGTATAACAAACTTGAACAAAGCTTGGTACTCTCGCATCCAGAGGAGATATATAACTTGTAAAGTAAGCAACTTGTGCAACAATTTCCACTGTAAAGACCCGAGTAGCTGTCCTATTTTATTTAATATTAAATTAAACCACTGTGATTGGCTGAGAGTCGACTCTCAGCCAATCACAGTGGCTTATTATCTTAAATGAATTTAATTTTAAATAAAATAGGATGGCTGCGCGGGCCTTAAACCTGGAATTGATGACGTCATGAATTCCTAAAGTTGCTTACTTTACAGTTTTTTTTTAATCCCATTTTATAAGGGTTTCAGAACAGAAGGTTTGAATGACGTAATATATTTATGAATGACGGTCCCCTCTCATGAATTTTACATTTTTGATTCAAAATTTTGAGGTCAGTATCCCTTTAATATTTATTTTTGCATGAAAAATCTCAATTTAATAATAATTAATAATAATAAATATTTTTTATTGAGAGGCCACAAAAAGGTATACGCTAGAGAAAAGTGTAATTAGGGTTTTGTAATTGATATATCATGCTAATATTATACATATTGTTATTGTGAATTCAGTAATTTTTACATTCTATTTCTTTAATGCATTCTAAATTAGTGTTTAAAAAAACCACCTTGTCTACTACCTCTTAAACCATAACTATTAACAAAAGCAATATGTTGTAAAGTTTTTTGTGTATCAGGATGATCATTACCATATAGCTCATTCTGTTTATTTAATAAAATTCTAAACAATCTATGAGCTTCATTAACCTCTTGTCTTGCAAGTTGTAAAACTGCTAAATTATTTAAAATTTGCAAAGTTAATTTATCATTCTCACCTAAAATTCTTTTAGCTTTTTCTAATGCACTTTGATTAATAGTTAAAGAATCATCATATTTTTTCATTAAATATAAAACATGTGCAATACCTTTCATTGTTACTATAACTTCTTCATGTTCAGCACCATATAAATATTTTTCAGCATCTAAAATTAATATTAAAATTTTAAAACATTCTTCATATTTTTTTTCTTCTTTAAATATCATAGCAGTTTTAAATATTCGTGCATAATTTTTCTTCATTTCTAAAACTAATTTATTTTTATTGGTTAAATCTTGTTGGATATATCCAATACGTTCTAAGAAATCATTATTTTTTCTATTACAAATAGTTATTAATATAGTAATTCTTGTAACTTCAGATTTAGCATTTTCTAAATCATTATTACAAACATTAAATTTTGTTTTAATATTAATAATTTCAGTATTTAATATTTGTTTTTCGTTAGAACAATATCTTGGATTATAACCACCTGAACGTTTAGTTTTATCACAATCATTTAATTGTCCAATACATCCATTAAATTTATTTCTAAAATAATCAGCATTAGCAATTTCTTTATTTTTATTATTTTCACATATTCTATTAGCTTCATTTAATTCTTTATTTCTTTCTATTAAATTTCTTTTATCTTTTTCACAATTATCACAATTTTTATTATTATTTGTATTATTTTGTTGTTTTAATAATTCTGATTTTAATTGTTCTAATTTTAAATTACAAATATTATTTAATTTATTAAAATTTTCAGATTCATCATGTAAATCATTTAATTGTTTATTACAGTAATTATTTTGTGTAGTTAAATTTTTAATTGCATGTTTTAATTGACTTACATCTTCATCAATTAAAATTATTTCTGATCTACATTCTTCAAAATTTTCATTTACATTACTCAATTTATTTTCACATTTTTGTAATTCATTTACAAAATTTATTATTTGAAATTTACCATCATTATTTATATTTTCAAGATTTGTAATATTTAATTTTAAATTTTTATTTTCTTCAATTAAATTTTCATTTATTTTTCTAATTTCAGAAATATTATTATTTATTTCATCATTTTCATTTTTTATTTCGTCATTTTCATTTTTGTAAATTTTTAATTTTTCATTTAACTCATTTACATTTTTATTTACTATTTCATTATGTTCAGTACAATTTTTTAAATTTGTATTACAAGCTTTTAACATAACATCTAATTCATTATTTGTATTTTCTAAATTAACTTGAGTTTCATTTAAGTTTTTATTTTTTAATTTTAATTCTTCATTTTCTTTCATTAATTCCTTAATTTGTTTGTCTAATTCCTCAAGTTTTAGTTCCATTTCTTTGTTTTTCTTTTCATGGTTTTCTTTTAATTCATTCTTTTCACGTGATAAATTCTGAAATTCCTCACTTGCACTGCAGTTTACCTTTTCTTGGACCTAAAATTAAATAAATCGTATGAATATGACATTTTTCTTGAAAGTATTTTAGCTTTTAAACAAAACATCAATTACAAATGGTACGTTAAAAAAAAATGTATAGGTGTCATGAAAAGTTAAAAATTTGCGTTATTTGTATAATTTTTTTGTGGGGGGGGGGGGGGGAGTAATTTGTTAGATATTTGTAAAACAATTTAATCATTAATGGAAAGAGGAACAATAAGGATTCCTACAACTTTCTTGGCTTGTCAGTGATATATAAGTGATAGCTCAGTAACTATAAAACAACTTTTTACGATCACAACAATAAAATCATAGTACGCGTATAAATAATAAATTTTAAAAAAACACACACAATTAAAATATAGATTGGTGAATGAAAGTATTGAAGTTGGCCATCAAAGTTGATAACCAGAAATGATGACGCCAGAAATAGTGTGTTTTGCCTACTTTGCAATTTTTTTTTTTTTTTTTTTTGTTTTGTTTTGTTTTGCTTTTTTTTTTTTTTTTTTTTTTTGCATTTTGCAGAGTTACATTTGGGTAATAATGAAATTGAATAATGTTTCTGAGTGTCTCCTTTTGTATTAATAGAAATAAAAGTGCATGTAGTTAGGTCTGGAGAGTAGCTTTAACATTGTAAAAGGTATGGCATTAACTGAATTAAGGAGGTAACAGGTAGTTTGTTTAGAGTATGGTAAAAGTTAAAGGAATATAGGGTTATATGTACACTCCCCCCAGAAAAATCTGTCCGCTCATATTCTCTTCATATTATAGTATATAGGGTCTATGCATTCATGTTAAAGTCAACGCCATGTTGGATAACTCAATAACCTGGGTGACATAGGAAAAAAAATCATTTTGCCAGTTTAAAAACACTATATATGCAATATTTTTGAGAGCATTGATGCTGTAAAAGTGTTGAATTAGTATCTCAAGTATGTGAGAAAAATAGCAATAACAAAAAATTAAGCGTTTTCCCAAAGAAAATTGGATTAAACATATGCTGAGCAATGTTATGCACTACTCCAGTATGACCTCCAAGCGCAATAAATATGACGTCCTCCGCATACACCCTATAAATCAGGGGTGTCAAACACGCCGCCCACGAGGTTATTTTGTGCGGCCCTCGGAACCTCCGATTAAAAAAAATATAAAAGTAACTAAAAAAAATATTTAATAAAAATTCAAAATAAATTATTATATAATTGCAGTTTTAGTACCGTTTTTTGTATAGTTTTAATATTAAAAATGTTAATATTTTCAATTAAACGTACATTATTTGCGTAAAAATTAATAGCCAAACCCCCTTTTTGAAAAATTTTCGCCTCCGGCGGGGCCCTATATCCACCCCTCGCTGAAAGTTTACGGCCCGCAAATGATTTCTAAGGTTGGATTTGGCCCGGCATGCAAAATGAGTTTGACACACCTGGTATAGAGTGTGCAATTTTCTCTCTATATAGTCGACCATTCAATCAGCTTTCAAAAACCAAAAATAGTATATTATTTTGTATATAGTATTTTATAGTATGCTAGTTAGGGTTAGGTTTAAGAGTAGGCCAAACATTTAGTCGCCCTTTCAAAAATTACATTTTCTTTTATGTTTTCTTTTATGTTATGTTATGTTATGTTATGTTATGTTATGTTATGTTATGTTATGTTATGTTATGTTATGTTATGTTATGTTATGTTATGTTATGTTATGTTATGTTATGTTATGTTATGTTATGTTATGTTATGTTATGTTATGTTATGTTATGTTTTTTTTTTTTTTTTTAATAAAGATTTTTATTTATTTATTGTATTATGTACTTAATAAGAATTTTTTAGCTTTCTAAAAAGTAAAAATAAACTGTGGACTGTGCTATATCATACAATTTCTTACACATATTAAAAACATATTTTTGAAAATGATAGTGAAAAAGTGGATATGATGTTTAAAGCTCTCACGCGATTGCTGAAATAAAACGGCATGAGAATTATTTATTAAAAAGTTACTTCATACCATTTTTTTTTAAACAAAAACACTATAGCAGTGATTGTAATGCGATTAAAAGTATATAAAACCAACAAATCTCATATTAAAAGTGGATTAAAAAAATTTTAACACTCGATAAGTTGCAGCATATTTAACAGAATTGTGTGCGTGTGTGTGTATACTATATATATATATATATATATATATATTGTGTGTGTGTGTGTGTGCGTGTGTGCGTGTTTGTGTATATATATATATATATATATATATATATATATATATATATATAAATATATATATATATATATATATATATATATGTGTGTGTGTGTGTGTGTATAAAATTGATACGAACAGTAAATACAGTACATACACGCACACACATTTTATGTAATGTTTTTGCTACAAAAATTCATATGTATACGGGTGCGTATGAAGATTTTGATATATTTCATAAATATGAATATATTTTTTTTATACATTTATTTTGAGCAGAGCTTAGTAATAAACAGAGAGAGAGAGAGAGAGAGAGAGAGAGAGAGGAGAGAGAGAGAGAGAGATTATTTTAAACACCTACGCAGCTATACATATAAAGAAAATACAATTGAAAAAGAGCTTATATATATTTATTTACACAAAACAAATAAATACGCATGCCTTGCATTATATCCCAAATAGATCGCACAGCACGTATATCATTATTTTAGTTTATTTTTAAACTGTATACATTTTGTCTACATAAAAATAACTTCTTTTTTTTTTCACATTGTGTGTAGACTTTGATTCTTTATCCTTTTTCCTATCAGTCACATTTTGCTTAGAGCTGTAAAAAAAAAAAAAAAAAAAAAAAAAAAAAAAAAAAAAAAAAAAAAAAAACTCAAAACGTTTTTTAGACCAGTTTGACTTGAAACACGATTAGCTTGAAATTGAAATTCAAAAAACGAGCTAATGCTTGGAAGGCTTGATATTCAAACTGAAATTTGAAAACAAGCTCATGAGCCTATGAACAAAAAGCTCTTTTCTTCATTACTAAAAAAAAAAAAAAAAAAAAAAAAAACGAGTGCACCCAAAGATTTTTACCCGGGCTCGAACTGGTTTAAATTTGCAGCTCTTTGCTAAATAATAAGTAAATTCAAAATAAATTCCAAAGAAAATGGATATACATTGTGGGCAATGCTTACTTAGTTAGTTCAACTTTTTGTACGGATCGATGCATTTCTGACATGAGGGTAAACACTTAATCCTTTTTGATATCTAATATACATAAGACTGTATTATATTAAACGTTTGATATTATTATTTATGTAATAATGTATTTGTTTACCTGAGTAGCTTCAAGCTGCGTAATTTTCTCATCACATTCAGTGTCTTTTCCCTCCAGTTGTTCGAGATTCATGAACAATGTTTCTTCTAACAACTTTAGCCGCTCTAAATATCCCTCAACCCTGCAAATATTTTAATATCATTGAATGGAGGTTATCGGAGAGGTGTGTGGTAAAAACTTATTGGATCCCCTAATTTCCTAACGTCTATATAGCATTCTTGATTTTTTACTTTAATTTTTTTTTTAAGAAAACTACGGCCGACGCCTGAAATAAGATACTACCGTAGGCACTTTTACGTGTTCTTAGCTAATAGGAAAAACAATCACCAATAACATACATTGTCATGTGTTAAATTGTGACATTGTGAAACTTTTATATATTTTAAGATTTTATGAATGAAAGTTTATTAAAAGCGTGAATTAGAAAAATAGAAATAAAACATTTATTAATACATACTGTGATTCTAAATCTTTTACTTTTTCATCGGACTTTGTTGCATTTTCTGCTGCGCCCTGAAAAATATTAACAAAATTATAAGCTGGCAAACACTTATTACTAAAAAAAAAAAAAATAATAAAAAAAATAAAGAGAGAGAGAGAGAGAGAGAGGGAATAGCAATATAATAAATTCATGTAAGCTACTATATAAATTTTTTTTATTTATTATATACATAAAGATATGCATATATCACAAAAATTATCCCATTAATAATTCTACATGAAATTGGAAACAAACGACGGATAATTAAAATATGCATGTATTCTTTTTCTTGCATGATAATTATTAAAAATCTGATACTATACATACATGGATTCTACGTATAATTCTTTACAATTTATTCAATTTAATAATATTTTAAAGTAAATTTTGTACTGGAAAAAGAGCCCAAATATCAATCAATTTCCTAGCATATATTTTGAAAACTCGTAAATATTATTAAATTAAACACGTTTATATTTCATCTGAAGAGTTATTTGAAATAATTTTCTGCACAAAAAAATGTGATAAAAACATTATTGAGAGTAGCTATACATATTAACATTACATTTTTTTCTTTATCTATAGGAGGAAATTGTACTCTGCTGATGATTAGTTAATAATCAAACTAAAAATGTTCTTAAAAAAATAATAAAAAAAATACTACAACACAATCAGGGGCTCTTTTCTGTTTACTGCATATAGTTTCTTTAACAAGGCATAACTTTTTGAAGTTGGAGTCCACAGAGTTTTTACCTCGACTGTAGTTATTGTTTCCTGGCTACTTTTTTTTTTTTTTTTTTTTTTTTTTTTTAATTAGTGCACTTTTTAAAATGCTCCCATCATTGAAATAAAATGATGCAAATAATATGACCTTATGTTGATTTTTTTATATATTTAATAAAAAGATATGATTTTTTTTTAATTTTTCTAAAATAAAGTAATTTTTTTATGCTTACTCTCCATGCTTTGACTATTTCTTCAAATCCCATTGGTTCATCAGCCTGCTCTTGGCCGAGGACAATATAGATGCAAAGTGCAAAAAACATCAAGAAGATTTTGCACTGCATTTTGATTTCCTGTAAGAACAATTATTATTATTATTTTGTAATTATAGATTCTGTACAATTTGGTAAGATTTTTAGAATTAAACGGGTCATGAAAGTTAAAATTGGAATCAAAATAATGCATTCCCCCATTAACTAATTATGGTGCGTATTTAAAATATTAACCACGAGAAGAAAAATTGACTTATTTATAGTTTTAATAGCAGACAGAGTGAAAGTGAAGAGAGAGAGAGAGAGAGAGAGAGAGAGAGAGATTTAAACATCGTATTTAAATTCAAGTTTGTTGTTTTCGTTGCGTTATGATAATTTAATACCACAAATAAACTTTAGTGTTACCTGTTTTTTCAAACCATGTATATATATGTGTTACAAGCATTATAGCCATACTCACAATCATTTCTTACTATTAACGCTAAATAAAATTCAATTTAAAAAAAAAATTTTGAAAAATATTATATATATATATATATATATATATATATATATATATATATATATATATATATATATATATATTAAAAAGACTGTGAATTGAGTGTTTTTAATTATTATGTACAAAGTGACTATTATTTTATTATTGCTATTTAAAATAGTGATATCAGCGAGTGTAAAGCCCAGTGTCTTCACAGAAGGTAAGACAGTAATTTATTTTACCAAGAAGTTTTCTTATCATTATGAAACCTCACTCGAAATTCAACATTCGAAATATATATATATATATATATATATATATATATATATATATATATATATATATATATATATATATATATATATATATATATATATATATATATATATATATATATATATATATATAAAAGAGTCATTATTAAAACAAAAAAGACTTATGATAAAAAATAATAATAAAATGCGTACTATTTTGTATTTTGCTTAGAGCAACATTTTTCAATGTTTCATCACTGTTGCTATATTAAATGAGAAATAGTACGGATAACATTCCACCATGTTTGTAGGTTATACTATAATTATTATTTATTACTGAATAGTATTTGAATATATATATCAAAATCTTTACTCATAGTCATATCATAACTCAAATAACTCATAACTTCAAAAAATACGAATATATTTATTAAAATGTTGAATTTTCCATAAATATATTATGACAAATATAATATGTATTTTATGTACGAAAAAAATATTCTACAAATTAATCATATTCAAGTTTTAAAGTACTGAAAAAAAAAAAAAAAAAAAAAAAAAAAAGGCAGATACTAATCCATTTTTTTGGCAGTACATCATACATAAGATACTGTGGCATAACATTTTATTACGTTGCCTAAAAGGAATAGAGCAGACGAAAACATAACCATTTATTTATATCACAACACACTTGATGGGACTCACATAAATAATTTTAGTTTGTCTCAAAACCCAATTAACTGTAGCTCCGTAGCAGTGATCAGAAAATTTCCATTTATGCAGCCCGCACAACACTTTTTTTTACTAATTTTTGCATGTTTCTGACATCATAAACATAAATAGTCACGCAAATTGCATACTTTATAGTATTTTCACGCTCTCTCGTGGGGCTAAATTAGCATTCTGGTAAAATTTGTCACCAGTTTCGAAAATCCCGTTTTGTGTTTATTCATTAAAAAGCACATGCTGTTTCATGTGGTCCTTGGCTTTAATTATGAAAACCCGTGTTTTCATTTGGTGAATTAAGTTAATAACAGTCTCCACATACTGTACATTACTGCCATTTAAAACCATGGAATAAAACTTTATTTCACAGTGTCTGTACATGCAAAGAAAAAAACATTAAAATCTAAACCACAACAATATGCATGAAATTTGGATACACCAAAAATATCAGGATGAATGATTTTTTTTTGGGTAATATTATTTTTATTTTTTATTATTTATTAAACAAATTAAGCCCCACACCACGCACTACAAATTCAGAGACAAACATTGCATAAATTTTGCACAAATTATAAAAATTGTTCTAAAATATCATTAATATATTAAATATATATTCTCTCGATTTTAATCACATTTAAACTATTAATAACCTGTAACATAATCAGGGTTAACCATGAACTGAAACTATAGACCTTATTATGAGTAATTAAAGCCATAGACCACATAAAACAGCATGTGCTTTTTAATGAATAAACACGCCATGGGATTTTCAAAACTGTTGACAATTATTACCAGAATGTTAATGTATAGCCCCTCGAGAGAACGTGAAAATACTGTAAAGCATGCAATTTACATGTTTATTCATGTTTCTGGCGTCAGAAATGTGCAAAAAGTAGTACAAAAATGTTGTGCGGGTTGCATAAATCGAAATTTCTGATCACTGCTACGGAGCTATACAGTTGGGTTTTGAGACAAACTAAAGCTTTTTATGTAAGTCCCATCATGTGTTTTGTGATATAAATGCTCATGCTTTTCTCTGGTCTATTTCTTTAATATAAGAGTATATTAACAAATAATATATTTAGTAGTTTTTCATGAGTGTAATGCAGATAGATGCACTTCTTGTATAATGTACACACGACTGTGATAATATATTTTACCATTCAAATTCAACACGAGTTTTCCTTATAAAAATAACATTAAAAAGTTTAGCGCGAGTTTTTAAATATAGTAAAAAATAATAGTGTGTATACAACAATAACAATATAATATGTTTGACATAATCAAAGAATATACGTATGACAACATTTTTAAATGTATCCTCTGTACTTGAAAAAGAAATGAATAATTAATAAAAAAAACATTAAATTTAAGTATTTTTTCAGTGTAATCACAAGTATAAACGCTATTTCCACAATCAATAACTGTACATAATATAATATTTACCTTAGTTTTATCCCTAACAATACAAATAAAGTCAACAACTACAAAATACAACTAAACACATTGCAAATAAAACTCTTTAACTTTTATTATTGAGAGTAGAATAATTTAGTATTTTTTTCTTCTTGCTTTATACGATATATTTAGAATACTAATGTTCTATCTATATATATCTATAAGGATTATAAGTATATTTAAATACATTGAATTATAAACTTTAATGACAGTATAATTATTAGTATTTGATAAACAACTTGTGTATTATCAACGTATTGATGTCAAAGTTGATAAAGGTTATAGAGATCAATATTTGTATTTATATATACAGTACAGTTTAATCTTCGCTTCGTGAGTTTTTTTATTTTAAAATAATATAAGGAAGATCATAAAGTTATTGACTATGGGGTGTATGCGGATGACGTCATATTTAATGCGCTTGAAGGCCATACTGGAGTAGTGAATAACATTGCTGAGCATAGGAGAAACTTCGTTTTAGGCAAATTTCTTTGGAAAATCTGTTAATTTTTTGAGTATTGTTATTTTTCTCATATACTTGAGATACTAATTCAATATATTTACAGCATCAATGCTCTCAAAAAAAATTGCATAGGGTTTTTTAACTGGCAAAATGAGTGATTTTTCTATGCCACCCATGTTATTGAGTTATCCAACATGGCGTTGACTTTAACATAACTAAATAGACCCTATATATAGGGTGTATGCACATGATGTTATATAGGGTTGTTTCATTCATGTTAAAGTTGACGCCATAAGTGAGCGCTAAATAACATGGGCCAGTATAGGAAAATGACTCATTTTGCAAGTTTAGAAATACTTAACAATTTTTTTGAGAGCATTGATGCTATTAACAGAGGTTGAATTAGTACCTCAAGTATGCAAGAAAAATAATAATGACCAAAAAAAATTTAAAAAATGCTAATTTTCAAAAGAAAATAGCCAAAAACTACGTTCATCCTACGCTGAGCAATGTTATTCATTGATCAAGAAGAGCATCGAAAAGCACTCAAAATGACGTCATGCGTACACACACTGTATTTAATGCATTTGGACGCCATACTGGAGTAATGAATAACATTGCTCATCAGTCATCAGCATATAGGACAAACTTTGTTTTTCTTTTTGGCTATTTTCTTTAGGAAATCGAATGAGTTTGTGATATTATTATTTTTCTTGCATATACTTCAGAGATAGTAAATCAACCTATTTACAAATGTAAAAAACATTGCTTAAGTAGTTTTAAACTGCTAAACATATCCTATGCCGTCCATGTTATTGAGTAATCCAACATGACGTTGACTTTTTAACATGATGCATACACCCTATATTGATGGATTGATGATGATTAGTAAAAATTATACTAATAAATGTCTGTGGGTTGTAAATATCAAGTAATATAAAAAGCCGGAAATTTGTTTAGCATGTTCACAAATTTAATGCCATGTGACTGTTTTTATAAAGATATATCAAATATGTTTCCGTCTGTTTCATTAAAATAATAATAATAAGATTAATAAGTGTATACAGTATATAGTCGTTTTTATTCATTTTTTTCCCTTTCCACAAGGTGAAATAAAAATGCCATGCATAATTATAATTTATTCCATGCGTGGAGACGAAGAGCATCCGCTAAGTGCGTGATTGCACTGCCCAGTCTGTTTTCCGCGGTGTCTCTAGGCTGAAATGGTGAAGACTGGACTGTGTATTTTTTCAGGCGTGTATGTGTAGTTTTTATTGAACACGATGATAAGACAATGCCTTAGGGGACTATTGTAGTAGCAGATGAACACAAAATAGCAAAAAAAAAAAAAAAAAAAAAAGGTGTTTACTTTTTATTATAATTACGGATAATATACGTTCTATTAGTCTATAATATTTACCATTTATCGTGTCTTGTCTTATTTATCAGCATTAGCGTGAAAAACAAAACAATAATTTATATAGTGATGATGATAATAATAAATTTGTAAAAAGAAAAAACAAACATACTTTTATAAAATATTTTAAAACTAAAAAGTTCATGTTGTTCACAGCAAGTATGAAATAATTTTATTTTGCATCGTGTAAAAGTAGTATTTGCAGTAAAAACCCAATGCTTTAATTTGACATTATTTATGTTGAATTAAAAATAATTTATAGTGCAAACTAACCGCAAGTACCGATAAAAAATTATCATGGTTAATTTATTATTAATATTATTATTATATAATCATGAATTTAGGACAAAAATTGAAGGGAAAATTGTTTCGTGTAATGAAAAATGTAGACTTTAATCCCACGCTATAAAATATATCAAGTACACACAATTGGGAATATATTTTAACGTTTAAAAACTTCCACTAAATTTGTAATGTTATTTTGGTTGTATGGTATTGTATACGCGCTAAATTTGAATAATAAAAAATATTATCATAACCGTATGTGTACTACAAAAAAAAAAATATATAATAATAATAAAAAAATGAATGATAAATGAATGAATGAATGAATGAATGAATGAATGAATGAATGAATGAATGAATGAATGAATGAATGAATGAATGAATGAATGAATGAATGAATGAATGAATGAATGAATGAATGAATGAATGAATGAATGAATGAATGAATGAATGAATGAATGAATGAATGAATGAATGAATGAATGAATGAATGAATGAATGAATGAATGAATGAATGAATGAATGAATGAATGAATGAATGAATGAATGAATGAATGAATGAATGAATGAATGAATGAATGAATGAATGAATGAAAAAATTGGCAGTGACTTTGTTTATTTTGTTGTATATACACGCCACACGGTTAATTTACGCTCCATCTTTACGAAGGAATTCTTTCTACAATATTGAAAATTTAAAAAGTCAAGATTATAATAAAATATTTGATAAGAGCAATCATTTAAGTATATATTAGCAAGATAACGTATGCTAATCTAACAGGGAGTTTACAGACGCGCATGCGTAAAAAGAGAAGATCTAAAAAAAAGCTGACCACTTAATTTCTAAAATAGTAGAATTAGACTATTACACTATATCTTTCATAATTCGTGGTATACGGCTGCGATCAGGCTTGCTGTTGACAGTGTAGATGAGACTGTCTAAAAACTAGATATTGCAACAGGTAAGGGTGCAAAAGTTCATATGGTATTACAATTTAAGCACTGAAAATTAGTGCGAATTGATGATTCAGTCAGCACAAGATTTATATATATATATATATTTATATATATCTTTTTCCTATAATATTGATAATATTGATTACTTTACTGAAAGTGCACAGAAATTTGAGTTGGTTTTCCGATTTATATGAATGAATCAATGTATCAATTATATTAAAGTTGTCTTATATTTAATCGTTATTTACATTGTTTTTCTTTGAAGGAAATAACATGCATAATGCATTATAGAATTTTATTGTATTATGTAAGTGAAATTATGTTAAATAAATGTATTTTATAAATGTATTTTGTGGAAAATCATTGTTATTCTACCTAAGAAATAAAAAATATAATTATTTTAGTGATATAATATATTTTGAAGCTAAAAATAATGAAAACTGGATTTAACTGATTTTGCATATCTGAACTGCACAAAAAATAGGACTGAATTCGGTGCTGAAAATGCCTTTTTTCAAAAGTGAAAATCCGGCCCCTAATTATTTGTATTACAAATTATGAAAAAAAAAAAAAAAAAAAAAAAAAAAAAAATACACACACACACACACACACATATATATATATATATATATATATATATATATATATATATATATATATATATATATATATATATATATATATATATATATATAAATATATATATATATATATGATAAAAATTTCATTTTTGTCTTACCTTCTGTAAAACAACTGGGCTTTCACTCGCTGCTTAATTTGATGATAAAAATAACACACAACACCAAAACTTGTCACTATATAAATTAATAAAATACTCAATTCACAGTTTTTAAAAATCTATATACATAGCTATGTTATATTCACACAAAATTGTAACGTTTTCGAGGGCGGCGTATATAAAACTATATACTTGTCTGCCTCTCTTCATCAGCTTACTGGTATTTTATTAATTTATATAGTGACAAGTTTTGGTGTTGTGTGTTATTTTTATCATCAAATTAAGCAGCGAGTGAAAGCCCAGTTGTTTTACAGAAGGTAAGACAAAAATGAAATTTTTATCATCATGTCACCTCTCTCGATATTCAAATTTTCAAACATATATATATATATATATATATATATATATATATATATATATATATATATATATATATATATATATATATATATATATATATATATATATATATAATCAAAATAAACATTAACTTTATGCTTCAATTATATTAATTAGTATTCAAAGCTGTGTGTTCTTATAATTGGTATTAAAAATCATAAATATTTATTGGGTAAACAAGGAAGTATACCGTATACCTTGATTTTCAATTCAATTTTCAATTTTCATTTTGTACGAGCCTACAAAATTACCCAATATAATTATGTTACCTACGTAATGCGCTAGACAAACACATGCGGTGTAGAAAAAAGAGCGTTCCTACGCACTTAACGTAATGAGAAAGAAGGCAAAAAAAAAAAAAAAAAAAAAAAAAGTAAATGCAAATGAAAGTTATCTTTGCTGAATTTTTTATTTTACATTCAATTGTTTCCAGTCATGGGTTTCATATTACCAGACTCATACTGGGTAGACGTATTACTGTGGACAATCACCGCACTGGGCGTGCTGTATCACTGGGCAACTGCAAATCATACTTACTGGCAAACACATGGAGTGAGGACCGTCTCTAAAATATCACCCATCTTCGGTTCTATTGCTGATGCATTTCTAATGAGAAGACAGCAAGGTCTGTTATTTGAGGTTCGTAGCGGGAGGTAAATTATACAGCATTCAATAGTTTATAATGTCGTGTTCTTGTGGAGCAACGTATTGCGTAATGCATATAGGGGAAATACTGCTAAATATGAAACATTATTATAATAAAGTAATTAGGAAAAAATCACAACTTCTAAAAGACCGCAGTTTTTTATTATAATTTAAATAATCTTTTCATTTTATTATTTTTTAAAGCACTAAAAGTAGTTTATAATTATTATTAAAAAAAATATATATATTTTATGTAAGACGATAAAAATCACTTGCCCTAGTTATCACATAACGTGATAATTCTATCGTACATCAATTAAGGATGTGCAAAATATTCAATTTCAAAATTGAAACATAAAATATTTAATATAATATATATATATATATATATATATATATATATATATATATATATATATATATAAATATAAATTATATAAAATTTGTACATTTTTAATATATAACCCCCCTTTTTTAAGGATTTCTACAAGGAGCTTGAAGGAGAAAAATATGGAGGATATTATAACATGCGAAAACCAGCACTTCTGATTCGAGACCCGGCATTTATCAAACAAGTTTTGGTCAAAGATTTTCATTACTTCATGAACAATGATTTTCATGCCAATGAGAAATTAGAACCTCTGCTTGGTAAATATCTCTCTCTCTCTCTCTCTCTCTCTCTCTCTCTCTCTCTCTCTCTCTCTCTCTCTCTCTCTCTCTCTCTCTCTCTCTCTCTCTCTCTCTGATTCCTATACTCTCTAAAAGAAAAAAAATCAAATCAATTTTCCCGTAATATAGTGAACTTCTTATTATAATGAGGAAGACTAAAAAACTTTAGGGGGTATATATAATTATTTAATCAAATATGAAGTATTTAAAGAAATAAATAATAAATAATTTTAAAGTAATAAATAATAGTATTATTGCATATTGTAAGAGGAAATCGTCCTGAATCGATAGATATGCAAATTTCTATCATATTTCTGATTTTTTTTTTTGAGATCATTAGGTATTTTTAATTAATTTTAGAAATTCGCAAAATGACGTCACTGTTGGTAACTTTTTTCTATGACTTTGCATTAGTTAACGACTGTAACGCTATTTTTCGATTTTATTATTATTATTATTATTATTTTTTAATAAAAATACTTGATGAATTCAGAAATTAGAAATTCACGTTTCAAGACAATGTGATCGTTTAGGATATGAAATAAAATTACATTTTTTGTTTCTTATTGCATAACAAAAACTAAGGTATTTTTTATTTTGTACGTTATTCAGTATTATTTATATGTACAATTTTGGTATTATGCATTACTGGATTTTCTCCCCATTAAATATACTCGACTCAAAAAACCTCAGCCGATTTATCATTTTACCACTAATTTATCGCCCATTTCTCGCGTGCATTTCAAAGGGGGGCCGCTGGGCAATACCGTAAAAGGTCGAACGGCAGGTAGCTCAGACTTTTTGAGGCGAGTATATATACCTATGGGAGAATTTAAGAAAACACTTTTGAAAATAACTTATTCGATAAGAGTTGATTTAAAGTATAAATATTGTATCTGTTCTAGCTTTTAATATATTTGCATTGAAAGGAGGAAAATGGAAATACGCACGTTCAAAAATAAGTCCTGCATTTTCAACTGGAAAAATTCGTACTATGTGTCCTTTAATATTTGATGTTACGAAAGAGCTAGTAAATAATTTACAACTTAAAATTGAAAATAAAAATACTGAATTTGAAGCTAAAAGTTTAGCTGCTAATTTTACCACGGACGTCGTTGGAAGTTGTGCTTTTGCTGTTAAATGTAACTCATTAAAAGATGAAAATAATGAATTTAGAAAAATGGGGAAAGAAATGTTAAATCCATCTTTTAAAATTGCACTTGCTTTTATGTTAAGAAGTTTTGTACCATCGATTGCTGAATTTATTGGAATAAGATTTACATCTGAAAGAGTAGAAAATTTCTTCAGAGGTTTAGTGACAGATGCTTTTAAAGTTAGAGAAACTCAGGGGATTACAAGAAATGATTTTATTCAGTTGTTAATGCAGTTGAAACAAGAAGGAAAAGTACGTGAAGACACTCAAGATTTGGTTAAAAATGAAACTGATTCTAATTTGGACACTGTACAATACGAGAAAGTAAAATTTGGTAAGTAAAAAAAAAAAAAATAGAATTTGTAAAAAAAAAAAAAAAAAAGTTTTCAAAATTTTAAAAGATTTTTTTTTGTGGATTCATAATTCAATATTGTTTTGATTTTAATAATTTGATTCATTAGTTTTTTTTATTTATTAATACACAGTAAAAGAATATAATTCATAGACTTATAAAAATCTAAAGCTCAGCCATTCATTTGGTTAATTAAATATAATACTGTATATTTAATACAGTTACATAAATATATACAGTATAATATGGTATATACATTTTCCTCGCGGAAATTTTATGCATATTGTTATTCATTATTTATGTATTTGTACTAAATAATCTTTTTGTTTTGGAACGTCTACTGCTTTACTATAATGTTATAAAATAGAGGGACCTTGCAGCAGAATTTAATTTTTAAAATTTTCAATAAGTAAAAAGTAACTTTGCTATACAGCGTTGTTAAGTCAACATAGTGTTTACAAAAAAAGAAAAAAATCAATTAATCAATAAATCAATTATTCAATCAATCAATCAATCAATCAATCAATCAATCAATCAATCAATCAATCAATCAATCAATCAATCAATCAATCAATCAATATCAATCAATCAATCAATCAATCAATCAATCAATCAATCAATCAATCAATCAATCAATCAATCAATCAATCAATCAATCAATATTTTTTATCCATTGTTTATTCTTAGACCTGACACATGACTTCCTTGCTGCTCAAGCTCTTGGTTTCTTCGCTGATGGATTTGAGACATCTTCAGTTACTCTCAGTTTTGCAATGCATGAACTTGTTGTCAATCCTGATGCGCAGAATAAACTTCGTAAGGAACTGCGCATGTCAGTGGAAAATAATGGAGGAGAATTGAACTATGAAGTACTGAAAAATTGCTACTTGGATCAAGTTATTATGGGTAAGATATCTTGGTTTATTATTTTCCTCATTTCTTATTAAAAAACAACAAATCTATCTATAATCGATAATACAGAATACAGTAGTTTACTACTATTTATAATTTTAATACAATTAAAAATTTCTGAGCTTAATAAAGTATATTTATTTAAAAATAATAATAATAAAAGCACGGTATACAACAATGTATATAACAATGCAGTAAAAGAACCAAAATGTAGGAGCTCCATCTTATTCTTTTCCCACATCACCTCTGTTGGTGGCAATAAGATGCTCCAGCGGCAAGCCTCATTAACAGAGTATGAGACGTGAAGTAATGTTATTATATATATAATATTCATATTATGAATATAACTAAATCAAACGTTTACATGTTTGACTTGGGTGATTTGATTAGTTGTGGTACGTCATATTTCATTTTGTTTTGCGTATTCGTAAAGTAAAATTTTATATTTTATAATAATAAATCAATTTCATGAACTAAATTTTTAAATAATAACATTTCAGAGACGTTACGTAAATATCCACCTGCACAATTCATGAACAAAATCTGCACTAAAAAGTATCAACTTCCTAATTCTAATGTGACCTTGAAGGTTGGAACAAAGGTTACAATTCCAATTCAAGCTTTACATCATGACCCTAAGTATTTCCCTGAACCTGAGATATTCGACCCTGATAGGTTTTCGGAGGAAAGAAAGAAGGATATTGTACCTTTCTCTTTTTTACCTTTTAGTGAAGGACCACGTCAGTGCATTGGTAATTATAAACAGATAATTATATCTAATATTAGGCACTATCATTAAATATTTTCATTCAAGTGCAATTTCTTGCATTTTTTCGTTTTTGCGTTGGTAAAAAATTTAAACGTTATTAAAAATTTCTGAAAAAGGATTTTGCACGAAAATAATTTTGCATTTTTTGTTGCTCTAGTAATTATTAAAAAATTCAGTACAATTCTAGAAATTTTATTTTTTAAATATTGGAACTATACTGTACAGACGCAGAGCAAATATTCACGCCACTAATTTAAAAGTATGCTGTTTTGTACCTTATTGCGGTAACACTGCCAAAATTAGTAAACATAGAGAGTAAAAATTTTAATAATTAGGAAGATGGTTTTAACTTTAAACTACTTTAATGTTAAAGTCGTTTTGATTTGAATCTGATCGCAAATGTTACTTTTAAATGAGTTTGGACAGCCCATGTATTATGTTAAATAGATTTTTTTTTTTAAAATAAATAAATAAAGTCTTTATTGCATAATAGGCAAATGGTGCAGTCAGGGTAGAACAAAGGCCCTATCACTGAACCAACATTGGACAGCAGTAAAAAACAAAAACAAAATATACCATTTTTAGGATTAATAAGCATATTAAGACATATAATTTTAAATTATGTTTTCAAATGTTTGATAAATTATAAAATTTGCTTTCAGGGATGAGATTTGGGCTAACGCAGGTAAAAGCTGCACTCGCAAGCATCATTCTAAATTTTGAACTTCTGCCGAGTAAGAAAACCACCCATCCAGTAAAACTAAACCCTCAGCACTTCATGCCCATTGCGTTGAAAGGTCTCCATATGACGGTTGCTCCCTTACCACGATAGATTTTTAATAAATTAGAATTATTATAAGGACTTTTGGCTATACAAACAGGTTATTATATAATTCTATTGTAAATATATACCAATCCAATACTTTATATTCCTATAATATACTGTTTTCTTATACCTGAAACATTTTTTTTCAAGCGTGTTTATGGAAGAAAAAAAATTATTAGAGTAATAATAATATAAACATTATTATGTAGTTAATATTATAGAGTGTATTAGAAATCATTAATAATTATTCAATTTTCAAATTTAATTTCAAACGGTCGCATATTAATTTTTTTTTAAATAGCCTGAAAAGTATGCAACTTTTTTAGCTGCTTGACATTGCGGGTTGCTTCAAACAATATCACAGGCGCAAATATTAAGAAATGCAGCTTAAAAATAAACAATACCGCCCTAAATAAAAACAGTGAATATGATATGTAAGCTTAAAGTTTTTTTAAAGACTGGCTGACTTTTTATACTTTGTCCTGTTTTTTAAAAGAATAAAAGTCAAAATATTAATTTAATTAAAAAAATAAAGCAAAATAATAAAACTTTGAAGTACAACTGTTATTATGAAAATATTCCAGTAGATGTCGCACGCGTACAGAATTTTTCTTTTTTACAGCAGCTGGGACAGAAAAAAGCGCGCGCATACTACATCTACCTCGTGTGTTACCTTAAAATTATATTAATTAGTTACAATTAGTAATTTTAATAATAAAATTGTGCATCAAAGTGATTTTAAGAATATACATTATATTTTACGATGAGTGTCTTGAGCAGCCACAGTTTAAATTTAGGTAAATTTTGTATTTGAAAATTGATGTTGACATTCGCCATGTTGCATAAATATTTGTCTTCCTACCAAATTTTAATTTTCTTTCTTTTATTTTGTATCTTGTATTATAAAACTTTCATTGTTATCTTCTTTTAATGTTCTATTTTATTTTCAGATGCTACATTAGAAAAATCGTTCATCAAATTCTTTGAATCGCTACCAGAGGTATGTATGAACAGATACCGGTACACCTCATATGTATATGTGTATGCATATGTACTGTATATGTTGTATGATATGCATCATACTGATGGTACACATATAGTATGTATAATATGGTTTCTAAAATATTATTATGAATTAGCATCATAAAGTTTCAAGAAAATATGAAATGCATGTTTTATTATACTGTAAAATTATTATTCATATACATATAAGGGGATGGGGGTTTGGGGGAATTTAACAAGAAAATCACAAAATCAAATTATATAAAGCTAGAAAAGAGGATCATGAATTTAAGATACAAAGTGATGGGAACAAGTGCTTATGTGGGAAAGTACGGTATTCGTTCCTTACTATAACTGCCCATGATTGGAATGGGCTTGATGGAGACGTTAAAATAATACATAAAGAAATTATTCAGAAAAAAAATTAAGATAAACACTAGTATAAGTTTATGACAGTTTGTTTTAATGATAAGCGAGCCACGGTACGTAAAAGTACATTTTGCTGCTATAGATTGAGACATTATTATATACACATAGGTATTGATTTGATGTCAATATTATAACAGTTTATCATGCAGGTTAGGCTAAAAATATCTGTGTTTTTGGCTTACCTTGAAAGAGATTAGCATCATAATATGTATGTATGCAATGTGCAGTTCTGGATTGCCTATACAAATCGTTCTCAAACTTTTGGCCAGAGCTGTACACTTAGCTTGGTGGTAAATCTAACATCAAAGACGATGCCGCTTCCTAAAGCAAAGGGTAAAAATACATTGTCAGGTAAAAGCAGCATTGCCAAATCATGAATGAATGAGGAAGGTGAATTGAAATTTTTTTATTGAGTTTATGATATTTTTGGAAAGAGCTTTAACAAATTTTGAGGCGCTATTTTCTCTTAGGACGATTGAAGCATGCAAAGTATTTTTAATTAATTTTTGAAAATCGACCTAAAAAGACTCTGACATCATCATTCCACTTTTTTCTCGGCAAATACTAATCGTTCGAGGTTCAGTAACCAGTTTAATGAAATCAGCTCGTTCTCAGGATTTCAAAAAACTGGCTACTGAACCTTCTACGGTCAATACTTTCCGAAATAAATGCCCGATTGATGACGTCAGAGTCTTTTTAGGACGATTTTCAAAAATTAATTAAAAATACTTCCCATGCTCCAATCGTTTTAAGAAAAAATAGCGCCTCAAAATTTTTTAACGCTCTTTTCAAAAATGTCATAAAAAGTGGGGCTTAAAAAAATTCACCTTCCTCATTCTTTAGGCATACATATGGGGAAACTTGAAATTGAATCAATCAGTTTTTTTTTTGCGGCTAGTTTATCATTATGCATATTAATATACATCCATGTATTATGCTACGTACCATACATACTACATACTGTATAGTATAATAAAATGATTTGATATGATATGTGTTTTGTGCTTTTCATATTGAAAGACAGTATGCATATGAGTTACAGCTTGCACACTATAGATTTTTTATAATATTACTTATGTAATATTCTGATTGACAGCTATGATAGAGTGTTATATGTATAACAATACAAGAAACGTGATCGTGGAATACACAAATAATGTATAGATGTATTAAAAATATTGTATTGTTGGGTGAGTGTAGCCATATGACTTTGCCATTCTGTTTTTCAAGAAATTTATGTTTTTTTATATTCTGGCATTATATAACCTACTGTATAAACTAAGCTTAGGTTTTAGAATCGTGAAATTTCTATAGTAATTGGAGTGTGTATCCTTTTCTTTATTATTGATCTTAACAGTGATGGTTTTTTCCTTAAATTAATTGACTACGTTGAAGAAAAAAAAAGACTATTGAACAAGTCTAACGTTTGCATTTAAAGATAAAATACTAGACGTAGGTGGGCCATATATATATATAATATATATATATATATATATATTATATATATATATATATATATATATATATATATATATATATATATCAAGCCTTCTAGTGTTTCAAACATCATTAAATCATATACCTGCGCAGTGGTTACAAAAACAAAGCAGCTGACATTTTTGAGAAAATACTTTTGTATGTATGTCTTTGCAACTTAGAAAGAATGGAGTTGTAGACAGAGGTAAAATATTTTCTTTCTCTCATGCAAGGTGTCCCTGTCAGTCACAATTCAATCTCCATCTCCTCAATTTAAATCTATGTACTTTTCTTTCCAATATTTTAATCAATCACTGCAAAGTTGATTTCTTCCTCTCTTACCATTATATTATAGTTATATATTTGAACATCATTTCCGTAAACTTTCTTTATTAAATTTTTTATATGTTTATCTGCTATTGCAGTACACAGTCACTCTGGCCAAAACAAGGTCGTTCCCGCCAAAAGCTGTATCCGCGGTGCTAAACCAATTAGAGAGCGTGTTATAAACCTACTAGCCAATCACAGTTGACTTTACATTGTTAATTACACTGTATCCGCTCGAACTAGTATTGGGAGAAGTGTATACCGTTGGATCGGGTAACTTTAAAGCAGCCGGGTGTAACTTTGAATCATTTTTGAAGTTGCTTTAACTGTGAAACTCTGTCAGTTTGAAGGATAATACCAAATGTTATAAAAAAACCTAGATAGCTGACTTTTTAGAAATTTGATATAATTGTTTTAAAGAGTTTTAGAGTTAAAGCAAGTTAAAAAATGTTCCAAAGTTATACCTCCATGCTCCAAAGTTACGACTGACAGTATCAAACAATTCTTTGACTGTTATAGTTTAGGGGTTTCTGATGACATCAAAAAGTATAATTTGTTGTGTTGTAGTATTTTATTTTTATACAAAAGTGATTTACTTTTATTAATAAATTAAAATGCAGATTAGTATATTGCATTCCTAACATTTTAAAATGTGAAATATGAAATAATTTTGTTTTTAAGAATACAGTAAGTTTTACCTTATAGGCATAACAAATGTAAATAAGAAAGAAAAAAAAAAGTTATTATCGGCATATATTTTTTATATTGGAAAAAGGCATAAGAAAATGGACAAATCAAGGGAAATAAAAGCATTTCAGTTGATATTAATATAAAGTAGGAATTTAAAAGAAAATATTTTGATATTTATAGGCTATGAATTAGGAATTTAAAAGAAAAGATAAAAGAAGCAATTGGCCTGCTCTACCCAGGTACTTTCCTTTTTACCTTTTTTTAAAAAAAAGGTAAAAATAATATGAATTGTAGTTCATTTTATAACAGAGCTTTTGTTATATGTTAATGACATTATCAATCAAAGAAGAGATTTACTTGAGCAGTGTCTTGTCTTGTACAAGACAAGACACTGCTCAGTGATGTGCTCAAGTAAATCTCTTCTTTGATTGATAATGTCATTACAATATGATGCTAGCTCTTGGTTATGTAAACATGTATAACTATAATTCTGTGCCATGCGACACCTCATCCTCTCTATAGAACTTCTACTGTGGTAAGGCCCTTGCTGGTATTTCTATCCTTTTCTTTATTATTGATCCTAACCGCAATGTAATTTGCCTTACATTTTTTTTTTAAATTAACAAATATACAGTTTTTCTTTCCTTCAATATACTAATTTAGTTTAATCATACTTTTCACATAAATAGAGCTTTTTTAATCCTCTCCATGAACAGTCAAAACAGTAGCTATCACCTCTTCTGCTTTTTCACCAACTTTGAACACAGCATGTCTTACTCCAGATTGTACAGACTGAGCCATTTCTTGTGCTGTCTCACTGACTGAGCTTGCAATATCTGATGCTGCAAGTTTAGCTTGATGAAACCCTGATTTCACTCTGTCTAACAAAGACATTTCAGTTGTACTTGAGGCTTCTGTAGGGGCAGGGCGATCTCCAGTACCAATCACAGGGCTATCTTCAGATCTTTTGTTGATTGGTGCAGCCAAAGTAATAGATAATAGTAGTATACTGCATAGTATGATGAATTTCATCATGGTTATCTAAAAATTGAAAGTAGTATTAAAGCCATAGACCACATAAAACAACATGAGCTTTTTAATGAATAAACACAAAATGGGATCCTCAAAACTGTTGACAATTTTTACCAGAATGTTAATGTAGCCCCATGAGAGAGCATGAAAATACTACAAAGCATGCAATTTGCGTGAAAATTCATGTTTATGACGTCAGAAACATGCAAAAATTAGTATGAAAATGTTGTGCGGGTTGCATAAATTGAATTTTCTGATCACTGTTTCGGGGCTACTGTTGGGTTTTGAGGCAAACTAAAGTTATTTATGTAAATCCCATCATCATATTTTCTCTGGTCTATTCCTTAAGGATTTTTTTTTTTGTAAGATTTACCATTATATTTTTAATGTTGCTGTGCCTTAATTCACTCTTGTGAAATTAAATAGTTTTTTTTTTATGATTTTTAAGTTGAAGGTATTTTAGAAATGTACCATTTTTTTGCTGAACAATTTTTAAGTCCCCCCCCCCATCCCTCCCCTAAAATAATGTAATGATTACATGACAACAAAAATCACACTTCTTCAATCTGAATAGCTAATTTGAATGTTTCTATAATGTAAAGATAAACTGTCTGGGTCAACAAATTTTTTAAACTATGTTGTACATAATTGTAATAGAAACTCTTCTAGCAAGTGTAGATATATATATATATATATATATATATATATATATATATATATATATATATATATATTTATATTATATTATATTATATTATATTATATTATATTATATTATATTATATTATATTATATTATATATATATAGCAAGATATAAATATCGATATATTTAATAAAAAAAAATTATTACCATGTTACATTGCTCGGTGTAACTTTAAAAATGGTAAACAACTGCGCGACATTACCAAAAAATGTGACATTAATAGTAATAAATGGGGGTGGGGGGAGAGATTCTCTTTAAACGCAGCAAGCAAATATTAAACACGTAATCTTTTAATTAAATTACTCACCAGTTATTTTCAAACTTCTATGTTTTTACTGTTACTCTGAGATCAGACGATTACAGAATGAATAAATTGAACTTTTAAGATGCAACGCATCATAAAAAAAGGTGAAGAATGAGGAAGAGAGGGGGAAAAAGGTTAAGGGTCAGTTTGTATTATTGACAATAATGTTTAAATTGAACTTTGAGTTATAAAATAAATTGTCTTTCTTCCTTATATTGACACTTTGCATAATACACATTGTTCTAGATGTTATACTGTTTTTAATATCAAGTTTTTATACATAACACGTAACACATAGCTTATAGTATTATAAGTATTAAATATGCAATGCAAAAGTTGCGATCTTATATATTTATTTTTAAATCACGAAAGAGAAGAAATCGTGATCGGCGTGCTGTAATACCACTGATTGTAATAAATTAAACTTTATATTTAAGAGTCTTTTATTAATTTTTTTTTTCATTTCTAATTTAATTTTTGGAATAAGAAAAAATATTAATATTTAAAAAATAAACAACAAAAAACTTAAAAAATGCCGTGAAAAGAAAATGTGGATTTTATCATTATTTTATTAAAAGACGTTCAATGTTAATGTTACATATTTTTTTTATTATTATGTTCCTCATAAATATTTACATTTGTGTCGCATATATTAAATAATTAAATTATAAAGAACTCTGAACGGAGCAGGGTACCGACTTTATATCTCAAAAATTAGAAGTGCTTTGGGTCTAAATTTGATGTCCTATTGTGTAGCTAAGGGTCACACCTAGCCGTGATAAAAATTTCATAATGTTTGACCGACCCGAAAAAAAGAAGAAAAATTATTAAAATTAACGTTGGGCCTCATGGGCTTAATATTTCAAAAAATCATATGAAATTAATTTGCACGGTAACTCCCAATTTTTTTTATGTATTTGATATTGTCTCAAGCTGAAGTATCATTGTGCAAAATTTCAGATTTTTTTGACGAGAAAAGTTTGAGTCTAATGACCGACGTCGGTCCCCTACTCCCTTATCAAATAATGCACTTGAACTAATTTAATAGGAAGAAAAAAAATATAATAATGTGAATTTGAAGTATACATAAGACATTGTGATATTATCTGTGAAACTGAAATCTAATGCCTTATAGCAATACTACGTATTTCTGGAGCATTATTTTAATTAAAGTTTCTATATTAATGCATAGTACTGCCACAGACAATAGAAGTTTGTAATCATAGTTTAACAAAACTGAACTGTAAACTTCAGTCCTGGGCATGTCCTGGAAAAAGCGAAATATAGCTCAAAAACACACCTTTAACTTTAAAAAAAAATTTAAGACTATTAGAAAAAAGCGTGATCTACGAGTTAGTATAGTTACAGTAAATAACAGTTATTGAATATTAGAAATAACTAGGGTTACAATTTGCATATGATTAACTTTTTTTTTTTAATAACTTTTGTTTAAAATTTCTGATATTATAGATATTTTTATACGCTATATCGATCACTTTTATTATTATTATTATTTTTTTTTTATATTGTTTTTGAGAAAATTAAGAGTTATTTTGACCATTTGAATATAACATTATTGTTCTTGAATTTTTTGGCAAAATGAAAATGGTTAAAAAATTAATTAAGAGAAATGTATAATGGGTAATACCACTATGGTAATACGTATATTTAAAATTCTAGTTTTGTAAAGAAAGATGTAGAAAAATAATAATAATAATGAAATTTTACGATCATTTTTTTAAGGGGGGCGTTCCCAGGACTAAGGTTATCCCTTAAATGCATTACCAACAGAGTGGGCTACATCTTCAACCTTAAGTACCGCAGAACGTGCAATATCTTCAGCTGTCTCTTTTACTGTTGTAGCTGCTTCTTTTACTTTCTCTGTAGTTTTAATAAAAGTATCTTTAATCCCAGATCCTAATCTATCCCAAAATGTATTCGAAGTCGATTTTGGTTCTTGTAGTGAAGGTTTAAAAATTTCAGTTTCGAAATTATGAATAGTTTCTTCAGCTACAGTTATTAATGTTGCTATATCGATTTCTTCAATTTTAACTTCTTTTTGTAGTTTCATGTCCAATGTTTCACTGATAATGGTGAATATTTCTGATTCAGTGGTTGGTGGTTCGATGGTACTAGGACAGGTTGGGTTATCAGTCACTCCTGAGGTTGAATCTTCATTGTTTATGGTTTCTTGTATTCGAGAGAAGAAAAGTAAGTCGGGAGCGGATAAAGTGCTTGTGATTAGAAGTATCACACAGAGTAGAGTTTGCATTTTGGTTCTGAAAGCAAATAAGTTGGTTTCTGTTACCTTTTATAGTGTTTCCAATTTATACACAAAAAGTAAAAAAAGACGTAATTTATGATACATTTTAGACATGATTATAGCATAATTGATGCTAAATGGAGGTTATCGGTTTAGCGCGCGGAGTGATGCGGGGAAAGCTAAGGGTCCCCTAATTTAACATTACGCTTATGGGAGAAAACACGTTTTTTGCGATTTTTGAGAAAACTGCTCTTCCGATTTCGGAGAAATTTAAAAGAGAAATACTAGACATACTTTTACGTGTTTTAAGCAATAGAAAATTTTTACGAATTTTTTAAACCGATAACCTCCATTGGAAAAGGCATGCACAATAACTATGCTATGCAACACAATGTTTATGCTATGATATAGTTATTATGCAGTATAGCATAAATTATGTTGTAATGAACACAATGTTACTGCAAATTAGGTAGTATAATTATCACGTATTTATTTTTCTATGTGTTTCATTTTTTTTACTTTGATTTTAGAGTAAATTTAGATTGATTTAAAGACGGCAAAAAAAAAAAAAAATGTGTGTGTTTTATCATTTATCACGTTTATCAGTATTTACCAGAACTTTTTATATTTGGTACATTATTATTATTATTTTTTGTGTGTCACAAATGTAGTGTTTATCTCTTTTGCTTCAACAACATTGTTTTCTGTCATATAAATATGCATAAAAAAAAAAGTCCGAAAATTTTCTCTCTCCAATTCAAAAGTTAATAATTATGAATCATGTTTAAAAAAAAGTAATAGGAATAATAAATATACAATAAAATTGCGTGCAAAAGTTAGTATGACGATGACTGTATATTTCCCATATTTGCCAACACAGTGGGACTGAGTTTTGGTTTTACAATATTGGTTTTAACTTACTGTGTAATTTTTTATACAGAAAAAATATGACAGTTTTTAATGGAAATTGTAAAAGTTAAACTGAGGGCTTCAAACACTTATCGTTACACAATTTTTGTAAAAGTTCCTTGTTTTCACTTTTGTTTGAATAAAAATTCGTTTGTTAAGGGAGTAAGGTACCGATCTTATATCTCAAAAACAAGTGTATTGGCTCTAAATTTGGTGTCATTGTGTAGCTAAGGGTCACACCTAGCCGTGATAAAAATTTCATAATGTTTAACCGCCCCGAAAAAAGAAAAAAAAAATATTGAAATTAACATTGGACCTTATGGGCTTAAAATTTTAAAAAACTAAAATAAAATTAATTTGCACGGTGACCCCCCAAAATTTTTATATATTTGAAATTGTCTGAAGCTGAAGTATTATTGTGCAAAATTTCAGATTTTTTGACTATAAAAGTTTGAGTCTAATGGCCGACCTCGGTCACCTACTCCCTTAAAACAAAGAAAGAGAGAAATAACAATCATATAACTTGTATAATTACGTACAAGAAATGTAACAAAACTTACCACTTAGACGACCTTCTTTCTTCCAATACTGCTTAAATTTGAATGCTGATAATTACTCCATAGTTAATATATTTAAAAGGAGGTGGGGGAACCTCATATTTAAAATATACATACAAGGGTTATATTGACCATTCTTCGTGATTAATTCTATGTACAAGTGACATTGTTTCATATAGATAAGCGTACCAAATTATCATTTATTTGATTAGTTTAATTTTGAAATATCACGTACTAGACTGTTCTATGTGGTTCTAGTTATAACTTATTCATGAGAATTGTAATATAGAGTTTATATACCGCATTAATAACAGATTTTCATCTTATTTTTAACTATTTGAGGTTTACATTAATTATAAATTAATCACTGCATAAAATATGTTTTTTGAAAATCTTGTTATTTTTATATGAAATTTCATTGATCTCTATGATGAACTTTATCATGACCTTTCCTTTAAAAGTATCGTTTATATTTTGTTAACCCTAAAACAATTAAGATAATTATACATTAACTTAACATGACCCTATATAGGTAGGTTTTTTATGGCCCATATAGCTGCAACTTCAAAAAAAAAAAAAAAAAAAAAAAAAAAAAAAGTAATAATAACAAAACTAATTACAGCATTAAAAAAAAAGTTTTTTTTTGGTGTGCCCTAATTATGATATATTTATTTTTCAATCCTAATTATGCATATTTTACTATCTATACATATTTGTACATAGCGTATTTTTTAAATCTAAATGTATTAATTTTAATAAACATTTCATGATTTAAATATTCTCAGCGAAACACTTTTCTCAAATGCATTTTGTTTGGGTCTAATTTTTATATTTTTTACTTTCATATTATGCTTTATTTTACGGAACAGAGAAACAACATTCTGAGTAATATAAATTTTATTTAAAAGACAACTTACACTATAGTTATTGCTAAAACAGTAATTTAATACAGCTCTCGTAATTTGGTGTCTTCTAATGTTTGAATAGAATATTTACTCAAAATTGAAATTCCAATACCATAGCTGTAATATGTTAATTTTTTAATCAAATAATCCAGTACAAAGTTATGTAAGGTCAGATCACCCTTTGAATGAAGATCAACTAATTATCTCACATAGCCTGATAAGGTCAGATGGTAAATGCGTTTTTTTATTTTTTATTTTTTTTTAATATGATCATTAAAATATTTTACTTTTCATTTTCTTAAAGAACTTTATTTGTCATTGCATTGTTAATTTTTTTCCCTATTTTGAAATAAATCTTGAAATTAACTAATTTGCACGACATACAATACACCTGTCATTTTAAGAGACGATTTTTGATCATCTATCGCCGCATTAAAATAAAATATAGTTAAAAAAAAAAGGTTCCAGTGCTCCCAAAAGTTTAAAAAACAACAACCAAAATTAAGATAAATCGAGCACTTTCAGAAATTATAATAAATGTATTTATGTTACGACCTATTTATTCTTATGGTTTTTATTTGTTTTTCATTCATATACTGTTTCAGTTAGAAGCTTATATCAAACTTCATTCTCAGGGTATAGGTGAACTATATATAACCTATATAAAAGATTCAAATGCTTATACTGTTGATTCTCTAACTGACTCCAGGACTTCTTCACCCTTCCTCTTAGCCTTGTTATAAGTATCCTTGATTCCAGACCCCACTCGGTCCCAGAATGAAGCCTCAGTGGTGGCAACGTCCTCAGCAAAACTTTGTTGTACGCTTTCTCTCTGTTGAGTACTTTCTACTCTCTGTGGAGTACTTTCTTGACGCTGTGTGGGTGCACTGGCAGAGCTATCACCAATACCTGTAATAATAATAATAATAAATATAGCACTATTCTGTATTTACAACTGTTTCTTTAGGCGAACAAAAAAGTTTCCTAATATCCTAACATACCTAAATATCAACGTTGATTTGGCCGGAGTTGTTAATTTCTAATTTATTTTCCATTTATAAAATGGCAGATGCGGGTTTATGACGTCACAGCTCACTGATCCACGCGCGCGGAAACAAGCAAGCTGTGACGTCATAAACCTGCATATGCCATTTTTTAATTGGGAAATTAATTAGAAATCAATGACTCCGGTCAAATAGGGTATTAGGTAAGTTTATTTGTTCAAAGTGTTCTACGCCTTTACTGTTTCATTGAAAGTGTGATAAGGTATTTGTTTTTTAATATGTAATTTCAACTTTAATATTAATAACTAACGCTAAATAAATTATTTTATTTATGCTGCATTGAATAATTTCTATATTTTAGAGCACAAATGTTGCTATTTTGTAATTTAAACACTAAAGCAATTATGCTGAAACTATTAGGCTTATAGTATAATTGCTATATACATTATGGCATAAATTATAATATTATTATTATGCATAAATCATAAATGTTGCTGCATTGAGCTAGCATAATTATTATACGTATATATTTTTGTCCGTGTATAGGGCGCTTTTGATGAGCATCGATGTCATAAAAATAATGTTCGTATTTTTTTTTTTTTGTGTGTGCTCTAAACCACGAAAATGTGACGATCACTAAATGATTTTTAAATGGAATTCGGCCGAATTCCGCATTTTTTTTTTTTTTTTTTTTTTGTTCGAGCAAGGGAACAGTGTTTATGAACGTCATTAAAAGTAAACTTACCAATAACTAAACTTGTTGGCAAATCTTCATCTTGATTTAAAATACTGCTACTAGACTGTTGAGGAGCTTGATTACGTTCCAGAACAGTTCTACTTGACTGTTGACTAAACTCTTCAGGATCTAAAATTGTTCTACTTGGTTGTTGAGTGAGTTCTTCACGTTGTTGTACTACAGGTTTTAATGTAGTACCTGTTGCACGTTGTTGTTGAAGTTGTGGCTGGCTAGTTACAACTCTATTCTGTTGTGATGCTATTTGTTGATTTTGTACTAAAGTTGTTGTTCTACTTTGACTTGTCTGATCTACTGGTTCTAAGATTGTTCTGCTTGATTGTTGGGTATCATCATCACCGGCTAACATACTACGACTGGACTGTTGTATATCGTCAGCTGTAAGAGAGACAGAGTATAATAACTATATAGTTATTTTTGTGATGTATGCACAGTATATGATTTTACTATGGACCTTTGTAATCCGAGAAAGGATTGTGCAATTAAATATACAAAGTTATGCTTCACAGGATCTCAATTTAATCGTTTTTTTTTTTTTTTTTTAGTCATTGATTATACAGTATAAGTATTTTTTTTAACGTCATTTACACTAAACTAAATTTGAATTTTTCGTTTTTTTTTTTGTAACATTCTAGTAATTGTTATGTATATTTTTTTTTCCTTTACGTTATTGTAATGAAAAATACGTAAAAACTTAAAATAACAGAGTAAAAAAAAAAAAAAAAAAAAAAAAAAAGTACAAACTGTAAATGTACTACAGTACTAATTAATGATTGGATTAATGATTGTGATAATATATTTTACCATTCAAATTCAGCACTTGTTTCCTCATAAGAATAACATTGCAAATTTAGAACGATTTTTTTGAATGGTAAAATATAATATTATCACAATAATGTAGTATAATTCTCTCCGTGCGCAAATATATAATTATATAGATGTGGTCAAGTAAATTACCTGCTACCAACAAACTACCACTTGGTTGTTGACTGGATTGACTCTGGTCAGCTAAAATAGAAGTTTCTAGACGTTGTTCATCCACTGAACGTTTATGTTGAGCATGTTGACTAATTGAACCAGTAGAGTTACGTCGTTGTTGTTGTCGTTGTTGGAAGTCTTGGAATTCATCTAGTGAGTCTTTGGTTTGAATATCAGGGTTGCTACTGTGGCTTGGTGCTGCTAGAGCACAAGACAGCAGTAGAATACTGCATACAATTGGCAGGATCGACATGGTGATCTGAAAATATATTATTATACTAATTAATTCAGTGGTACGGGTTGCACAGATCTGGTAGTCGAGCCCAGAATAGTGTGATAACGGGTTTGAGGTCTGGTATGCCTCAGATCATACATTAAAAGCGTAGAACACATTGAAAAAAAAAAAAAGTCTAAAATATCCTAACATACCTGAAAATCAACATTGATTTTCAGAACTCTTTGTACAGTACCTCTGAACTTTTTTTTATTAAATTCTGATCAAGTTATAGAAATAAAATTTAAAACGTATTAACTTCATTGATCACCTGTAAAATTTTGGTGTTTTTCTGGTGAAAAGTGTTTCAGAAAAAAGGGTGTATCCGGTTGTAAAAATCTCTGAACTTGTTTTGGTCAGGGTGTATGTTATTGTAAAGTATTATAATACGTACTATAGCAAAATTTGATAAATTGTATTTATTAATAACATAATTAAACTAAAATAGTAATATTTATGCTATAGGACATAAATCCAGCATGAATTATGTAATTTCTTTTATCAGTGCACAGTAACTAATGGTAACCAATAGATATAAAAATAATGGATACTGTTTATTCAAGCCACAATAATTGGGAATATTGTCTTTCGATCTCTGTTTTGCAATAAAAAAAAGACATTCTTGGGAGGGGGGGGGGGGGAGTTGCATTTTTAGTTTCTTCTTCTTTTTCTTCTTATATTTTACTATTTATTTTATTTTTGCAAGTTTCATAATGTAATATGGATCTTATGACTATATATAATAATTTATATATTTTTTTAAAATTAAAATTCAATTGCCTTATAGTAAAATAACCACCCTGCACGCTATATGTTACTTTTTTAACAGCATGAAACGACCAATAAAAAAAAAAAATGATAATGAGTTTAACAAATTTTAAGAAATGTACAAATTAGAAAAATTATTTTAAAATTTTTCACAGTTCCCTTCAGCCTTATATTTTATTCCTTGTTATTATTATTGTCTTTTATTTTAATTGAGCCAAAACCTGTTTTTGTTTTGATCATCAAAAAAAAAAAAAAAAAAAAAAAAAAATGTTGAGTCTGCATTCTGAGGTTATAATAATATCATCCAACAATTATCGTAATGGATTTTAAAATAATTGTTCTAAAATAATTGTTAATATCAAATAAGAGAGTGTGCATGCAAAAGAGGTCTCGTGTGAAAGTGGAAATAATTTTGGCTGCGGTCGTGAGGTACAGCTGTCATTTGACTCAAAGTTAAGAAGGCAGAGAAATCTGCTTTTAATTACTTTTATTTTTTAGGATAAAGCAACACTATAATATATTAAAAATTTATATTCATCAACGTTTAAATTTAAGAAATTTAAAGCTGAAGAGTCCCCTTGTTTATTTTAATACACTGTTCTCCAATATTTTAAATAATCATGGAGTTTGTATTCTTTTTTTCTTATTCATACAAACTTCATTGCCTTTCAAATGAAACAAAAAGCGGTCAGTTTTTATTACATAAGAAATACAAGGCTCCTATTAACAACAACCCTTAAATATAAACAATCTATACATATACGGAAAAAAATATATTATGTATAATTTATACTGTATTGCATAAATTACTATATATTGTAGAGCACAAATGTCGCTATTTTGGAATAACAAAATTAATTTTGCTGAAAGTATTATTTGAAATAAATGTTGGCGTACCATAATTATTAAGTATTATATTTTTGTTCGTGTATAATTTCTCGATAAAATAACGCTCTACAGTATATTAACAATTATGCTTCCTATGGCCAAATCGAACCACCTGAACAATATAATCAACGGCAACACGGCAACGGTGTAAAAGTTCATTATTTCAGTACGAATCAACTTAGTTTCGCTTTTTTAGTACTCACCCAACAAAGTCTTCAGAGGATGATTTTCTAGGTGTGTGTGTGAAGTCTTGAATAAGCTCGAAGAGTGAGGGATTGCAGAGAAGCAAATCTGACCAAAGCTACTTTTTTAAACTGATGTGGGAGAGAGAGAGAGAGAGAAAGAGGGGCGTGGGGGTTCAACCTTGGACATCCTGGCATAATATTATAATAATCTTTATATTTATTATGATCACGTGATAGGAATAAAATATACAAGCCGTACATATGTGATCAATTGCTTTGATTGTTACACTGTGTGTATATATATGGGAATAATCTGCAATCAAAATGTAAATTATTGCTCGTTGTAGAGATGTATATAGAGATGGTACACGCGGAAATTAAATCATTATGTACAATTATTTAATTGTTTTTACTTAAGAAGGCTTTATGTGTGTGTATGTATGTGTGTAAGAAAGCGAGAGAGAGAGAGAGAGAGAGGTTACAAGTATTTACATAATGCGTCATATTAAATATAATAATTTATGTTAATTTCAAAATATTTAATTGCATATATAAATGAATTTTTATTCTCTAATTGCGATATTCTAATATAATATATAATGTCCATCCAATGCATAAAGAAACTATTATTAGTGACGCTTGCTCTATTAACCCTAGGGTTCATTTTAATTTCAGAAAGTTAAATGGACTTAAATCAAATATTCTATAGTTTGCAGTGCATATAAAAACTTGCATAATATGCGATCTTCTTTTTTCTCATATAGTATATTATTACAAACGCTAAAAGTAGGTGGGCAATTTAGTCAATTATATATTAATTGATGTGTCATCTTGTATTTGAAAATTTTATTTTATTTATTAAACATGTGTAAACACTGCAGTGTGTGTACAACATACATCTAATCTAAACATATGAAAGTATATGATGAAAGTATATTTTTAATATTACATTATGTAGAGAATACATAAATTCAAAACAAGTGAATGTTTTGAAAATTAAAAAAAAAAAAATTATATAGAGAGATATTTAAATAATAATTTGCTGGGTTTTTTTTCTCCTTACATACATCGTCTCTATTAATAAACTATATACGGTTCAACAATGAAGAAGAATTCAATTTTTTTTGGGGGGGGGGGGGGATTTTTTTTTTTTTTTTTTTTGTTTTTTTTTGCATATTTTAAAATAGGGCATGATGCGATTACTGTGCGATTTTTTTAACTTTTGAGCTGATTAAGGCGGTGGGGGACCGACTTGGACCGGAAATCGCTAAAAGAAGAACTATATTTTCCCAGTAATTTTTTGTACATGATTTAATTTCATTAAAACCAACACTATGGCTGCGTTCGTAAACAGATCCGTCCACCTCCGGGAGGTGGCTCAGATCTCAGCTCTGGGATCTCAAATCCGTCGACTAAAAAAACGCTCAACAGAGCTTGGGCACCTCCGCCGCTAGGTACCGCCACCTTCCGGCGCCCGCTATGCATGCTTTGCATGGAGATCCCGCCAGCTCCGTCTCAGAACTCCGAGCTGCAGAGCTGCCTCTCGGACTGCCGCAGAGGATGCGCGCGCATAGCTCTGCGGCAGATCTGCGCTCACGGGAGCAATAAAAAAACACTCGGGAGGTGGCGGGAGCTAGATCCGTGGCAGGCGGAGCTGTTTGCGAACGCAGCCTATAATTTTCAAATAAAATCAAGTAAATTTAAAATATATTTTTTAATACCAAAACGAATTTTAATTACATTTTTAATTGCAAAAAAGTTTCTAAATTGACTAAAATTTCCCGCTCAAATTTAAATTTCCATATTTACATGTTATCTTTAAAGTGTAATAACTTAAATATTTCATCGTGTTTTCGCATGTTTGACATAACTAAATTTTTAATTAACATTTTTTCTTTACTTTTGTGTTAATATTATTATTCGCAACCGTCCTAGTTTGCGAGATATCAGTCGGTCACCTACCCCCTTAAGTATTTTTAATAATTTTTTTGAAAATCGCGAAATAACGTTACTGTCGAAAACTTTAGCGTGCACTCGACATGCAGTTGATTCATTTGATTCAGGATAATTCCCTTTTTCAAAATATGCAACTAATAAGTAAAAAAACTTTATAATATTTGACCATCTTCTATTTTGTATACAGTATATACTATATATATATATATATATATATATATATATATATATATATATATATATATATATATATTTATATATATATATATATATATATATATATATATATATATATATACCGGTATATAATATAATATTTATATATATTTGTTTTATTGCAAAAAAATGTTATAGTTTGTGCTATTCTTTGTTTGGAAACGAGTGTTTTTAAATGAAAATATAACACTAACAAAGTAATTTAAAATATTGAAAAATTATAAGAACTTATATAATATACCAAAAAGGTAAAGAAATTACATAATTTATGCTACATTTATGTCAAATAAATTAAATGTTGCTACAATTAGGAAAAGTCTAAATAATCCTGCTATATATTGCACATTTCTTTTGCTGCGCAGCATAATTCTTGTATAAAATTTTAAATACTGGTATTATGTTTTACGAATAAATATAATAAATTGTTGAAATCAGGATATTATAGTGATTTTTCTATTTATATATTTTTTATTTTATTATCATTTTAATAGAAAAGCTACTGTATTATAAATATAATATTTAACTTTAAATAAATTTTTGGCATATTATATTAAAATGAGTACAGCCAACCGGAGTAAAATTGAAATCCAATCAAAGACTCGCTTTCAAAGTACGTACTCTGTGTCTAGTGAGATAGGAAAATTGAAAGATTGCACATGATTGGAGTTTCAATTTCATCCCTGTTGACTGTACTCGAGCTGATACAAGTTAAAATAAGTATTTTTAAATGAAAATCTAATCTAAAGTTATAAATTTTTAGCTTGTTAACATTGACTTTTATAATATGACACAAATGTATTTTATTTATTCTACTATTATAATATATTATGCTATTTAGTTCACTTGGATTACAAAATAACAAACACGTCATCAAAGTTTTATTTAATTTTTATTATGGTTTTTTACATTTATTAAAACAATACTTTAATCCTACACAAATAATATTTCATCTCAAAGCATTTTCATATAAAAATAAAAACTGTGAATACATGATGCGTATAATAATTATTTTTCATAAACAAACGCTCTAAATTAAAACATCTATAAATGCTTCGTAAATACATGACTTAAAGAACAAATTTCTTTAGTGTATGTAACAAATTATATTCAGAATAACATTAGCTATGATTCCAAATTACATAATCTTGGTTAAATATTCTATAGACAATCTTTTAACAATAAAATTTGCTACAATGAAAAAATTAATTTTTAAAGTCATGTGATTTATAAAAAATATAAAATTATTTGCCAACAGATTCCTTTACAGATTCATAAACTTCTTCTCCCTTCTTAACAGCCTTATTATATGTGCTCTTGATTCCTGTTCCAACACGATCCCAGAATGAAGGTTCTGTCGTGGTGAATACACCAAGAATTGCGTCACCAATTCCCTCTAGACGTTCTTGTGTAGGTGAAACTGCAGGTCGATCTCCTGCTCCAATTACTACACTTGTAGGTAGATCGTCAGTAGGTGCTCCATATGCATAAGCAAACAGTAATACACTGCATAATACCAATGCTAATGTAGTCTTCATTGTGATCTGAAACATAAAATAACAAATGTTAATAATTTTTTTTTGACTGCAATATTAAAATCCAATTAGATTTTTTTTTAAAATTTAATATTAAGGTTAATGTCTTTGGGGCTTAAAGGCATGGAAAACATGAAACATTTGCATTTACATCACAAAACACTTGATGGGACTTATATAAATAACGTTAGTTGGTTTCAAAACCCCACTGTAGCTCCGTAGCAGTGATCAGAAAATTTAGATTTATGCAACCCGCACAACATTTTCATATACTAGTTTTTGCCTGTTAATGACGTCATAAACAGGAATATTCACGCAAATTGCATACTTTACATATTTTTCAAGCTCTTTTGTGGGGCTACATTAACATTCTGGTAAAAAATATCATCAGTTTTGTAGATCCCATTTTGTATTTAGAACATGTTGTTTCAATGCTTTCTATGCCTTTAAATTAACGAAGGACTTGAATTAATGGACTTTAATGCTTAAGAACTCACATATTTAATGTATAAAAATTATAATATATATTTTTCCTCTCTAAATGGTATAATACAGCGCATCATTATAGAGACGTCAAATGTATATTACTCCAATGAATATTATGAATATTTGGTATCAATAGAATACAATCTTATAAATTAAAGTCTTTACTGCATTTTTATAATGCATAAAGCAACAAGATTTTGAAGTTCATTATTCACGTAAATAAATACAAAAATAATATAAATATGTAAAATAGTTTTAAGTGGAGCAATAGTATAGCTCATATTGTGCTCATATAATAAAATAATATTGTGCAAAAATTACATAGCTGAATAGACATTTTTATATTATATTTTCTTGCCGAAGCAGTTTTTCTTATATTGGTAAAAGATCAGGAAACACTGCACCTTTTAGATACAATGCCTCCCCCCTCCCGTATGTTATTTATTTGTTGTGTTATTTCGTAACAGAATTATTGTATTTGATTTTTATTTATACGTTAAATTGGTATTATATACGACCGTGTTTTTATGGTGACATATTTTTATTTTATGGGCTATGGTAAGGTCACCAAAAGTTGTTCATACGGTTATACATTTAAATAAATCAGTAATAATAATAAAAAAAAAAAAAATAAAAAAAAAAAAAAAAAAAAAAAAAAAAAAAAGGTCTACTATTTGAATGAACGGTGAGACCTGTAGAATAAAAATTCTCCACTCACCAACATATTTTCGAACGAGAAAATTAGTAGACACGTGTAGTATATTTTTAATGGTTTATCTCTTTATTAATTAATAACTTATTGTTCATGATTATTTTGAAGTTTCCATTCATTATAGTGACCAGATATTGTAATTTTTAAACTGTGACCTTATTTTAGTAATTAGTTATGTAAATTATATATATTTTTTTTTTGAAGGTCATTTTAATTTGTTAAAAGTTGTATGTAAATGAAGTATATAGGTTTGTAAAAGATAAAATGAATGACATTGATTTACAAAGATTGAACTTTTATTATTATTATTATGATTTTTTTTAATAAAGCCAATGCAACAATTTTTGCTATATCAATCGTAGAACCTTTATGCGTTAATAATAATAGTAATATACGTGCATTAAATAGAATTTACACGCTGTATTGTCTTTGTTAATAATTTTCTCTAAAACTAAAATTGTAAAAAAAAAAAAAAAAAAAAAAAAAAAAACGCAACTATATTAAACTATTACCATAAGTGTAACAAAATCAAATTATAAATATGAAGGACAGTTTAAAATTGAAATGGCGAAAAAGAAAGCTATTGTTACAATCTTAATATATATTTTTTTTTAATTAAACAATTCAATTTTAAAGTAATATAAAATTCTCACTTTTTTTTATTTATATATTTGCATATATCATATAAATGTTGGTATCCAAATGGTAAAAGGTAATGGTAAATGGTAAATAAATGGTAAAATGGTAAATGGTAAAATGTTGGTATCCAAAGTATTTTATGAAAAGTAATAGTCACGAAATTTGTGACATTTTTTTATTTTTTAAATTAAATTCTTTTCCAGCGACTTACCTAATGTTGTAGCTGTTAGGATCGCTATAGATAGGTCCGAGCTGTTAGAAATATACTTAACAAGTGAATGTACCGCGCCGTAAAGCTGTTATAGAGACCAAATCAAAACCACTTTTTTTTTAAACTAGAGGAGAGTATTGGGTGGGGATATTATTGTAAAACACGCAAGGGCAACGACGCATATTATATAAAATTGTTATTAAATTAACTTTTTAACATTGAGGAGTGACAATATATTATAGAAATCAAGTCTATTACTTTATTTCTATATACCGTTAGTTTTTATATATAGTACAGTACTGTACAAAGCGTATTTACAGTATTATTGCTATGATAATTATCTATGTCTAAATAATATGAATAAACATTAGAAATTTAGTAACTTGATTATCAGTGTGTTATAAAACTTAAAGAGATTCTATATGTAGTGTCAAGAAAAAATTTCCCCTCAATGAAAATCACGAGTTGGAGGACTATTATCCATTCACACATTATGTCCCTTAACCAAAAAGCTTATTGTAATGTAGGCAACCTTCTTTACAGTTTTCTACAGTAGAGTTAAAATTTTTGCGTATAATAAATAACTGTTGCTGAAAATGAGCTAGTATAATTATTTAGTATTTATTTTTCTTCGTGTTACTACCAAAAAATAAATACTTAATTTGGACAGGGCAACTCAAAATGCGTAAAAATTTGATGGGATAACTATACAATTTTTTTGGAATTGTAATATTTTTGAAACTAAACTTAGATACAATGTTTATCTAAAAAAAAAAAAAAAAAAAAAAAAAAAAAAAAACATAGTCACGGAGATTAAATTTTTATCATATAGATAGTTTTTACCATCTTTCAAGTGTCATTAAGAGAGTTAATGTAAGTAGATCACTATGTAATCCAAAAAGAATTACTACTCAAAATTACTGGTCAGCTGGAGACGTGTATATTGCAAGTCAAAATATACGTTGATCAAAAGGGCAAAAAATATAAATTCCAGAAAAAAAAATTCTTTGGTATGAAATTTTAAAAACGTGAGACTTTTTAACGCAAACATTATCCATGTAAAAATAATAGTTTTTAATAAAACTTATTATAAAAGATAGGGTGGTTGCATTCATGTTGAAATCAACGCCATAAGTGAGTACTAAATAACATCGGCCGGTATGGGAAAATGACATTTAAATAATACATTTAAAAATACTTAGAACTTTTTATTTTTTAGAGACTTGATTAACAAGTTGAATTAGCTTTTCAGGTATCTAAGAAAAATAATGACAAAAAAAAAAAAAAAAAAAAAATGCAAAGAAAATAGCAAAAACCCACGTTTGTCCTATGCCAAGCAATATGTTATTCGTTGCTTAATTATGGCATTGAAGTGCATTTATTATGATGTCATGCACACACACCCTATATATAGTACTGTTTAATTTTGCACATTATATTTTTATATGTATACGCATTGTGGCACTGCTGATTACATTGCACTCAAGAATTACGTGTGTTCTTCGTGCATGACCGATGGTCAAGATACCTTTGTTATTATTATGACGTTCCACTTGTACATACATATATATAAGATGCTTATTTTGCTGAACGAGCTTGACTGACATATACATTATGTATACCCAAGGTTTTTTCCTTCTTCTTCTTCTTCTTCTTCTTTATACAACCTCGCAATAAACAAAAGTATCATTGTGTTTTTTCTACCGTAACGTTATTTAATCTTTATTTTATACTTTTCAACTTATATTATCTGTATAGTCTTTATACTAACAAATTGATTTCTATATCGGCATATGGAAATAACACGTGTATTTAAATGGAGTTTTGCGTCAATAAAAATATCTGGAATAGCGATGTATGGCCATAAGCCAATATAAATAATATATTTATTAAAAAGATCGTACAGTACACATAGTACATATGATAATGTTGAAAACATAAGTAAGTAAGTAAGCAAATAAACAACTGGTCCTTAAAGGAACAGACGAGAAGAAAACATAAGCATTTATATCACAAAACACTTGATGGGACTTACATAAATAGCTTTAGTTTGTCTCAAAACCCAGCTCCGATCAGAAAATTTCGAATAATGCAACCCACACATAAAAATCATAAAAAAAAAAACGATTTAATTTCACAAGAGTGAATTAAGGCACAGCAACATTAAAAATATAATGGTAAATCTTACAAAAAAAAAAAAAAAAAAATCCTTAAGGAATAGACCAGAGAAAATATGATGATGGGATTTACATAAATAACTTTAGTTTGTCTCAAAACCCAACAGTAGCCCCGAAACAGTGACCAGAAAATTCAATTTATGCAACCGGCACAACATTTTCATACTAATTTTTTCATATTTCTGACGTCAGAAACATGAATAGTCACGCAAATTGCATACTTTACAGTTTTTTCACGCTCTCTCGTGGGGCTACATTAACATTCTGGTAAAAATTGTCATCAGTTTTGAAAATCCCATTTCGTGTTTATTCATTAAAAAGCTCAAATTGTTTTTTGTGGTCTATGGCTTTAATGTATTGAGTATCATGATGAATTAAATATTTATATTAAAGTATATGGCTACTTAATAGTCCGCTAAATCCAGCGATAGTAGACAGATAGATGTCTTTTTTATGTTGTTTTTATGTTGTTATTGCTTTGGGTAAAAAATTAGTAATTTTTAACATTGTGTTGAGAATAACAAATAATAATAAAAAGAAATTCTTTGTGTTTGTCTTTTTTTGGATAGAGAAAACGAAAAGTTTGAATTATATTTGTTTTCATAATAGTCCTTATACTTAATATCAGCAGTTATTTATTGCCTCTTTCATATATTTCAAAATCGTCATAGTTATATTATTTGTCAAAATATCAATTTGCATATCTAGCGTAAGTTTCTAACCTTAAAACAACTAAAAAAATATATATTACAAGGTTCTCTAGTATTCAAATTTCAATATATTTACCATTAATTAAACAAACTAATAATAATAATATAATAATAAAAAAAAAGTAGACAAAAAGACAAGTTAATTACGTGATTTATTAAAGAGAAAAATAAGCTACCGTTTTTCATTGTATGGTAATTATGCAATATGGTAATCGTTTAATTGCATGCTTAATGTATACTTCCTCACCTTGCTATTATTATATTTTTTAAGACAAAAGTTAAAATTAAATTCTGCAGCTACAAAATATTTATTAATGTGCTGTATTTATGTTGTTATTAAATTAAAATTTAAGTAATCTTCATTATTTATGGTAATCGGAAGCATGGAAGCACGCCTCTTTGAAATTGTAAAGGATCGAGGTAAAAAATGTAGCAGAAAAAAAATATACCTCACAAAGTCACTGCGGTTGCATGTTTCTTGGGAGATTGTTCATTATTATTATTTTTTCTTCAAATTTGTAAACTGCGTAGTTTGAATGGCTTATTTAAATTCTAATATTGTTTAAATTTCCTGGTCACGTCTCTTAAATCGCTCTAGTGACGTCAATTCATGTATTCAAAAGTTTTCCCATGTTTGCGACCAACATTTTTTTTTAAATATCAATTAAAATTTTGCCATAAATTGATATACCTATATTAAATTTGAATTGTAAGGAAAACGAATTTAAAAGCAAAATTACAATTCAACGTTGTAATTAAAACAAACAAACAAACAAACAAACAAACAAACAAACAAACAAACAAACAAACAAACATACATATAAATGTATTAAATATTGACTGTATTTAAATATTTTCTATTTTAATTGTTTGTAAATATTTTCTTATTGCTTTCAATGATTTTTTTTTATAATATATCTTTATTAATATTCAGTAGTCCAAACATAATATAGAAAGTAAAATATTGATAAAATTACTTTTATTTCCTCTCGGTTTTTCCATATTTTATTTATTTACATTTTTAATATTTTGTATGTATCTCTCTTACTCTTAACTAACCTTGGTGAAAAGCCATAATATAGTATAGTTGAGAACTAATGGAGATGTGAACTGGTTATGTATAACTTTCAGATAATATTACGTATTAAGACGTAATTTAATATTTACGTAATTTTAGTATTAATGAGAGGAAAAAATCAAGCTGGAACTAGTTTAAAATATAATGACATTTATTTATCTATCATCAGATTTATCCATCCACGTATAATTAAAAATCCTTGGGACGTGATACAGATAAATTATTAAAGTTATTTTGATTCGTATTAGATTAATTCATAATTATTATAAAGAAAATATAATACTTGAAATTATTTGTTATATTAATTATTATTTTTACAAATATCTCACAATCAATAACATCCACCCCCTTTTGAGGTGATGATGTAATATTCTGCTCAATCAATAACATATTGATGAAGTAACACGCATGTTTCGTTTCCTATTAGATGATATACATATTTTATTTTTATTAAGAAACTTTAAAAAAAAACTACAAAAATTGATAAATATTAATTTTATCTTTCCCAATAATATCCCATGCATAGAAACATTATCTCTTATTGTCAGCCAAATGCAAATATTTAAATGTAAAATTAAGATCACAGTTCAAACTGTTATTCATTTCTATATAACACAAAATGGACTATCATACATTTAGTGTAATATAAGTTAATTCTATTAGATTAGCAAACAATTGATCAAATAGATTGCTCTTTTCAAACATGCGTATGTATTATTATATTTGAAAAGATTATATATGATATATTATTACGTCATTTTTCAATCTTTATAACTTTGACATTAATTTGTGCTCGGTCATTTCAAATTGATGCTATTATCTTCTCAGTGATATAGTAATTTAAAAATTGAGTTCTATATGTTTGTTAAATGCATTTGATTGTATAATAGGACAGGACCTCTCTCTCTCTCTCTCTCTCTCTCTCTCTCTCTCTCTCTCTCTCTCTCTCTCTCTCTCTCTCTCTCTCTCTCTCTCTCTCTCTCTCTCTCTCTCTCTCATTATATACTGATGCACCCATGAATGTATTATCATTTTGAATTTGTTACGTACTTTCTAGAGCACTTGAGTTTTTCATTTGTATACACCAAGAGAACATAGCGATTTAGCGACCAAAAAGCTGACTAATAGAGATTCTCAGGTGTCAACCAGGTAAAACTTACAAACCTGTCACCTGACAGTGAGTACCAAGTTTAAAATCAGGTATATTATTATAGTTATTAATTAATAGGTATATAATGTTTAAAATGCTGAAATAGGGTGAAAAAAAATCTCAGGTGATCAACAAAATGGTCAGGCACCTTCTAAATAGACGGTCCTGGTGATGGTCGTCATAAAAACCCTGAAGTTATCGTTGTCTAAAAAAATTAAACAAAAAAACGTAAAATTAGATGATAAAATAGATGTAAAATAGAGATGGGACCATCATTCATACACATATTATGTCCCTCAACCCTTTTTGTACCCTCACAAACTTGGCTTTAAAAAACTGCAAAAGTAAACAACGTTACGTCTTGAAATCTGGGTCTACGAAATTGCAGCGCTGGTTTGCCTATTTTAAAAGTTTTCTACCCAGTTTGTGAAATTAATGGTTGATTTATTATTATTATTATTATTTTATTTTTTAGACCAGATTGAGCCCAAATTATTCGATTTTTATATCCATTTAAAATTTAATGGATGCTTAAAATATGACTGCAATTATGTGTAACACTGTTTTTAATAACAAGTTAAATTAATATGTGCCAAAACAGAGCTATGCCATTTATTAAGTTAAACAATCGTCTTAATTGAAAAACAAAATAAATCTTTAAAAGTCCTATGTCTGGTCCACTCGTACATCTAACCTGTATGTAGACTTGTATATAAATATGCGTCAACTGTATATGTTATACATTATGAATGTTAATCATGAGTAAGCAATGCAGATACTTTGTAGATATTGTAATGTAAACCCTGTTTTTTCTTGCCCCAAACCACAAAAAAAAAAAAAAAAAAAAAAAAAAAAAATGACGATCACCTTATACTTTTTAAATGGAATTGCGCATTTTTTGGAGCAAGAAAAGAGGGTTTACGACGAACATCATTATTATGTTATATACGTAGCCAATTGTTAAAGTGATGACGATGACATTATCATTTTGTTACTAAATTGTGAGTAATAAGTCACGTAACATTTTTCATTGTAAAGCACTTTACTTTCCTGCACTTGTGTTATATATTCAGCACAATATTATAATGACCTCTTTGTGTCATTGCGAATGAAGCTTTTGACAACGTGCGCAGAGCAGCATACTCTGTATAGTTTATTCTTATTCAATTGGTGTAACCACGGGCACGGGGATAAATTTACGATGTTATCTTTCACTTAAAGGCATAGAAAACATTGAAACAACATGTTCTAAGCACATAATAGGATCTACAAAACTGATGATACTTTTTACCAGAATGTTAATGTAGCCCCACAAAAGAGCTTGAAAAGACTGTAAAGTATGCAATTTGCGTGAATATTCCTGTTTATGACGTCATTAACAGGCAAAAACTAGTATGAAAATGTTGTGCGGGTTGCATAAATCTAAATTTTCTGATCACTGCTACGGAGCTACAGTTAGGTTTTAAGACCAACTAACGTTATTTATATGAGTCCCATCAAGTGTTTTATGATGTAAATGAAAATGTTTTCATGTTTTCTATGCCTTTAAAAATTGTGTCCTCATTTAAAAAAATTCAGACCTAATTGTAATTTTTGAATAATGCTAAAAATATATCTCTCACAATCAGTTCTAAATAATTTGAAGTTTCTTTGTCTTACACCACTCTGCGTTTGATTGGCTGATACGCTCCACCGATAAGAACCATTATTATTTGTATATAATAATTTCACTCCATTGAATTTGTGTTCACACTTTATTTTTGTTTTGTTTTCGTACAGTTAATCACATTTTAATATTATTATTATCGTTTTGAAAGTACAGAAGACCAGAAAAACTCAAATAAAAGAGATATTTTATACGTTTTAAGTTTAAAATTGAATAGCCGTAAATATTAATTTCTTCTTTGAGTTTCTTGTACTATACGCTGTGGTTTAATTATTTTATTGTATTTTGCCTTATAAAATTACAATATACAATATATTACTTTAATTATTGTCCATATGAATTAATATACATGTATTGTTGTATCATTATTTGTCCTTCAGGCAATAATTAAAAAATTTTTTTTTTACATATTTAACTATATTCTGGTACTTAAAATATTTTAAGTTTACAATCATTATACGTGGGCTCATTATATAATTTTTTTTCCAGTCCAGCTAGTAAAAAAATATATATATATAAAAAAAGTTAGCACCAAGGTCAGTGTTATACCATGGTAGTTGGTTTTTAGTTTGTTTTTTTTTTTTTTTTTTTTTTTTTTTTTTTTTTTTTTTTTTTCCTTCATTGTTTTGGAAATTATAGTTTAATAATGATGACAAAATGACAGGAAAAGTATTATTTTGTGAGACGTATACAAAATTATATATTATTTAATATTATCACATGCTATGCGGTCTCTCTCTCTCTCTCTCTTTCTGGCACCTTCCTTTTCTTTTGAACAGATTTTATATAAATATATTTCTATTTGTTTAACTTTTATGATATCTTACGGTATAGTTAAAAATAATATTGTTCTAGAATAATTTTAGTTTTTTTTTTCTAAGTTTAAATCACAATAACTATATATGGAATAAAAATTAGTGATAGAAAACAATAAATGGATTGATTTTCAGTATAATGTATATATAGACTTGAATCTTAAATTTACGCTGAAATAATCATTTTTAATTAATAATAATAACAATCTCCCATGCACCAATATTAAAATCAATCACATTTTAATTTTCAATAAATATACGTATAAGCAGCTTGAGCCAGGCACTTAAGTCTGAGTACACCCATTGTCAATATGGACCAATAACTTGCAATGAAATGTTTTAAATTGTTGCAACGTGTAAGTGAAAATGAATTTTCCATAATGCATTGAGAATATTCAAATCTATTTTAAATAGTTCGTTCATTGGAAGTGCTCCATTATTAATCTAATGTTTTGTTTTTAACCCACGGTTTACGTACACTTGGGTTTTATATAACCCATAATTAAGCCCCATCCTTTAAATGAAGGGGGGGGGGGGAGGAAACAGTAAAAAAATCCCTTTCCTTTAAATGCAATATTGAAAATATTATATAGATACAAAAAGTAAATTTCTCTTCTTTTTCATTTATTTTATTTACTATTAATATAACAAAATTTACACACGCAAATACTTAGTTTACAATTTTGATTCTCGCCACAAAAAAAAAAAAAAAAAAAAAAAAAAAAAAAAGTTGTCTTGCTTTTCCTGTTATTTTCCATTGTTATTTTCCCGTCTGCTTCCCGCCACAATACATGCAAGTGGTTTTACAATAATCTGTGTGTAGACTGCCACACACAAAAACCACATTTATTTTGTCTATTTCAATTGTTGACTGTTTTCAAACCTAAAAACATTATATTTTATTGCGTGTCCATAGAAATATTTTAAATAATTAGGGGGTTTTGTTGTAAAGTTTATACAGAGGTCAGCTCTCTCTCTCTCTCTCTCTCTCTCTCTCTCTCTCTCTCTCTCTCTCTCTCTCTCTCTCTCTCTATTATGCATATTTTAATGAAGTAATATTATTTAATCAAATCACATTGAAATTAGTGGATTCTAATTTAATATGTAATTTTACCTAACAAAACATGCTTGTTAAATCAAATTTACATTTAGATCAAGTTATACCTACTACGTTTTTTTTTTTTTTTTTTTTTTTTTTTTTGCAATCAATTTTCTTAAATTTCAAAGCATATACTATTATAGAAAATTATATACAGTTATAAATGTCAAAGTAGAAACTTCAATATACGCAATTAAATATTACCATGTATATACTTACGTAATAAATTTAAAAAATCGTAAGTCCTCTGTCTGTCTGTCTGTCTGTCTGTCTGTCTGTCTGTCTGTCTGTCTGTCTGTCTGTCTGTCTGTCTGTCTGTCTGTCTGTCTGTCTGTCTGTCTGTCTGTCTGTCTGTCTGTCTGTCTGTCTGTCTGTCTGTCTGTCTGTCTGTCTGTCTGTCTGTCTGTCTGTCTGTCTGTCTGTCTGTCTGTCTGTCTGTCTGTCTGTCTGTCTGTCTCTCTCTCTCTTTCATGAACACAGCGTTTTTTTCCTGGATATTTGTCCAGCAAATGATATATATTATGCTAATTAGCAAAGCAAATAATACCATTTAATTATAATTAAAAGAATTTTATACACTTAAAATTAAAATATTAAAGCCATAGACCACATAAAACAACAAGTGCTTTTTAATGAATAAACACAAAATGGGATCTTCAAAACTGATGACAATTTTTACCAGAATGTTAATGTAGCCCCACGAGAGAGCGTGAAAATACTGTTAAGTATGCAATTTGCGTGAAAATTCATGTTTCTGACGTCAGAAACATGCAAAAATTAGTATGAAGATGTTGTGTGGGTTGCATAAATAGAATATTTTGAGCACTGCTACTGGGCTATTGAGACAAACTAAAGTTATTTATGTAAATCCCATCAAGTGTTTTGTGATATAAATGCTTATGTTTTTCTCTGGTCTATTCCTTTAAATATGGAAAAGAAAAAGTTAGTTATATGATGTAATTAATGAAAGTAGGAAAAAAAAATTAAAATACAATAATAAAAACTTACCAAATAAAATGTTGTTTTAAATGACATGTAATTAAAAGCAAATACGTAAATGTTACAGAAACCTCCAAGTACTGTTCAGTTTTTCTGTCGTGGTGAATACTACACTTTGCATGGAGCTGATGCTGTGTATGCAGCCAAGGAAGTCTTCAAGTCTACCAATGTGCTCAAGCAAATGACCTCAGGTAAATATACAGTTTGAAGTAAAACTGGAAACTTCCATCTAACTTACACGCCAACGCACTATACTATAAAATCGTGATATATTTTATTAGTCCCCAGGTAGTTATAATAATAACATATTATGCAACGTTATTATTATTATTCGTCTTTTCAATTTTTTAACATTAAATTATATATAATTAACGTTACATTTATTCTAGGAGTGTAGCTTAACAAAAACACTTGCATATATTATCAATTTACATCAAATTGCTAAAATGATCTTATTTATTATTTATTTATATCTTTGGTTATTATGATCAAATGTTTAATGAATGAAAATAATTAAATTTGGCAATCAATGAGCTGAAAAAATTATCAAAAAATAAGCTGATAAACACATAATGATCATCAAAACTTGATTTTTATTCAGTGATACTTTGGGAAAAAGAAAAGAAAGAAAAGAAAGAAAGAAAGAAGAAAAAAAAAAAAAAAAAAAAAAAACTTACAAAAAAAAAAAACAAAAAAATATATTTGAAAATATATATTATATTATATTTGCAGCAAAATAAAAAAGAAAAATTTTAAAACAGGGGGCTTCAAATTTAATATTGATAATTAAGGCTCAATATCAATTTCAGTACATAACTTTCTTTGTTCTTAGTTTAACTGTGAACTTTTTTAGATATAGCGGATAAAATATTATTAGCTATATATATACTCTTCTTTTATTTAATACTGAAATTGGATACTTTCTGAAAATTATATGAGTTTTGATTTAATGAAAACCTACACTTTCAAATGTTAAGAAATCCTAAATACTAGGGAAGAAAAAAAATCTTTAAGAGTTGATTTATGTATAAAATAAATCCCAAGATGAACTTTTATGCATGCATAATATTATATCTCTTTTTTAACTTTTCTATAGCCTTACAAACTGGTGAGAAAACTTGTAAAGTAAGCAACCTACTTTACATTTTCTATTGTACACTTGGATTTTAATTATGACGTCATCAATTCCAAAAGTTGCATACTTTACAATTTTTTAATTCTAGTTTGCGAGGGTATGTAAGGGTCAAGAGACATAGAAAATGTGAAAATTTCTCTAAATAAAGATTAACATATTATTAGTTAATAAAATCAGACGTAATTGTTTACCCCTCCCCCCTATCCTTAGTTATTATTATTTATTCATATTTATTAGATACAGGTAGTTTACAGTAACATCGATTATTATTATAATTATATTATATTTTACTTTCAGGTTCTTCCTCACTACAGTATGTAACTCTGAGTAAGCTCAACTTTGAGTCTTTTGTTCGAGATTTGCTCTTGGTCAAGTGTTATCGAGTTGAAGTGTTTGTCTGCAAGTCTGGGTCATCGAGGTCTGGCACTGACTGGGAGGTCGAGTATAAGGTCAGTTCTTATATATCTATCAAAACCTTATTAATTATACTAACAATAATTTAACATGCATTTTTTGCCTTATATTAAGGATTTTAAGATTGCTGTTCATTTTGAGATGCTAGGCACATCGTATTTTATTTTGACACTATACCTCCATCCCTTTAACGTCTACTATTTAACTAGCTCAAGCTAGAATATTTGATCCCTAGTCCCAATTTACTATTTAAATTAGAGAATTTTCGCGTTTTATTAATTTTCAATTCAACGTGCTCTAATCTCTACCAACTATTTTCTAAATATTTTTTTAAACTTAGTAATTATTTTGTTTAAAATAGCAATACAATAAATTTAAAAATGGAAATTAAATGGTGATTTTAAAAATATATATGTTTGTGTTATATTCTTTATATAGGCCTATAATATTATTATGATATATGATGATAATATAAAAGAAAGGGATAGAGGAAAGAACCCAGCAAGGGTATTACTATAAAAAAAACTAACACATCTTATCTTGCTAGCACTGTTTCTGTGCAAGCAAGATTTTCATCAAACTATATGGGACTCTCTTCACTATGGTAAGGCCCTTGCTGGTTTCCTCTATCCTTTTCTTGCATATTAATATAACCGTAATCTTTCTTCCCTAATTTTGCTCTTTATATAATATGCTAATTTATTCATGTATTTTATTACAGTAAACTCTCAATTTTGTGAAGTTAAATTCTGTGAATTTCTTGATTTTGTGAAATGCTCAGTTGGGTCCACAGTAGACTTAATATAAGCATGGCAATGCTATAAAGCTCTCAATTTTGTGAAATGGCTATTTTCTGTTTTCCCTGTGATGTCACAAAATCGAGAGTGTACTGTATATCGATGTTTACCCGTCTAAGTGAATGAACTACACTTTACAAATTTCACTCAAAATGAACGATCTGCGTTTGGCGCTTCTATGCGTTTTAACATGAGGACTAGATGAGGGAACTTGGAATTTGTAAAGTGTAGAATGGTTATTTTTCACAAAATTTGTAAAGTGTAGTTCGTTTAACTTTTTATTGATTTAGTTGTTGTTTACCATTATGATGAAATATTTTAGGCTTCCCCTGGTAACTTGGTCCAGTTTGAAGATCTGTTGTTTGGTGATGCAAGTGTAGCTCAGCGTGGTGTCCCTCTTTCAGGAGTGGTGGCTGTCAGGAGCTCAGGAGATGGCAAGAATAAGGTATGTGATCTCTGTTTTGTATAATATAGACATATCGAGTCATGTAACATTTTATGTTATGACATTCAGAAAAATATTTTAGCAATGAATTTTGTATTAAGGATTTGATCTATTTTATAAAAATAATAAGTGGAGATAACTAGCATTTAAAAAATTATATTTAGTAAAAAAAAAAAATAATAATAATAATAAAAACAAAAAATGTATGAGGACATGAGGAAAAATGTGCTTAAGTACTTGTAAATTTGAATACAGAGAAAATATGAGTATTAGATTCAAAAAGTGCTTCTTACAATTTCAACAAAGGTGATATCATACCAGATACTGATTAGAAACTTACCTTTATTGAAAATATAAGAAGCGTTCTTTAATACTAATAGACACATGCCATATTTTGTAATTTTATATTTAACTCTTTGTCATTTAGTAAAATACATTAAACTGACCAACTTTACCCCCCTTTGACCCCTCTTTTTTTAACTTTACCACTGGTCAACTTCCCTGTTAAACTCAGATAAGGAATTACCTACAATGTTAAACAGGTGGGCATAATAAATAAATACAGCTATATTTTTTACTATTAGTCTAAAGTTTTTACTATTAGTCTAAAGGAACTTGATATTTCAGTTACTCGGAGTTGGGTTCGTGGACGGCTCCCAACGTCGCATGCTGGTATCCCAATTCCCAGAGACCGATAGTTTTGCCAACCTTGAAGCCTTGTTACTGCAGCTTGGACCTCGGGAGCTACTGTTGCCCATGGGAGGAGATAAGGCAGAAGTGACAGCAATCAAGCAGGTCAGAAATAACAACTGAACTTTCAGGGAAACTGTATAGTATTGACATCACGACTAACTTTATACTGTGAGTTTGGTTAGAAAATTGGAAGAAATGTTGATTTTCTAGCTTACTGTTGAGGTTGGAATTATTAAATTTCAAATCTGTGAGCTCAATGGTACCTCATTAGATATACCTAAACTAATTTTTGATAAGATAAATTTAAAAAGGTTTCAAGACAATTTTAAATTTTAACAAATTATATTTTAAACACAACGTTGTTGTTGTTGTTGTTGTTGTTGTTGTTGTTGTTGTTGTTGTTGTTGTTGTTGTTGTTGTTTTTTTTTTTTTTTTTTTTTTTTGAGGTGATACTCAAGGGTTACAAGTTCAAAATATTACATGTGATTTTTTTCTTCACGTGTGGTTATTGCTTAGAGATATATAAGTTAATATTTGTGGGCCTAGGCTAGAAATTATTTTCTCTACCACAGCATCCTTTGGCACTCAAAGCTCATGCTATATCCCATTCCCCAGTTTGACATAATTTATCTATGAGTTTTACTATCAAATCTTTTAATTATCATAGAGTTGATTTTTATTACTTTGTCGTATATTTTTACTTGTCGCACAAAAAACTTGAAATATATTCTAATATACCTGAAAATCAACATTGATTTGGTTGGAGTCATTGATTTCTAATTTATTTTCCAATGGCACAATATGCGGTTTTCTGACTTCAAAGCTTGCTTGTTTTATGTGTATATGTGAGGACCAGTGAGCTGGGGTGTCATAAAATCGCATTCATCATTTTGTGAATGGTAAATAAATTAGACATCAATATCTCTGACCAAATTGATATTGATTTTCAGGTATTTTAGGATATTATCTGTCATAAAAGACTTGTTTTTTTTTAGTGTGTTTTATGGCTTTAATGTGTACCTAATATTATAATACTTGTATATTTTTATATTGATTTATTTACAGGTAGCTGAGCATTGTGGTTTATTGGTGACTGAGAGAAAACGTACTGAGTTCAATGCAGATGAAGGATTCAATCAAGATCTGGCTAGATTGTTAAATTTGAAGCAGGGACAGACTGAGAATGTCATAGCACTGCCTGAGATGGCACTAACTGTTGCTACTCCTGCCTTAGCTGCTTGCATCAAGTTCTTAGAGGTACAGTAACCATATTATATGTTTGGTCATTTTAAAATAATTTCTAAATTGAGAGTATAGCTTATGATTTGTTTGTTAATTTGCGTGAATAGAAAATTGTTATGCCGCGAGCTAGAGAGATGGCGATTTCGACAGGTCATCAGAAATTCGGTCCCATTGAAGTATACAAAACTTTTTTTTAAGGTATCCAGGGCCTTTAATAAATAAAATACATCTGTTGGTCAGAAGACCACATAGTAATCTTGTCAACTATGTAGTGTTTAATAATACACAATTTCTATATGGTAATTGTACTATTTATTCTTGTACTTACTGCAATTATCTTCAGTTTTTTTTTTTTTTTTTTTTTTTTTTTTAATAATATTTTCTACTTATTTGAGAGTTTTGAAATTTTTACACAAAAATGATTGCTTAATCCCCTTTTTTGTGCTAAAATTTCAAAACCCTAAAATCATTAAAATATATTACAAATAAAAATAATACTGCCAATAACAATAACTACAGTACAATAATTGCAATATTAATAAGTGCACCATAATAATCAATAGATGAAAATATAAAAAAAAGTACATAGTAAAAAAACTGTAATATAGATACACCCTACTTTATTTAAATTGAAAGAAAAGGATAGGAGAAAACCAGCAAGGATCTTACCATAGTGAAGAGAGTCCCATAGTTCGGTGAAAATCTTGCTAGCACAGATATAAAATAACTAACACACACATGAAAACACATTTATCATTCTTTCAATTTATCATACCTAACCGCGATGGTTTATTTTCCTTAATATACATACTACTTTATTTAAAGTTTGAAAAAGTAGTATGCTGTGATAAAAGTGATTTATACTGTAGTTGTAGTTCAAAATTCAATTCAAAAATTCAAAATTACTTTCTTTTTTTATATTACTGCTTTCATTTTTTTTTCTTTATTAAAAAATTTTCCCTACAACTAAAAAAAAAAAAAAAAAAAAAAAAAAACTCTTATTACATGCATGTGACAAGCAGCTGCCATGATATCATTATTAATTACTTCTTTGGTTGTGTAATTATATTTTATGAATCTATAAAGGTTAATTGATATAGTCATTTATACATTATTTAACATTTCACAGTTTAATCTAAATGATATAAAGATGAAAAGTATGTGGTTGTTTCAATTTTTAAGTCTGTATGTAAATAATAATAATAGGCCTAATAATAAAATAAAATAAAAAATTAAAAAGTAACTTAAAATTGAGTCTACTAGTTCCAAAACTCGCTTCTTCCATTTTCATTTAAGGTGAGTTTCTTATCAATATTAGGTAAAATATCAACCTTGTTGCAAAATGGAAGAAGCTGTTTTTTTTTTGGGACTAGTAGACTAAATTATTTCAAATATGGTGAGACTATACCTTGATAGTATTGAAAATTACATGCCTAATATATTCAATCATGTTTCAGCTAATCACTGACACTGGCAACTTCAAACAGTTCACTCTTGGTCAGTATGACTCTGCTCAGTACGTCAGGGTGGATGGTACCACGGTCCGAGCAGTCAATCTCAAACCTGGATTCAATACTCCAGGCATTGGCAAGCCTTATGAGAGTTTGCTTGGACTACTGGGTCAGAATGTCAGGACTCCTCAGGTAAAAAAAAAAAAAAAAAAAAAAAAAAAAAAAAAAAAAAAATTGACTTGATAAAGTAAAAGAAAATGGTAGTAGAAACCAGCGATAATTTTACCATGTAGTAATGGTAAGCTGGTGTTTAAATTTGTTTTGTAATTCTCATACATAATAGAGAATTCTAAGTATTTTGAACACATACAATTCTCCCAATACTATTTCAAGCGGTCGTAGTGTAATTAACTATGTAAAATCAAGTGTGATTGGCTAGTAGGTTTATAACACGCTCTCTGATTGGCTTAGCACCCCGGATGCAGCTTTTGGCGGGAGAGGCGTTGTTTTGGCATAAGTTTAGTTGCTTAGCTTTTACAGTACAGTACTACTTTGTGTGTGAGTGTGTGTGGTTTGTATATCAAAGTTATTTAAAGTATAATCTCTTGGTAATTTGCCATGAATTTTCAAGAAATTAACTATTATTCAAAGTTATATTAAAATAATAATAATAAAAGAAAGATTTGTAACTGTAAAAAGGATACAAGAGAACTGATTGAGAACTACACAAACTAGAGTAATCTTTAAAACTAAGCCACTATAATAAAAAACAAAAATATTTTCATATGAGCGCTGCCCGCTGAATGCAATAACAATATAAACAACCAATGTAAATATGTATATGTATAACCTTATGTGAAATAAAATAAAACAAAAATATTTTTGTTCTCAGGGTCAAAGGTTACTATCTCGCTGGTTACAACAACCTCTGAGAGACAAAGCTCGTCTTGAAGAGAGACTTGATGTTGTGGAGGCATTGATAAGTGACCCTGCTGCCATGGAAACCCTCAGTAAGGACTACTTGCGAGGTGTTCCTGACCTTCAGTCCTTGGCACGTAAGCTGCAAAGACGTAAAGCATCGCTGCAGGAGCTCTACAGGTATAGTTTGCATTGTGTACCTTTTCATTTTCTGGTATTATTTTTTGACTTTTTTTTTTGTCTTCTTCAGTGATATGCCATCTAGATAATATTAAATCAAACTTTATTTTTCTATAAAATCTTATCATCAAGCAAGAATTGCCAATTTGATTTTTCCTTATTTTCATCATACCATAATTCTAAAATATAGAATGTTAAAAAAAAAAAAAAAAAAAAAAAAGGTTATAGACCCCTTGCACATCCTTGCGCTTTGTCGCCATGTTTGTGGTGCCTAATGCATTGTCCAGCATAGGGGAAACTTCGTTTTTCCTCATTTTTCACATAAAAAATAGTTTATTTTAACTCAACAAATTTTTCTCATGTCCTTCGAGCTTATTAGGAGCTAGGAATAAGGTTTTGATTGAGGTTTGAAGCTTCTTTTGCTATTAAAAAAAATAAAAAAAGGTGGTTTTTCCTATGCTGGCCTATGTATTCCTGACCAACAAAATGGCGGCTCTTAAATATGAGTGCAAGCGGTCTATAAGATTAAATAGGAGAGAGATTAAAGCATGTTGAATTGAAAATCAATAAAACACAAATATTCACTAATTAATATAATTGGGACTTAGAATCAAATGTTCTAGCGTAGATGAGTGCCATAGATATTTTTTCTTTTCTTTTTACCATTTACTTTACTGTATTTACAATAATATTAAGGATAGGAAATTAGGGATCGTGCATCGTTTTATCATGCATATCTGATTGTTTACACATTACCACCAGTAATAAGACTTTGCCATGTATGTTTCAGGATCTACCAGAGTGTGAAGCGCTTGAATGGTGTTGTCACAACCCTGGAGAACTTAGGAGTATCTGGTCAGATGCAGGCATCTATCAAGGCTCTTCTCTTGGACCCTCTCTCAGAATCATGCGTAGACATGAAAGGATACTTAGACATGGTTGAGAGTACCATGGATATGGACCAAGCTCTGCAGGGGACCTTTATGGTGACTCCAGGATTTGATGACGGACTGAAAGGTATTAAATTATCATAACTTACATAGATTACAATGATTTTTTTGCTACAACTTTTGTTAAAATGAATAAGCTGTAGTAACTTAACTTGTGTAACTCATGTTTCAAATTGGACTGGAGATTTCCAACTTCCTGATGGCCTTGTCCTAGGGAAAAAATAGATATTAAGGGAAATAAACCATTTGAGGTTAGGTATGATAAATTTGAAGAAGAAGAAGAAAAAAAAATAGGAGAAAACCAGTAAGAGCCTTACTATAGTGAAGAGAGTCCCATAGTCTGGATAAAATCTTGATAACATACTGGATAGCTCTTAGCATTAAACTCCAAGAGAATTGGAGTGTGTTTTGCTGTCGTCAGTCCTTACAGACTCGGAGAGATTCATTGTTTCTCTTCGAGTCTGTAAGGAATAACAAAGGTTCTCTTGGAGTTTTGTGCCAAAAACTAACCTTTTATTTTATTTATTTTTAGCCAAGAGGGGAAAAAGTGCAACTATTTTTCTTTTATTAATTTTTTTGTTTTGTTTTATTGTTATTATTTTGTATGCTTACATTAATTTCATATTTCAGAACTGCATGAGCGCATGAGTGAAATCAGAGCCAGTATGGACAAGTCACTACAAAAAGCTGCTAGAGATCTTGGTTTAGAGGCAGGAAAAACCATTAAATTGGAGAATAATTCCATGTTTGGTTATTACTACAGAGTTACACTCAAGGTTTGTAGCTCAGTCTAAAGTATTAATCTTTTTAAAAACAGTAACTGGGACAAAAATAATAAATACTGTACGGTATTCCTCGAAATGTTCATCTCTCCAAATGGTATACATATTGGGAAACTTTAGAGCAATCAGTCAGTCAAACATTTAAAGAAAAGGATAGAATAACCAGCAAGGGCCTTACCACAGTAGAAGTTCTATGGAGAGGTCGAAGACTCGCATGGCACAGTGTTTTGTTATAAAAAAGTTCATTTTATAACTGAGAGCTTTCGTCATATATTAATGACATTATCAATCAAAGAAGAAAATTACTTGAGCACATCACTAAGCAGTGTCTTGTCTTGTACTGCCGAGTACTTGTACTGTACTGATTGACAATGTCATTAATATATGACGAAAGCTCTCAGTTATAAAATGAACTTTTTTATAACAAAACACTGTGCCATGCGAGACTTCGACCTCTCCATAGAACTTCTACTGTGGTAAGGCCCTTGCTGGTTATTCTATCCTTTTCTTTTTTATGATATTATAATAAATATTCAGGAAAATTTTGACAATGAGATGATTGATAATAAAAAGATTTGATAGAAAAACACAGATTAGGAAAAATTGGGGATTGGGATCAGCTTATACTGACAAGGACGCCATGGTAGTGAAAAATTTCTAGCTCAGTCCTGGTTTAACTAACATTTGGCCTGGGTTAGAAAATTTTCACTACCACGGCGTACCTGTCGGTGTAAGTTCATTACTATCTCCCACTCTAATGTTTCCTAATCTATCTATCAATCTTTTTTTTTATGATATTAGTTTGTTATGATAAGAGGAAAGGGAAATGCTAGATAAATCCAGCAAGGATCTTACCACAGCAAAATAATTAAGTTAATATCTTGCTAGCACAGGCATAATTACACATTTCTGTACATATTATTATTATCTTCTTTGAGACTCATAGTTGCACAATTTTTTTATTCCAAGTATGACAAATATATTAGCTCACGAAATGTAACTGTAATTAAATTAACTTATATTTCAGGAAGAAAAAGCCCTGCGTAGCGCCCAAGGATACGAGACTCTGGACACAAACAAGAGTGGAGTGAGGTTCACTGACTCTCGGCTCAGAGATCAAAACACTGAGCACTCGGACACTTGTGTTGAGTATGAGGAGCAACAGAAGACTTTGGTCATTGAGATCCTTGGCATTGCTTGTAAGTAGCTGCTTCACAAAATCTTAGTATGGATGTTTACACATTGAAGTGAACTTATTAATGCACTTCCAGCAGGGAGCATCTGCAATATTAAGTAAATGGCACAGCACTGGTGGAAAGTGCAGATAGTCCATTTTGATGTATATTTCTGTGAAAAAATAATTTGTAACCAAATCACTTGAAATCTAGGAAAACAAAAGTTTTAAGGCTCAAAAAGCCACAGTAAAAATTTCAGCTCTGAAAAACAATTCTAAATCGATTTATAGCTGCTGCATTCCCCCATAAGAAAGCATGTTAAATTGAGACAGGAACACCAAGTCGTCTGCTAGCACTTTGTTAGTATTGTTGGGCTGTGAGTTTGTTTATTTTCTCACTAAACCTACTTTTAAAGAAAAGGATAGAATAACCAGCAAGGGCCTTACCACAGTAGAAGTTCTATGGAGAGGTCGAAGTCTCGCATGGCACAGTGTTTTGTTATAAAAAAGTTCATTTTATAACTGAGAGCTTTCGTCATATATTAATGACATTATCAATCAAAGAAGAAAATTACTTGAGCACATCACCGAGCAGTGTCTTGTCTTGTACAAAACAAGACACTGCTCGGTGATGTGCTCAAGTAATTTTCTTCTTTGATTGATAATGTCATTAATATATGACGAAAGCTCTCAGTTATAAAATGAACTTTTTTATAACAAAACACTGTGCCATGCGAGTCTTCGACCTCTCCATAGAACTTCTACTGTGGTAAGGCCCTTGCTGGTTATTCTATCCTTTTCTTTAATATTGATCCTAATAACCGCGATGATTTTTTTCCTTAAATTGATAAACCTACTTTTGCAAGTCTTCTATTGAGTCAAGATGATAGTTAGTAGCAAATAATTGTTATTCAATATAGTTATTGATCCAATATTTGATATTACAGCGAGCTATGCTGACGTCCTGGGCAACTTGAGTGAAGTCCTTGCCCATGTTGACGTGTTGAACAGCTTTGCTATGGCTGCAGCCTCCTCTGCACAACCTTACATCAGACCTACCTTGCTGCCTTCTGGTACTGGGGTCCTCAAGTTCACAGAACTACGACATCCTTGCTTGGAGAGACTCGAGGGAATCGAGTTTGTCGCTAATAATGCAGTTTTTGATCAAGGTACTACATCATAAGAGGTGATGACTTGCTTGTTAGTCTCATGGGACAACTTTGCTACCTTATTTCTCAGCCACTATTTGTGCTAGAAAATCAATGATTTCATGGTCTATGTAAAGAGCATGGTCTATATAATATTACAATCAATAATAAAGAACAGGATAGAAAATACTAGCAAGGGCCTTGCCACAGTAGAAGTTCTATGGAGAGGTCGAGGTCTTGTGTGGCACAGTATTTTGTTATGAAAAAAACTTTTTGTAACAAAATAATGTGCCATGCAAGACCTCGACCTCTCCATAGAACTTCTACTGTGGTAAGGCCCTTGCTGGTAATTCTATATCCTGTTCTTTATTATTGATCCTAACCGCAATAGTGTTTTCCTTTAATTGATATATAATCTTACAGTTATAAAATAAAAATCTTAAAGATCCTGCATTAACTGTATGGTGAACTATCACATGCATCCTTGTCGAATAACAGATCAATTTACTGTTTTCCGACTTTTCAAATATATTTCTGATTTATTCTATCATATTTTTATCATGGAAAAATTGTGGTTAGGATACTAATAAAATAAGTGATGTGATAGGAACACATAAATAAAAAAATATGGTTGAGAAGATAGTATGGTGAGCTGTCACATTTTAACTTAAGCAACAGAGAAAAATGTGACAGCTAAAAGCTTAAATACTGTGTTCAATTTTGCAACCATCTTTTTCTATTTATGTCTTCCTGTCACCTTTTTTTATTAGTATTTTTTGTATCAATCACTGTTAAGCAATTGTTAAGCTATTTTTCTTTCCTTTGATGTAATACTGTATACACTCCATAATATATACATATCATATTTTTAGTACAGTAAAACCCGTTAAGTGATGTTTGATGTATTTTCAGAGACAGGACGTATGCTGGTTCTCACTGGTCCTAACATGGGTGGCAAAAGTACTTACATTCGTAGTGTGGGAGCTGCTGTTATCATGGCTCAGGTATGTCACATTTGTCAGTGCACACGGGAATACAACGTCTCATTAAAATATATTGCTTAGTTAGTGGTTATATACACTTTTTGTTTTACTATTTAACATACATATCGATGCCTCTGCGTCAAAAGCGATCATCTACACTTTCCAGATTTCCGACGAAACGACTATCTACACTTTCCGAGCAGTGCTGTAACCCGACTAGCGGCCATAAGCTTAACATTGCAGATGCTCGGCAGCGGAAAGTGTAGATAGTCGTTTTGTCAGAAATCCGGAAAGTGTAGATGCTCGCTTTTGACGCGGAGGCATCGATATCAACATTATGGAATTTGCAAATTATTTTTTAACCCTCCCTGATTTTTTTTTTTTTTTTTTTTTATTTATTGAACTAATTTTGAAATAATTTGCTTTTGCCAGGTGTGAGGTTAATATTGTTGTTTTGCTCAGGTTGGCTCACTGGTACCCGCTGAGAGTGCTGAGTTAAGCTTGGTGGATGCTGTGCTGGCCAGGATTGGTGCTGGAGACTGCCAAGCTAAAGGAGTCTCGACTTTCATGGCAGAGATGTTGGAAACTGCTGCTATTCTTAGGGTAAATATAAATAATATGAAATGTTTCACACCTTACTGGAAGCCTACAGTAGGTGGAAAGTCTTTGTAACAAAATAATAATAAGCTAATAAATTTAAAAAAAAAAAAAAAAAAAAAAAGCTAACAAATTGGGAGAACAGACCTGTGACTTGGTGATTTCTTGCAAATTTAGTAAAAATTTAAAGGTTGTAAATGTAATTTAAAAATAGAAAGAAACAAAGAAAAAAAAATGCTACCTTTCCCTTTTTTATGTAGGTATTTTCAAAAATGTGGGGGGTCACCAAGCTAGATTTTAAATTATGATTTTTTGAAGTTTTAGTCCCATCAGTGCCCATGTTAATTTCAATAACTATTTTCTCTCTTATCTGATGGCCACGGATTCTAAAATTTTTATCATAGGTAGCTGTTACTATTAACTTTTTAAATGGCATCATAAAGTTTTGAAGTTTTCTTATTAGATTTTGAGATACTAGCCATCTACATACAACCCTTTAAAGAAAACCAAAATATAGTTTCTCTCTCTCTCTCTCTCTCTCTCTCTCTCTCTCTCTCTCTCTCTCTCTCTCTCCATATTAATTCTAATGTTGAAAAATCTCTTACACTTAACCAATCAAGTCCTTCTTTTGTGATGTGATGAGAAGAAAGTTGACCTACCTTTCCTTATTCTATTACTTTAACAGCTAATTGTTTTGTTTTGTAGGCTGCTACAAACAATTCTCTGATCATCGTTGATGAATTGGGCAGAGGAACATCTACGTATGATGGCTTTGGTCTGGCCTGGGCAATCTCTGAGTGAGTAACAATTGTGCTACATTCTTATAACTGTTGTGATGAGATGAAATGTAATCACTCATTCAATATTGTATTAGTAATATATCATCTTGGTTTTGCAATAATGTTTGAAGTTTGCTTGACTGTCAAAAATATATATAGGCCTATATATTTTTTTTTTTGCTGCTCAAAGCCTTAAAAAAATCAATTAAAAAAAAAATTCTCGTGGTTAGGATTAATCTTAAAGAATAGGATAGAAATAGGTATTTCCATCATTTTCTTTCAGATTAAGATTTGCCCGGGTATTTTTTTTAAAGGTGTATGAACTCCCAATTTTTCAAATCTATCAACTTTTATTATTTTTTTTTTCTTTTATTAATCATACGAATTTACTAATAAAGGAACAATTGTTTTGAGACTGACTATAAGCGATTTCAGTCACATCCGCTTCCGTTTCTACTTACTACGCATGCGCAGTACGTCGAAACGGGAGCGAATGTAAGCGAAATCACTTATAGTCAGCTTCAAATCAGTTGTTCCTTTATTACTGTAGTCAATACTTTTAAAATAAAATTGTGCACTCTTTGGAGGGAATATGTTATGGTTAAATACTTAAAACAAAATATTAAAAATGTTACAGACACATTGCAAAGGAGATTCGTTGTTTCTGTTTGTTTGCGACTCACTTCCATGAGCTGACTGCTCTGGCCCAGCACTCCCCTGGTGTGTCTAATGCTCACGTCACAGCAGAGACCTCCGATGGACAACTCACGTTGCTGTACAGAGTTAGACCTGGGCCCTGTGACCAGAGCTTTGGGTTGCATGTTGCTAAGATGGCAGGATTCCCAGAGGAAGTAATCAAGGTATGGTAATAACTAAGATGAAAATGAATCCAGAATAACAGTATTAAGGGAAATAAATCATTACGGTTAAGTATTATAAATATGAAAGGAAAAGGTAGAAACTAGCCTTACTATCTATAGTGAAGATACTTCTGTGAAAATCTTCTTAGCAAAGAGATAGATTTTCACCAAATTATGGAACTCTTCACAATAGTAAGGCTATTGATGGTTGTCTCCTATCCTGTACTTTCAAAATTTATAATACCCACCTGCAATGGTTTATTTGCTATAATATCTGTGTTAGTTTTTTTGAATCTGTGCTAGCAAGATTTCTATGGAACAAATAAAATAAATCCATATATAATAAATAACTTTAAAAAAAATCATTCAGGTTGAGTAGCTTGAAATGGAAAAAAAAAAAAAGAAACGAAAAAAAAGTAGGGGTAAAAAAAAAAAAAAAGCAGGGGGTTTATCATAGTGAAATGCCCTATAAAGTTTGCAGATTTTTTTTTTTTTTTTTTTTTTTTTTTTTTTTAGCACAGAAGTACGTAGTTTATAGTTTGCTGTTTTTAATTGTATTTCATAGACATCTGCATATCATGCATACAAATATGTATATTTTGTATGCTGTGCTGATACCTATTTTATCAATAAACCTTTATGTTAAGAACCAATAATCAAAGGAAAGGATTGGAGAAACCAACAGGCGCCTTACCACAATGAGGTCCGTAGCTTGGTGAAAATCTTGATGGCACAGGTTACACAAATATATTTGTGTAAACTATGCCATCAAGATTTTTACCAAGCTACAGACCTCATCGTGGTAAGGCGCCTGTTGGTTTCTCCTATAGGGCCTATGCATTCATGTTAAAGTTGACGCCATGTTGGATAACTCAATAACATGGGTGGCATAGGAAAATAAATCATCTTGCCAGTTTAAAAACACTATGTAATATTTTTGAGAGCATTGATGCTGTAAATATGTTGAATTAGTATCTCCAGTATGTGAGAAAAATAACAATAACAAAAAATTAAGCGATTTCCCAAAGAAAATTGGCTTAAATGAAGTTTGTCCAATGCTAAGCAATGTTAGTCACTACTCCAGTATGGCCTCCAAGCACATTAAATATGACGTCATACACATACACCCTATCCTTTCCTTTGATTATTAGTTCAAACCAAAATAATTTTTAACTTTCCTTATTAATTACTTTATTTTAAGAACCGTTTATTTTCTTTGTATGATTGCAATAATATGTAAAACTTGTTGTTTCAGGAATCTGAAAAACAGCAGAAAGAACTGGAGCTTCAACACAAATGGGTACCAACTGAATTCCAGAACAAAGAAGATATAGAACGAAAGGTAAATAATGTGTACTTTTAAAACTATGTAAATTTGGTCATAATTTGAACTTTGTACAACGTTTGATATTTTGCATCAGTTTATTTTATTATTTCATAGGACCTTTTTTTTTTTTTTATTATTATTATTATTATTTAATCCCTTCTTTTTAGAAGATAAATACATATTAGGAAAAAAATTGTCTATGCGACAATTGACAATTAAAAGATTTGATACGTTGTTTCAGGAGGGTGAACGTTTGATGGACAATTTCCTAAGTGAAGTATCTAAACTTGGTACAGACTCTATGACTGATGAAGAGGTATGGAACAAGTTTAACGAGTTGAAAGCTGAAGTGAACGCTGCAAACAACTCTCATGTTAAACAGTTACTTGCTAATTTCACTCCAGCTGAACCAATGGAGTGTAATTAAAATATCTAATATTACATTTTTTTTTTTTTTTTGATGATTTTACGTTCATTTTGAAAGTTCTGTGCCTTTACAAATACGTATACTGTGTATATTATAAAGGAAGCATGTGAATCTTTCACTGATTTCTCTTGTTTGAAACGTTCTATATTTTTCCAATTTGTGTTGCTTGAAATATAAACATAAATAAAGATTTATGAAGAGAAATATCTTAATTAAATAAAGTCAAAATATAAGTGACTGTTTTCATTTTACTTGTAGAAGCATCATTAAACTTAAGTACAGTATATTATGAAAAGAGCAGTACAGTACTTCAAATAGCACAAATTTGTACTTTATAGAATGGTAATTCAAGTAAATTTTGGGAGGCATAGAAGCTTCAATCATGAACCTTCAATTTGACACAATAGCAGCGATATACAAACTTCATCTTATATTTCTACATTGGAAGAACAAAAAAAATCATGCTCCTCATAAAATATCTTTGTGCAGTAAAATCTGACATGTTTCATCTCACTGTTACACTCCCTTCCTAATTTTCTATTAAAAATACTATCAAAAATTGATGTGATTTAACATTAAAAGTTTTGGTGGTACTAAATTTTAAGTTGTAAGTTTTGCACACTGTAGGTGGAGCTTAATAATTAGAAGAATCTCATACTTATCATTCATTTTAACTTTTAAGAAATTCGTAAAGAAATATTTTGATGGCTCCGTGGAAAACTGAACTATCTGTAGTCTCCTTGCACCTTAAATGGAACATCTGCACTCTCCACCTTTGCTGAAATTGAAGCATCTCTTACCAGCGCACCATTACAGATGCTTCAACTTCAAGAGGAGCGGAGAGCGCAGATGTTCCAAATTTGAGGTGCGCGGAGACTTTGGATATTTCGGTTTTCCGCGGAGCCATCGATTTTTTATTACTATTGTTTTTGTTTTTTTATTGTGACAAGTTGCATATTGACAGTACACTTATCCATAACATATAGGTTAAAGGAAAAGAGATTTTGCTTTCCTCAAAACACTAAACTATTTGCAACATAACTGCGTAATGCAAGTAGATAACTTCAGTAATTCACAGAGGATTCCCACTGAAAAGTACTGGTCAGCTGGAGACGTGTATTGCGGGTCAAAATTACATTGATTAAGTGGGCAACAAAATAAAACTTTCAAGATGAAATAAAAAGCAACAGAAAATTGAATAACGATATTCTCTTTGCATTGCCTAATCTATCAAAATATCTTGCATAACTGAAATACTGGGAGACTTGGTTTACAGTTTTGTAAACCAGAATGACCCTCCCCTTTTTAATGTTAAACCTAAATTAGGCCAGTCCATTCAGTCACGCTGCAATTGTATAGATTTCCAGCTTTTTGTTTTAAGACCACCACAATGACTAATTATAATGACAATAGCAGTATGTCTATGAAACCAAAACATTACAGGTGTTCTGAGCAAAAAGTTGGCAACAAAGCACTTTCCTACACTCAGTTCCTTTGAAAATGGGATGTCCTTTCTCATAATCTTTATACCTCAGATAAGTGCATAAAAACCACTAACAGTATTTTTAACATTTAAAACCCTTAAAAATCACAATGAACCATATTTTTTGTAATTTTAATGTAACTATATAAAGTGAGATTAGGGAAAATAAACCATCGCTGTTAGGTATGATAAATTTAAAAGAAAAGAATAAGAGAAATAGGATAGTCCATAGTCCCATAGTTTGGTGAAAATCTTGCTAGTACAGATATAAACACTAATACATTGGAAATATTTTGGCAAGAACTCAAAGAGAGATCAAGTCCTTACAAACTCATTCATAGTTTGTCTCTGAGTCTGTAAGGACTGATGAAAGCATAACACATTCCATCTCTCTTTATATCTGTGCTAGCAAGATTTTCACCGAACTATGGGACTCTCTTCACTATATATGGTAAAGCCCTGGCTTGTTTCTCCTATCCTTTTCTTTCAAATTTATCATAACTATATAAAGTATTAATAATGGATTCATAATTCATATACTTTCATAAGAGGAATTTTAATTTATGTGAAGCAATATTTGTAGTCCAGTGTGCAATTATTTTGATTGCATGCAACTTTTATGTAGAATCGTTGAATTTCCATGTACACAAATTTATCGCTGCGTGTAAATGTAATCATGCCATCAACATATTGTAGGTTTCTCATATTATATAATAATTGTAACTAATTTCCTATTTTTCAATATTTTGTAGTATTATACTGATCGCACTTTTTTAAAATATTCACTTTTTATCCTGTTGTATGTACAATGCATTTAATAAACTTATTTTTTGTGAATTTATATTGTTCCATTCATTTATCCTTGAATCCTTGAATAATACGCAGCATTTGATACTTTAAAGCTTAAGAAATTGCATATTTGCTAGGATAGTTTTAAGAATAGCCCCTCCCACAATGCTCAAAATTTCAATCTACCTTCTATAGGTTTATGTTTTCCCAATACAGAAATTTTAATTTTAAGCTCATTTTTGTTACAAAATTTAAAAAATGCTATTATGATATCAGGCAACTTTAGGAGGTAGTGGCATATTAAACGAAAAACCTGCAGTAACTCTTGCAGTTTTATGTTATTATAATACAAAATGTATACTTTTAAGGCACAGAAAATGCACTAAAAAGGGTTAATTTCTTGAAAATTGTTATTATGATAACAGAAAACAGTAGGAGGTTGTAGATTAATTTGAAAGAGCATTAAACAGGCTCCACCTACTTTCTACGTCAATTTACCTTGTGTTTTTCTAAGTTTTTATGTCCTCCTAATACTTATAATATTAAATATCTGCCTCATTTGCATAATGTTAATAATTAAAGTAAAGGATGTTATTTGGAAATAAGAAAAATCCAATGAATACAGTAGATCAACTATTTTTATTTATAAGAAAACTCACAAAGCAATATATATATTTTTTTCATACAAGCATTCATAAACGAAAAAAAAATCAACATAATTTTTCCCATACATAATCAAAAAAATGTACCCACAAACAAATTTAAATTCGCACGTAAGTTTTCATTTCATTTTATTATTTTTTTTATTTTTTTTTATATTATTTTTTTATATGATTCCTTAAAATTAATTGCAATAATAAACCTTACCTGAAAAAAATTAACTAATAACACAATAAAGAGCCTACATTTTATTTATTTTTTTCCTTCTAAATATTAATATTATTTTTTTTAAATTTTTGTACATAAAATCTAATTGGAACATGATACTTTTAATTACCTACAAAACAAAAAATTGTCATTTTTTTTTTTCGCCATTCGGTATACAGTTATTAATATTATTATTATATATATTTATTTTTTTATTTTTTACACAGAAAATTATTTTTTTAAAACACTTATTACATTTAGAATTCACCAATTAAGATTATTTATTTATTTATTTATTAATATTTAAGCCATGAAAATTGAGGGACAATTTTTTTTAAATACACATATACACACATTATTTTTCTTGCTCTATCTTTTTTTTTTCTTCTGTCAAGAGCTGAAAAAAAAAATTGCCCATGCAAGACAAGAAAAAACTGCACAATATGCTTTTTTTTTTCTTTTTTTTTTGGTTTGAAAAAAATCGTTACATGAAATATTTTTTTCACAGCACTATACCATATTTAACAGTCAAAGCCACAATGCAGATTACAGTATATATTTATATAATTGCATATTTAATTTATAATATTTATAATTAAGTGGATATTTTGACTAATATTTAAGTTTTTTTTTAAGAGCATATTAAATAATTGGCAATTTTTTTTTTATTTGCTGGCATAAACCAAAATATTATCAGAGTTTCAACTTTTAATTAATTAATTAATTCTTTTTACATTTTTATTTAAACTAATCAATTCTCTAATAACATTTTGACAAAGTGTAGGGTTTTTTAATACATAATATATATTTTTCACAAAACATTTTGGGGATTTTTTTTTAATTGTTTTTTCTTATATTATATTACAATTATAGAACTACATCTAGCATAATATGTATATGTTTTTTTTTTCTTAAAGAAATGCACTTTATTTATTAATTTTTTTAATTAATTATGTTTTTAATATACTTAATAATTATAATAATAATGACATTTCTAATTTGAATATTTTTTATCATACATTTTCTTTACAATAATTTACATTTTTTTCAAGGCTTTTTTTTTTTTTTTTTTTTTTTCAGCCTATTTTTTCACTTTTTTTTATCTCAGTTGGTGAGCTTTTTAATATTTTAAGGTGGGTTTTTGTCATTTTTTTTTTTGAGTTAGTTTTCCTCTTATTTTTTTTAATAATAACAAAATATACCTGACTATAAAATTAATTGCTTTAAGAACCAAAAATGAATTTAAATTACTGCAATTTATAACAATTAAATAAAATATTTAAAATAAAAGAATAGCAAAGGCAAATACTTTGAATTTTTTTTTCCATACTTCTTTTGCATGCTATTCAACTAATTAGTATATTAATTAATATTAAAATATCATCACTTTTTTAAACAAATAACTTCATATTAAGGTATAATTTCTGTAAATATCTGTTATTTTCAAAATTCTCTTTCATGATAGCTTTTTAATATTAAGTAATATAGTTTAAATTTATATATTTTTTTTATGATGTTAACTTTTAAATAAGTCTATTATATAAATTATAAAACTTTAAGATTTTCTTTTTTCTTTACTTAAATGCAGTTTCAAAAGTTGATTTTTTGTTTATTTATTTATTTTTTTTTTATTTAGAGGAAACACACTCATTTCTGTTGTAAATTATAGGCAATTAAACAATATTAACCTATAATGATTGAATGTCAAATTACAAGATGGTTGAAAAAAAAAAAAAAAAAAAAAAGTTTCTTTAAAAACATACACTTAACAATGTATCTTCCGACAATGAAATTGGACAAACAACATAAAAATAATATTTCACTTTTGGAATTTATAAACAACCAAATCATTGCAAAATAATATTCATAATACAAACTTTAATAATAAAATACACTTTGATTAAAAATGGACATTTTGAGTTGATATCACATTTATTTTAAAATAATAAGATTGAGAGAATATTTATAAGAAAACATGGATATATTTATATCTTATGTTTTTGTTTTTATTGTGATTAGGACATTGCACAATTTAATGCTAAAAGTGTATTTTACTTTTTTTTTGTATTCTTGTAGTTTGACATATATAATGTAATTAAAAAAAAAAAAAAAAAAAAAAAAAAAAATGCTTCATAAAATTAAATTCATTATAATATATATACACAGAGAAATTTAGATAGTGTAACTTTTGAGGAGACTACTTTAAAAACTAATCACATGCCAGCTTTATTAATACAAATAATCATTATTTTAGTTTAAGCATTTTATAACTTAACAACAATAATTGCATATTTCCCATTTTATTTAAAGTAGTCTTTGAATTAACTTTGATACATCACTGTAAAATTACATGTAATTATTTATTTATAAATGGTACATAGTAAATGTAATGGTAGTTAAATATTGGAATTAAATAAAAGAATATTGATAAAAATAATAATTTGGTATTGAAATTTAATAAAATCTGTTTGTCTTAGAAAAAAATGATAAATAAAAAAAAAGGAGGAAAAAAAAAAAAAAAAAAAAAAACTATGCAAGTTTCACATCTTGATATGCATTTCTCTGTATATTTTATGTTTATTTTTCTTTTTACTACAAAAAAACAAACAACACAACAAAAAGTGTATTTTTTTCTTTATATTTTAAAATCAACATGAACGTAACTTATGATAATAATAATAATTAATTAGGGCAGTGTAGAAGTGGAGGTTACTCGTTGCTATGCTAGATTAGGTTGCCATGGTCAAGCTAAAACTGGCTCTGGGTTGAGCTCACACAATTCTGCACTGTTCTCACTTGTATCCATATCTGTTGTGGTTTCCTCTGTGGCAGATGCTGCGATACTAGCACGAGCCTCGCATGGTCTCTCCTCTGCAGGAGTGGCTGGGCTAGGAGTAGGACTACTTTCAGGAGATACACGCGACGCTGCCCATTGAGCAGCTGAGTATGGTGCTACGCGAGCTTCACGACGTGCACGACGACGTTGACGACGCATTTCCATGAACTGACGTAATTGTTCCAGTTTACCACGGGTTGCTTGGTTCTCTTCTGAATATTTTACTGAGTCATCGCCTGTAAAAATAAGTAATTAAATGTTAGTTAAAATACAGATATCATCAATGGAAAGTATTTAGTTATAAACACTACCATATTATACAAAAATTATAACTCTAGACCTTATTGAAGGAATGTTTCTCTATTTTCTTATCACTTAAATACTGTTTTCAAGCACTAGATGGCTTACAAGTAAATAATTTTGCTGTTATATTCTATGGGTGGGTAAAAACAAGTCACAGCAGTTCTACCTACCTCATGAGAGGGTTACATATAATATGTAGTGTTGGGAGTACTATAAACTCCGAGTAGCCACACACTACCATTGACAATAATCGAGCAATGGGTAAGGTAGAAAAGGGCATTATCAAGGGACGTACAATTTTACTATCATGGATGCCATTGATTATTTGATTGTGATTGTTATAATACAACTGCTGTAATAGTGACTTTGCTGTCCGAATGAAATAAATATATGCGTTTAGGTATTGCTATTAGGACAGAGGGGTGTTTGGTAAGCCCCAAATATGATTAACTCTGTGTTAAAAAAAAAATCTTCTGGCCTACCTGTACCTTAGTAGTATGGCACATTGAAAAAATATGACATTTGAAAACTTCACTTGAATACTGTTCAATGATATAGCAATCATACTATCTCAACTATAGGGGCAGGGGGGGGGGGGGTGCTTGGGGAATTTTCACAATTAAGTTAAGTTTATTGATTGAAGTGCAAGGGTAAACTGTATGATTGGATAAAGGTAAAACACTTACTCTCAACTATCTCTTGTTCTGCGGCAGCCTCTGCGGCAGCGGCGGCAGCGGCAGCACGTGCAGCACGAGAAGATACACCACGATATTGTGGAGTGGCGCACAGCAAGTCATTCAGAATGTGGATGATGGTCGAAATGTCACGCTTGGGACGTCCGAACTTATCTTGCAGAGCGGGGTTCAGGGTACCTGTGGATAACATCATGATATCAGTAAAATGGCATACTTTAATATTGAAAATAAAGTAAAAGTTAACAAAAGTTATAATAATTACTATGATCAAAACTTTGAAGTTGTTTAATATTATTCAATAAAATGCAGAACGGAAGTTCAAAAGTATTTTTACGTACTTATATAGTACACATTTAAAAGGTATAAATATATTTTATATCGACTTTAATTATTATTAAAAAAAAAAAGCTGAAAGAATCATATTGATTATTAATAAAAAAAAAAAAAAAAAAAAATCAGCTGTCAAAATAAGAACATTAAATTATTTCTCAGTGCTCCTCAAAACTCACTATATTTGTATATTATTTAATGATCCGTCTAAATTTGAAACATCTGAAGAACTTATGTTATTATTTAACTAGGAGATGAAAATAAGTTATATCTATAGGTAAAGTCTGTTAGTTTTCTACGGATCGTGACGTCATCGAGTCACCTGCTACAGTGAGGATGCATCAGCAGCTGTATATTTTTACTATGACGTTATATGGACGTGTTCTTTGTAGCTCTCAAAAACTATAATAGGACTATGACTATGGCCTGATACTTCAAAGGTTGTGTAATGTAATGTTACCTGAGAATGTTCCTGAGTACACTCCCTTGCCGTGGTGATGCATACTTTCAATGATAGCACCTTGACGACGTGCCCTATCCTGAAATCAAACAATAACAAACAAATTTTAATAAAATGTTTCACAGTATCAACAGTTTAATAAATATATAGCATACAGTACAGAATTGAATAAGATAAAGCATGCAATGAATATTCCAAAAATTATCATACAGAATGAAAAGTTGGAATATAGACAGTAAAAATATCAAATATGTTAATTGAGATAATAAAATACGTAATATAATAGCGTAAAATTATATTAATATTAAAATATGTACATTCAAATAAAAGACAAAAATGTAATTAGAAAATTTTCACTAAAAAAACAAAAAAAAACAAACACGAAAATCCCAATTTTATTATTGTTTTTGTATTCGAGCTGTTGTTAGTTTTTTACTCATTCTTTATTTTCAGGGGATAATTTGTTTAATTTCCACAACAAATTTTGTAAATTGCTTATTACAAATGTATACTTAAAATAAGTTTTCCATTAAAAATAAATAATACGTTTTAAAAATTTGCAGTGTCGTTCTAATCAGAGTATATTAAACCCTTTAATCAAAGAACAGTTTTTAATTTATCAACGGGCACCATGACATTAAATAGTTTTAAAAACACTTTAATTAGATTTCGCAAGTAAAGTAAAGTATATCAGAACGCATTTTTTTTTCTTTTCTTGTTTCTTGTTTATATTTTGGTTGCGGCTGCTTACAGTGCTTGATGTACGTACTTTTGCTACGGTATTGTTATGTAGGCCATGAGGATGCCCCAAACAAAAAGTGTTATACAATATTGTTATGTTATATATTAATACACATCATTATTATTACACGGAAAGAAAAACTTACAGGCGTTACTATTTTTTTTTTAATATAATTAAACCTTATATGGAAAATTTGACCTTAAAATTTACAAAATAAGGAAAAAGGATGGTATTAAAATCTCTTTGCTATGTAAATAATTTATAATAATAATAATTGCTTTTATTTTTAAAGGCGTAGAACACCTTGAACAAAAAACTTGCCTAATATCCTAACATACCCAAATATCAACATTATTTTGGCCGGAGTCATTGATTTCTAATTTATTTTCCATTTACAAAATGTCAGTTGCGGGTTTACTACGTCACAGCTCGCCTGGTCCACGCGCGCGGAAACAGGCAAGATGTGACGTAGTAAACCCGCAACTGACATTTTGTAAATGGAAAATAAATTAGAAATAATTGACACCCGCCAAAATAATGTTGATATTTGGGTATTTTAGGATATTAGGCAAGTTTTTTGTTCACGGTGTTCTACGTCTTTAAATAAAAAAGATATAAGAAACAAATTTAAGGGGGTAGGTGACCGACTGATATCTCGCAAACTAGGACGGTTGCGAATAAAAATAAATAACACAAAGTAAAGAAGAAATATTACTTAAAAATTTAGTTATGTCAAACATGTGAAAACACGATCAAATATTTAAGTTATTACACTTTAAAGATAACATGCAAATGTGGAAATTTAAATTTGAGCGGGAAATTTTAGTCAAATTAGAAACTTTTTTACAATTAAAATTACTAATAATTTTTTTTTTAATATAACAAAAATTATTTTAAATTTACGTGATTTTATTTGAAAATTATAGCGTTTGTTTTATTGCAATTAAATCATGTACAAAAAATTATTGCGAAAATATAGTTCTTCTTTTAGCGATTTCCGGTCCAAGTCGGTCCCCCACCGCCTTAAGTGCAATTTAAATAAAGAAACAATTAGGATTTTCAATAAAAAAAAAGTTAATCGTTGAGCTCTCATTAAGGCCCAAACTAAAAACGAGAGAAAAAAAAACAAAGAAGAAGAAGAAATTTTTTTTTGAACATTTAATTGAATTATAATAGTTAATTTTTGTTATTTCAAAATTTTGTTTGTGCGTTTTTACACATGTTTGTACTTGCTTGTTTACTATTGTGCACATCTTCTTAACAAAAAAAAACAAAAACATCATGTACTATTATAATAATGGCAAACTAAAGCAAAATGAAAATGTAAATATTTTCATACTTCACAACAGAAGGTTAAAAAAATATAAGTCTTGTAAACATCTTACAAAAAACCCACAACAATAACAAAAATAATAAAGAAAAATATTTATATTTAATTAATTGAAGCTAAATCGGTTATAATTTTTACACGAAGAGAAAAAAAAAATAGGAAAAATGCGTGACGATAATACGGTATTGTGCTTTTTTATATATATATATATATAAATAATATTGTATATTATAAAATTTAATACTAAAAGTTAGTAAGTATACTACACGCAGTCAAGTCGACAAGAAAACGGAGGTTAGCGGGCGGCCTACAAATTCGACCCACTGCCCGAGCAAAGCAGCAAGCAAGCAGCCATCATAATATTATATTTTAATACGTAGTAGTAGCTAAAAGTAACATCCTACCGTTACTAAACTTATTTTCTGGACCAGCAGTAATATGTAGTTATAACGTTTTAATTATATTTAAAGCAAAAATATATCGATGAATAATCAATATTATTTATTAAGTATAATATTTTATAGCTTAAAGGAGGACGCCATTTTGGAGAACGTTAACTAGAATGTGAGAATTTTTATTTATTTATTTCAAAAATATTATAAAAACCCGCTATTTAGAAATGAAACAGATTATTGTTATTAAAGTAAATTCTGATAAACTTTATTTAAATAAAATTTCACGGAAAATGGGTAAAAATATATGGATAGAATAATTATACTATTATTTCAGTTAAAAAAAATAATGATTAAGTTTCACGTCATATTAAAGGCATTATAATGTTAGGACTTTGGGACAACGCGTTTTTAATAAAGTGGTTATAGTAATAAGGTAACCTTGTCTATTGCTTTTAGGGTGTGTATTACAAAGATAAAAATAAATACGTAATAATTATGCTATTGCACATTTTTAGTAAGATTTGTTCAATAATTATAAATACAATATAACTATAGCATAAATATTATGTCGTATTTATATCATGATTATTCATGCTCCAACTTAGCAACATTTATGCTACTGGCATAAATGTGGCATAAATGTAATATAAATTGCGTATTTTTTTTTCTTTCCGTGTAGGCAAGGAAAACTTGAAAATGTCTGATAGTAGGTGTTAATTGTATTTATACTATTTATAATTAAAAAAAATTTTAAGTAGAATTATTAAGAATTGTTACGTGTAGATGATTCCAAAAATAAATTGTGTTTTCTTGTATAAGTTAATAATTTACAGTATTAATACAATAAAGAAAAAGAAATATACAAATGATGCTTGCATCTTACTTAAAAAAAAATTTGATAAAACGTATCGTTTAGTCAATTTAGATCAATTTGATATGTTGCGATACTGTCCGTTATATTCTTGGTATATATAAAATTGACCCTCTATACGCAAAAGATGTCATTATAGTCCGGTCCAGGATGAACATGTCACAACACGTTATATGGCCCCATTGTTTTTAATGTATATCAATATCAACCGCGCGCGAAATAATCAAATGACTCACTTCATTTATATCCGCCTACTGCATGCTCTATACTTTGTGAGTGATTTAACATTAACCATGGTATAATTAATAATTACAACAGTTATGAAATACGTTAAAAAAAATTTTAAGATTAAAATGTTAAACTTTATTATGTTATACTGTCTTGAACAGTAAAGTTATTTTTCACTACTGAAGAAATAAAGCTACAGTAAAAAAGTCGGACAGTTTTTTTTTTTTTTTTTTTTTAGCAATAATAATTTTGAAATAGTTGGATTATACAAGTCCTACTATGAAGCTATAGCCAGGACGTTTGCATTGTCGCCCACAAATATCACCTATTTCAAATGGCATTTCTTAGGAAAATAAACGATTACTTAAGAACAATCAAACCCCTATCCTATATACCAATAAAAAAAAAATAATAATAATAATAATAAAAAATAGACGATGACGAAGAAGCACAATAATATTTTCAGAATTATATTTTAAGACCTCTAGACTTTCTTGATATCAAATATTTTTTGAACACAAAGGTTACGACTTTTAAGTTCATGAAATTATTTTATTTTCGTATGCAATATACATAATAATAAAACTAATGCTTCTATTTTTAGTAATAATAAAAGATATTATGTATATTAAAATAGAAATAATCCCTGACTTCCTGCAGCGGTAAGCTAAAAATCTAAATTTATAACATTATGCTTAAAATAAAAAATCGTATTCTTGCTACTTCCAAGAAAATATGAAAAATCTATTTATTAGCGAGAGTAAATAAAAAAAAATAAAAAAAGGAGAAAAAAAGGTGAAAAAAAAAAGGAGAGAGAGAGAAAAAAAGGAGAGAAAAAAAAAAAAAAAAAAAAAAAAAAAAACGAGTTCGGCAAACAGTTTGAAATGAAGAAAATATTTCTATTTTATAAGGTCTGCGAGTTTTCCAGGGTATGTGACGTTATTTAACTTGCTGCATTGAGGATGCACCTGAGACTCAAACAGCTGCAATCATATCAATTAACTTGGACCTCCCTTCCCTTATCAATATTTTTAAATTAACAAATGTGGACAATTTCAAATTTCATACGATAACGTTTTTAATTAAATTTTCGTATATTTATTTCAAATACGTGCAAATTAAAATATCCAACAGAAAAAAATCATTATAATGATTTTTAACTAGCAAAATAATATGTTGAAAATTTCAAATTTCATAATACGAGAACGTTTATTTAAAATGTCGTAGATATTTTTTTTTTCAGATACCAGCAAATAAAAATAGCCAAAAACAAAATTAAAATAAAAATAATTCTCAATTAAAAAAGTAATTCAGATTGATCTTAAAAAAAAAAAAAAAAAAAAAAAAAAAAAATGCTAGATTGAAGGTGGTAGCTCTTTAATATTTAAAAGGATCAATGATACGAAGAGAAAAATGAGGGGAAGAGAACCCACTGCGGCTTTGGTATCCATGCCTGATGCAACGTAGCCACGTGTACTTTAGGACACTGACCCTGGAGCGCGTGTTAGATAGGCATCATTTCTACTAAATGGCAACACTGTTAAGCTTTTTTTTTTTTTTTTTTTTTTTTCAAATATGCATACATGAAAAAAGTGTATCTTTTTCCTGGGGCTCATTTGGAAAAAAAATTTACATTTTCTAGTAATTACAAAATTCATAGAAAAACTAATACAGTATTTGTATTTAGGTTTCCCTAATAATAAATTAAAAAAGAATTATTCGTTACTCATTAAAAAAATTAAATTACACGATAGTTGATTTTATTCATAACATGGCTCTTAATCTTAAATTTTATTATACTGCCATATCGATGTATTCATATAAAAACGTATTGGCCTATGTAAAAAAAAAAAGAAAAAAAAAAGTGTTTTCATTTTTATAGAATGAACCTACATTGCTAATTAGTCTAATTACATTCATTGTTTGCAGAAAAAGCAAAAACAATAATATGAATAAAAATGCTTACATTTTCCAATGTTGAAGAGGGGAGAAACTCGTGTCAAGAAATTTTTATATACATTTTTTATAAATTCAAATTTACTGGAAATACTTAAAACGTAAAAACATCAATTTAGAGCATAATAAAAAAGAACATTTTTTTTGGAAAACTTTGTAAAATATCAATTTTTTTTGAATGCGTGTTATTATTATTTTTTTATCTCAACAAAAACTAAAAAAAAAAAAAAAAAAAGAAAAAAAAAATACGGCGAAAAACTCTATAATATTGATAAAACAATTTTTATTTGTTCTGTAGCGTGTTCTCTTATACTTTTTTTTCCTTAAAAATAATCATTATTATTAGTTATTACAATATATCTCCAAAAGTAAGTTTTGTACATTTGTTATATGAAAAAAAAAAAATAAATAAAAAAATCATTAGCTACAATAATTAATGTAACTTTCCTACGAAAACCTAATTTCCACTTTCCTAAAAAAAAAAAATTGTATTGACAACTAAATTTTTTTCTTCCATCTTTATTATTTTAATGTTTTATATTATAAATATTTTCACTTTCATTTGATAAATACTAAATATAAAGGTTGAATTTATATATTATAAAATATAATTTTGATACTTATTAACATTTCGATTGTAGCGCCGCCATTACAAGGGAAAATTTCACGTGGACGTGCGAAGTTACAAAAACACGACTTTATTCAGGCAGGCCATACAATATGAAAAAATATTTCTTAATTTAGTTTGTTGTTGTTTTATTACTCGTATTATCATTTCATGGGAAATGTGAATAAATTTTATATTTTAAAAGTAGGTTTCATTGAGGAAAATTTGAAAAAGGCTTTGAGAATTTGAAGACACTTTTGCATTTTGTTGCATATATTATTCTCTCTCTCTCAAAAGATCCCAATATATTTTTAAGGTAGATTAGTTTTTTAAGGAGTAGAAATAAAAATAAATTTATTGAAAATTTAAAATAATTATTGAAACTGAAAAAGTATAACATAAAACAATACCCTTTAAATTTAAAAATCTGATATGTAAAAAAAAAAAAAAAAAAAAATACCTTTCGTATTTTTTTGTCCACCTGACGGTAGCATAAAAAATGGGACCGGTTTTTTATTTTTATATATAATTATTAAGGTTCATTATTATATATAAAACTTAAAGATAATCACCTTTATTATAATTATGTTGTCTTTAAAGTTGTAAATCTTATATTACATAGTTAATAAATTGGACCTTATTGTTTTTTTTTTGTTTTTTTTTTGTATAGGGTTGGGAGGGGGTTGACCTTGGTTTGCGAGACCAATGCACCGACACTGAACGACCGTCGGCTTTGCTTGCTCGTTGGCTTGCTTGCTTGGTAGTTTCCTATGGCGGTGGCGGAAAGCCAGACCAGAGCCAGAATCAAACCATGGTTTCAAAAGCATAGCAATATCTTTTTGCCTTCCCTTCTTTTACTTACTTACTGTCTTGTCTGTCTACAAAACAGACAGACTACTTTCAAAACAAAAAGAAGAAGAATTTATACCCAAGGAATATAAACATTAGCAGGCAAAACAATCATAGATAGATACAAATTTGAAGTCAGGTTATGCAAACCTTAGGAATTTTTTGTACAATACTTGCAAAATCTTTAAAATCTTGCAAAAAATCAATAATACAAATTAAAATACTTGATAAGTTTCTAAAAGTTATTTGACAAAATAATCAGGAATTGAACCATGATCAAACTTCGGTGATGTTAGATCGATCTGCAAAGTCTCCAGTATTTGCATAACATGACATTTTTTCAACAGTATTTATTATATCTAATACCATTTTGTTTAGAATGGATATGATAAAGTATACTTTGACTTCAAATTATAGGATATAAATTTGTTTTACGAATACACTTTTAATGTTAGATATATATTTTTAACGTGAAAATGAGATTAAAATCCAATTTTATATAGTTGAGATATATTACGTATCCATGGTTACTGACTGACGCCATGGGTTGGGCAGACTTTTTTTTTTCTCTCTCCCACTATCTCACGCTCTCTCTCTCTCTCTCTCACATCGGCCTTGCCTTGCCAGGCATTTTCTTTAGTAAAATGTCTTCTTAGCATCGTCGCCCGGGCATCTCTTATACTCTAACCAAGCCTATCTCTCTCTCTCTCTCTCTCTCTCTCTCTCTCTCGCTTCAACTCTTGCTTACTTTTCATCACCCATTGCAAGGTTACACTGTTTATACACCATGCATATCAACTGCATGTAATATTGATTGTAAAATTTTGTATATAAAACCTATTCTAAAGATAAGACTATCAAGATTTACTTCAAACGTATTCTTTCTACATACACCATAGATAGCATGTTTCTACTATGGTATTTTGTAACTAAATTGCAGCATTTTTCTCCAGTTTTACAGAAAAAGCAACCCCCATCGGGCAAGAAATGTATATAGGGTGTATCTGCATGACATCATAGTGAATACACCGGTTGCACTCATATTTAAGAGCCGCCATTTTGCTGGTTATGAATACATAGACCAGCATAGGAAAAACGTCATTTTTATTTTTTTAATAGCAAAAAAAGCTTCAAACCTCAATCAAAGACTTATTTCTAGCTTCTAATAAGCTTGAAAAATATGAGAAAAATTAGTTCAGTTGAAATAAACTCTTTTTAATTGAAAAATTAGAAGAAATGATGTTTCCCCTATGCTGGGACAATACGCATTGGGTACCACAAACATGGCGACAAAGCGCAAGGATGTGAAAGGGGTCTATACACCATACTGGATCAATTAACAACATTGCTCAGCATAGGATAAACTTCGTTGATGGTTATTTTCTTTCAGAAATCAGTTAATTTTATGTTATTATTAATATTATTGCTCTCACATACTTGAGATACTAATTCAACCTACTATCAATGCTCTCAAAAATATTGCTTATTAGTATTTTTAAACTGGCAAAGTGAGGCCCCATGCTATTAAGTGATCCAACATGGCATCGAATTTAGCATGAATATGCATAATCCTATACAGTAAAATAATAAATCGATAGTTTTGTCCAAAATAAAAATCCATTTTATGTTTATCACAGGGATATTGCACTATGAGTAATTTTATACTTCACAAAGAAATCAAATAAATTGGCGAAAAATAAATAAAAAAATATTGTTTCTCTCACGAGTGCGGGAAGATTATTAATCAGCTTCCGGTAAGACATATCCATGATTTGAATAATGAAAGAGTGATCATGCATACATCTAAATTACATGTACATTTCTTGTAGTATACTACGTATAGGTACAGAGATGAGACAGGCGGTTACGTTTGATGTCTGGAAGAGAGAGAGAGAGAGAGAGAGAGAGAGAGAGAGAGAGAGAGAGAGAGAGAGAGAGAGAGAGAGAGAGAGAGAGAGAGAGGAAAAAAGTGAACAGCTGCCAAATTGAGCTCAAAACCCACCGTCGTTTCATAGAAACTTATAAGAAAAGAAAAAAAATCTTATGAACAAGCATATTAATTCATTCTTATATGAGAATATAAGAAGTTCGTTATTTAAACATACAGAAGGGGTTGTAATTATAATCGATAGTAGTACTCGATTTTCGCTTTAATTGGTTAAAAAAATTAATAAAAAGGCGCAGTTTCTTAGTATTTAACAAAAATATTAGAACCACTGAATACACTAGATAAAAGAGATTGCATATGGACAATTTTTGGTAACTCGCCGACTATATTGTAAGTATAGCTCTGGCCAAAAGTTCCCGAACAATTTGCATACGCAACCCGCAACCACCCTATGTTATCTTTGTGAGAAAACGCAGCGGCCGCAGCTCCTCCGTTCGGGAACTTTTGTTCAGAGCTGTACGTACCAAAATGGCAAAGATAGTTGCATAATGTAACCAGTTCTATAAAATAGGAAATTATATAGAAAGAAAATATGTATAATAAATGAACTCCAAAATTAAAATTTTAATTTAAACTGCAGTAAACTTTGTATAATTACTCATACACTTAAAATAATCATTGTACATGTATGTTCTTATAAGTTTTGTTTATTTTTAGGTCTAAACAATTTGGTTTGAGAAATACGATTCTCTCTCTCTCTCTCTCTCTCTCTCTCTCTCTCTCTGTATGGTCATTTTACCAAAATAAAAGAATTTCTATTAGCATTATGTGAATAACATGTATTTAGAACTGAAATCTCCATCTGTTTGCCTTGAATGGCCATACCATAAACCAAATAGAAATTCATTTTTAAGTCACATGACTGTACAAACGTAAAAATCTATTTCAGTGTTGCATTTATACTGATGCTTACACGAAGCAGTTTCAATTCAATTCAATTAAAAAAAAAGTATGATACATATAAGGCTTTTATAATATTACATTTAGTGTATACCATTGAATTGATTAGCAGCTGCTTGAAATGTGCGATATAGTTTAGTAAGAGATAATCATACACATAATAATAAACAATATCTAGAACTAGAGAGATACAACGAGAGAAAAAGAGAGTTTCTTGAAAACTTCTATCATAACAACAAAATAGTGAAGAAGAACTCTCATCTGATCTCTCTCTCTCTCTCTCTCTCTCTCTCTCTCTGAAACGCTCTCAACCGTACTTCACTGCAATATAAATCTGACAACCATGTATCCTTTTGTTCACCACCGTGCATCCCTTTATTTGTCACCGTCCACCGACAGAGATAATAAATTTTTGCACTTGTTAAGTACACCATCTCTCTTCTCTTTCGATTTCATGGCCATCTGATAAGAATAAAAATACCACATGTGTCTAGATTGTTTTCTTTGAGCTATACTTTTTAATGCTCCGATACGTAAATCTTTTAACATTATACTCCTATGGTGAAATTGAATCTCTAAATCGAAATATATCCATGGAATAGATGTTACCGATGTTGGAAAGCATATTTTGGGACTTTTTCATTCGCTGAAACACGTAAAATGCGTCTGGAATCCTTCATTGGAATTTTTAAGACCTCGGTATTATTATTTTAAAGACGACAATGATAGGATATTAGGCATCCCTAAGCTTATCCATTTTGCTAGCGCGCACCACCGGTAAAGCTCTATTGCAATTTTTGAAGACTATTTCGACAAATAGAAATTCAAATATTAGGACTTAAATTATGGATGTCTCTTTTTCTTTACTCATTCTTTAGCTACGCGATTTATCACATACAAGAATTCCAAAGCAGAACTACTTTACCTACTAAACATAGAATCTTCCCAATAACGCAATATACTTATTTTTTTTTTTTACAATGTCGAAATATCCTATATAGTCAGCAAAGTATAAATAATATAAATGTATACGTATAAATATATGAATCAGCAAAATATAAATAAATATGTTCCTTTAGTTAGCAAATTAAAAATAACTTCTGTAGCTAGAAATGAGAAAAAAAACAATAATAAAGTGAGAAAAACAAAGTGCTAAAATAATAATAAAATAATGAACAATTAAAAATAGATATGGAGGTATAATACAGTATACCGTAACAAGAGTTTATTATTATTTTATTTTTGTGAAGAATAAAACAAAAAGATATGACACAGAGAGAGAGAGAGAGAGAGAGAGAGAGAGAGAGAGAGAGAGAGAGAGAGAGAGAGAGAGAGAGAGAGAGAGAGAGAAAGAGAGAGAGAGAGAGGATGAGAATGTATTATAAATATATACAATTCTCCCAATACTAGTTCGAGCGGATACAGTGTAATTAACAATGTAACGTCAACTGTGATTGGCTAGTAGGTTTATAACACACTCTGATTGGTTTAGCACCGCGGATACAGCTTTTAGCAGGAACGACCTTGTTTTGGCCAGAGTGTATATAATATATTTTATATATATATATATACTGTGTATATATATATATATATATATATATATATATATATATATATATATATATATATATATATATATATATATATATATATATATATATTTCTTCCCATATCACGTGGGTTGGCGGCGGGGCGCTAATGACTTGCCTTCTTGACTTGGCAAAAGCATTGATCCAACATAACAGTGTTGCCATTTTCTCGTCTACATTTATTACTTACAGGGGGAAAAAGAAAAAACAATCAAAATCACTGCATCGTGCATGACCACAGGCTAATAAGAGAGGGATAACTTTACCCATGCGTGAGTTTAAAAAAAACATTCAAATATTTCCGGTATTTTATTGGTGAGAAAGTAAAAAGAGAGAGAAAAAATACATGTGATCATGTTATATAAGTAAGTATGAAATGGAAAATATCGTGATTTTTGCAACCCCCCCCCCCCTCCCCTCGATTTAGAATATTGAAATTACCCTTCACACGATGCAATTTTATCAGCGTGCAATAAATTTGATTGCGCATTGAAAATGTTGCACCATGTAAAACAGACCATTCGTAAACAGCAGTATTGAAATTAGGCTAAATGATTGGAAATATAGAAACATTTCAACTACTAATTATATCAAAACTAATTAAAATAATCAACAAAAAGTATAAAAGAAATAAATTGGAAAGTAATATGATTTATTTAAACAATAATAAAGACTGCACGAAAAAAAAAAAAAAAAAAAACTATCTCTTAGAGAAATAAATTATAAAAACATTACTTTTTTTTTTCTCTCTAAAATTTTCACACGATTTATTGGTTATCGAATAATAAGTTCATTATAAAAATTCTATTTATTATTATTTCATGTTTTGAAGTTATTTCATACCAAGGATAATTATTACTTTATAATTCACGTGATTTTAAATTTTTTTTAAGCAGTAAATGAAACTGTTTTTAAATTAACAATATTGTTTGATCCTTGCATTATTTTAACATGACTTTTTTTATTCAACATTCTATTTTAATCAACAAAAAAATCGAATGTCAAGTATTTTCAAATCAAAGTGAATACTTCGATATTGTGCCGTAGAAATATCGAAATCACAATAGTTGCTAACGATTTTTTCAAAAGCTAAAATATTTCTATGCAAGAATAATTAATGCTGCATTTATGTCATTATAGCATAAATAGGCAACTTCACATAATTATCACTTGTCACTGGCAAGGGTCACCAGGTTGATCGCTGGCAAAGGTCGATCATCATTAGTTTTATGTTAATTTTGGCCTGGTATAGGCCATTTTAAATTGAGGGTTTTTATTTTTGAATTGGAACAGTATAAATAAGTATACTACACAATATAATATTTGCAAGCAATGTAAAATAGTTAATATGTGGTGCAGCATAATATTACAACAATGTATAAATGCTGCTGAAAATGAGTCAGAAATTTTTTGTACTCGAAAAATAATGTAAAAATCTAATAAAAGAGGGAAATAACAATAAAAGAATAAACCAATTCTATGCTAGAATCTAAAGGGTTCACAATGTGAGATGTTTTACGTTTAGAACAGGACCCTATTTAGAAGGTGCCAAGCACATGTGAGCAGTTGAAAATCCAATGGTTAGAAAATTAAGCTTGCATAAAAATATTTCAGAGTTTGAACTGGCCATAATAAATCAATTTTAACCATTCATCCAAACAAATAATCATTCTAAACCTGACGAACTTCTTTCCATCTACATTACTGTATACAATACTGCTATATAAAGTATGGTCTTTGCGACACAGGAAACAGAATCGTCTCTCCATCCTCCCTCTTACATCCCGTCAACCCCTAGCTTTTACTTCCTTTCACCCCTTACCCTAAACTCTGTCTACATTTTGCTTTCTCTCTCTCTCTTTACGTATAAGATAAACACTTGCGATATTGCACAACGTATAATAATCTCTATTTCAGTCTATGTAAACAATAATATCGTTCACTCTATTTGACCATACGAGATACCAAAATTGGTGTCTAAAATAAATAATGAAAATTTATCGGTTAAATCAAGGGGAAAATTACTACGGTTTAGAAGTCCATGCGGCAAGAAAAAAAAAGTTTTATAAGAAAACGATAATTCTATAATTTACTTGGTACTTGAACCATATTATATTTCTTGCAGAGAGAGAGAGAGAGAGAGAGAGAGAGAGAGAGAGAGAGAGAGAGAGAGAGAGAGAGAGAGAGAGAGAGAGAGAGAGAGAGAGAGAGAGAGAGAGAGAGAGAGAGAGAGAGAGAGAGAGAGAGAGAGAGAGAGAAAACTTAATTTTTATGTATGAAACGTGTTTCCATTTACAATTTGGACCTATATATTATCTTCATGGAGAAAAAAAAGGTGACATTTCAAACGAAATTTGAAGTCAGCTGAACTGTTTTAATGATTCACTCATAACTCACACAAATTGGAATTGCTATCATGTTTTTTCTTGTCAAACCAGGCAAGGGTTATAATTTTATGAAAACCTTACTTTACTTCAATTTCAAATGAAACGCATTCGTCAATTTTTGAGATAAATTAAAACCAAGAGATGGACCATAACAATTGTCATATCTATTCGGTAAAGAAACGAGAGAAAAAAAAAAAATACAGTAGCACGATATTTTATTGCACATACAATTTTAAAAATCATGGAGTAAAAAAAAAAAAAAAAAAAAAAAGTACTGACGTATACGATGATTATTATACTTTGTGTGTATGTAATTACAGAAAGTTGATCAATATCTCCATGGTAACGCGGTAGAAGTGGGCAGCGACAAGATAAAATACCTAGAATATACAACATTCATGCTTTTGCATGTCTTTCCAGTGGGATAACATTTTTTTTACACACGGCGAAAAAAAGTGGTATATAAAAATGATTTTAAATGACGTACTTTCATAAACATCGCAAGGGTTCAAAAATATATTTTGCTACCCATGAAAAGATTTAAGAAATCGAATATATGACAATAAAATTATGGTGTTGTTATTATTATTATTTTAAAGTCATCTGGACCTATAATATTATTCACAGTGGTAGAATTTTAACTACACAGAAAAATTTTGAAGCAGTTTTGCTCTTTGAGCTATTTTGAAAATAGAGTAGTTTTGACACGTAAAGTGGTTTTGATGTCATATTTGGTTCCATATTGACTTTCATATAAGCAAAATAGCTACGCATATGCAGAAAGAATATCAACTTTGCTAACCATAATTCATTTTGCTTCACTTTTGTAATCAAATCTACTTGAACAAAGCTACTATTGCATACAAGTGACTTCTCAGTGAGCTGATTCTACCTTAATATTTCCCGGTTATTTTGACTCGCGGTATGTGAGCTGTTTTGAGTGGTGAGAGCGCGAGTAAAACTGCTCACCGCTTGAGCAGAAACTGCTCTCTCCCGAGTAGATACTACTACAGCACAGGGTAGTTTCAGGGTGCGTCATCTCGAGGACCGGAAACCCTGATTTTAACTTGTGAACCCCTTTCCGGTGAATCATATGTTTTATATTTTATAGAACGTGGTGTGCTAAATCATTTCTCCTGTGTTATGGATTAATATCTTTCTAATAAAAGATAAGTATATATTGTTACATTGCAAATGAGTACCATAAAGTACTAGACGCACGAAAAAAGTTATAATTTTTACTCGAGTTTCATTTATGTCTTCATAAACGTAAGTTTTGAATACGAACTTTTTTGTTTGTAAGCGGCGCTGCAATATTATTAAGTTTGCAAATTTATTATAATAATATTATATAAATTTTATTATTATTTCATTTTTAAAAATAAAAATATGTATGTATTATTATTCATATTTTCATATGCTCATTTGCAATGTAATATTATTACTATATGAAATGAACAAATAAATATTTACAACTCCTTTCCTTTTCTTTTTTTTTATAAGTATTTGCCATGATGTGAGCGCGTTCTAATATTTTGTTTTCTCTATGTTTAATTTTTAATCTATAAACTTCAGAATCTGTATGTTTTTCTGCTAAAGAATTTTATAATATAAACATATAAATAATATTTTAAACAACATATTTAAATTATAATTTTTAATCTATATTAAAAATAAAAAATAATGGCATCACATTTATGAAAGAAAAAATTAAAGCAAATTCTACTGTAAAAACAAAGCTATATCAGCTGTGGTTCGCAGCCCTAAAACTGCTTCGCCTAGAGTAGAAGTAGTGTGACGTCACGCGAGCTGCACCTCCCAAAACTGCAACGGCAAAGCAGATTCTGCTCAGGTAGCTCGAGCTGTTTTGACGCGCGAGCGAGTCACCCTGCTATTATCGCAGCAGAAATAACTCGGAGAAACCAAGTAGTTTTACTCCAAAATAAAAACTAAAATGACCTTTAGAAATAATAGCAAGAGTAGCTTTTTTGGAAAAAAGACATGAGCAGTTTTTACGCCAAGTCAAAATGACTCGGTATAATGAAGTAGATTCTGCTTTTCAAATTTACTGTGTATTATATAGAGTAGCCTAAATAAATATACAGCTCCTCCCACAAAAACTGCTTCGTTCGTATGCAATAGTATTATGCACTTACTTATCAGTTTTTGTGAAAAGAGGTGTATATAAAAATATATTTTTATATATGGGGGGGGGGGGGGGGGGGGTCAAAACAAAAGCATTTTAAGTACGGGGCTTGAAATTCTAAACCTATTATTATAGACTCAATATTCGTTTCAGTAATTTTAATTTAAAGATTTCATCACGAGTAGGTGGCACAATGAGCTTTTAAAATAATATTAAATTTGATGGTAATGACTAATGAATAAGAAAAAATAAATAAAGATCTTGGTCCCAGGGACTTTAATTAAGAAATTCTTGATTGGACCCCTAATTTTAAACACGAAAAAGAGAAGACAGTGATAATAAAAAAACAAAAACAAAACAATAACTTACTGCTGCTCTTTCTGCTGCAGTAGCAGGTTGACTTCTAGTAGTAGTAGGTGTCGAAGAAGACGAAGAAGAAGAACTTGAAGCATTATTATTATGTCTTGAAAATCCTCCAGGTCTTCTAATTTGACTTACATCTACATGAGATGAAGGCAGGTGTACCAGAAGTTGCACTATTTGAATGACTTGAACCACGATTTGTCAATACTTCTGATGAGAGTTGTTTTAATGTTTGTGTTAGATTTCTTGATGCTTCTGCTAATGCTCTTGTATCTAATGCTGGTTTTTCTTTAGTCGTATTAAGAAGATGAAGAAGTAGTATTTTCACATCTACAATTATCGGTGGAAGAAGTAGAAGCAGTAGATGAAGGAGTAGAAGAAGTAGTAGTAGTAGAAGAAGAGGAGGAGGTAGAAGGTGAAGTATTAGTTGATGATGGTGGTGTAGGAGGTGGTGTTAATGTATTAGGAGGTGTTTCAGAGTTATTAGTTTCAACTCTTTCACTATTATTTTCATTTGGACTAGATGTTGTTGTTGTTGTAGTAGTGGTTGTTGTTGATGTAGTACTTGTAGTTGATGATGAATTATTATTTAATTTTTTGGAACTTTTAGGTGTTACTGTTGATAATTGTAGTTGAATTAACATCATATGATCTCCAAGACGCATTGTTAAATTTAATGGTGCTTTTCCAGATAAGAAATCATTCACCTGTAAACAGAAAAAAAAATCGAATTAGTATACAATCATAATAAGGTATTTGTGTAAGAGTTAACAATTTTTCCAGCATATAAATCATTTCATAAGAAAGAAAAATAAATAAATAATTTAAATGAGAACAATTGTAACTTGTAGTAACATATTATTTCATTTTTGCTTTTCTGCTTGAAAAACAAAAAAACTTTCAGCGCCAATAATTGATAATATTTTGATAAATTTTAATATTACAATAATTAATGGCATCATAAAATTTTAAAGCTGTCTATAAAAAAAAAATAATGACAATAATAAATTAAATTATGAAAGCCATATGACAATTAACAATTATAGTCCATGGATTATATATATTCGTCAATTTATTTGATTTTTCATGCAAAAATTGCATACAGCTTAGATAACAAAAATGCATAAAAAAAAAGTCTGTGACGCAAATAATAATAATAAAAAAGCCTGCAATGCAGATTTTATACATCTTTTGCATATTTTAAATAGTGCTGTGTACAGTGCACTTACAAGTCAGTAACGTGCTCTCTCTCTCTCTCTCTCTCTCTCTCTCTCTCTCTCTCAGCTCTCTCTATCTTTCTCTTCTATAGTTAAAAGTTGATGTACTCGTGTTACTTACAAAATTATAAAGATATATGACATTGTATTGTAAAACTGATCTATTCTATTTGTATATTAGATATATTACGTTCTGTATTTGAAGGTTTGCTTTAATTAGTCTTCATAAGAATGCATTGTGCTGTTATTATGTCATATAGAGCAATACAATGAAATTATATATCACAGTAACTGTACTTACAAAATTTAACGATCGTAAAAGTGCATTCTATTATGACCACTTTGTCTCTCTCTCTCTCTCTCTCTCTCTTTTAGTTTTACTGTCAACTTTAATTGAAATGCGCATTTAGAGAGAGAGAGAGAGAGAGAGAGAGAGAGAGAGAGAGAGAGAGAGAGAGAGAGAGAGAGAGAGAGAGAGAGAGAGAGAGAGAGAGAGAGAGGAGAGAGAGAGAAACCAATCACTCTCACTGACATTTTGTCATCAAGTGTATACATAAAAGAGAAACTGTACAAAACACTTTAGTCTAATGATTAATTAATTTGCATAGAGAACAATCGATAAAAAAAATCACTTTTATTTAAAATAGCTGTAAATATATTACAATACTTTCAAGCACGATGACAAAAATAATAAAGAGTGAAACTATATTAATATAAAAACAATTAAACGTATATTTTAATTGTTATTTTATATAATACGTACATATCAGTCATAATATTACAATATAATATGAAATGTAATATTGTTGCAATTTCAAGTCCTTGAAAATATTTATGAACATCATGTGAAATATACGATAAATTGCAACATAAAGGTGACAACCTTGGAAATGTTAAAATGACCATATCGATGCAACCAGCTGCACTATATAATATAAATAAATACTTGATTGGTGTAAGAGAGAGAGAGAGAAGAAAAAAAAAAAAGTTACACATTATTTGAATACCTTGACCCAATGTGATATGTAAAATGTAACTGATGGCTCTAATTTTCTCTTCATATTTTTCGATATATACCGTAGTTATAGTTTTTATTTTTATTTGCTTTGACTAAACCTCAGTGAGGTACCGGCTGTTTTCCAACTGCATTTAAGCACCCCAAATCTTCCGAAACCCTTTGTATATACTTGCGAGTTTATAGTTACAGTTTTGCAAAATTCATATCATAATCTATATCTCTATTAATTTTCTGCACGATTTGAATGCAAATACTGAGGAAAACTTACATAAAAAGGGGGGGGGGGGCAATTTTATTTTAATATTCTAAAAGAAGACTAGATCGATGGATATGTAAATTGCTAAATTTTGAGTTCATTTAGTATTTTTTATTAATTTGTATGTGGGCATAAGAAAAAGTTACCACTTGTGACGTCATTTTGCGACTTTCAAAAATTAATTAAAAATACTTATTGAACTTAAAAATTAGAAATTCGCAAATTCAAGATTCTGTCATCTTTGAGTGCAATAAAATGACCTAGATTTTTTTTATATAGTATTTCCCATTATTTGTCTACGCATTTCCCCAAAAATTATTGACTGCGATTGTGTAAGAGACTATTAATAAATTGAATGAATTTATTTCTGATTGACATTAATAATAACAGGTTGATATTGCCCCCTCAAAATAATATAATAATAAATTGAATTATATAAACGTGACACAGGACGTTTATATATAAATAAAAAGTAGAAAAATCCTTTTTTGAGAATAAAATTTCCGTTTTAGAATTGGTTATGATTATAAAAGTGATGAAGTAAAATTCTACGTATATGAAAGACCAGCATAATATAACAAAATATTATGCTATCAATATTTTAGAAATGATCTATTCAATTGAAAACCATGAATATTATAAATAAACCATTGCTTATTAAATATAAGTTTATATTATTTAAACAGCATTTTCATCCATACTTTTAACTATAAAATTAATTCTAATTTTATTTTTCGTGTGGAAACGTAACACTTTTCATTTTATATTGCCATTTTTTGTTACATAAGGCCGGGTCAATAAAATGACTTATTCGTATTAAGCATTGTAAGACATACATATAGTAAACAGTAATTTAAGGATAAAAATTAATAGAGCTTTCATCATTATAATATAAGCAGCAATGTACAAACACTGAGATATGAAACTTTACTATATAACTGCCCGATTGAATACCTTGAACAAAAAACATGTCTAAACATCCCTGAGTATCGACGTTGATTTGGCCGGAGTCATTGATTTCTAATTTATTTTCCATTCATAAAATCACAGCTGCGGGTTTGTAACGTCACAGCTTGCCTGTTTTCACACGCGTGGACTAGTGAGCTGTGACGTCACAAACCCGCAGCTGCCATTTTTGGAATGGAAAATAAATTAGAAATCAATGACTCTGGCCAAATCAACGTTGATATTTAGGTATGTTAGGATATTAAACATGTTTTTTTTTTGTTTTAAGTGTTCTACGCCTTTAAGAAAATACCAGTAAGGACACTTCAATTAACGCAATGCTCCATATAACTACAGGGTGTTGTCATATTTAGCAATAGACCTCAATAGAACAGCATTCTATAAATCACAGCACCTGTGCTTGCATTTTATAATCAAATTCATGAAATAGAATTTACATTACATTTTAAGAGTATAATCTTTTAGATGCTGAAATGATTTTCAGCTATTTATTATAAATTCGAGTCAACATCACAAAAATTTAGCCTACTATTTTATGGCTTACGCATTCAGTAAAAATATCAAAACCACCATTTCGTATACACATAAATGAACTCTTGTTTATTATTTTAACACTATAATACAAAATGAAGTCAAATCATGTTCTGGTGTAAGGTAAAAAGCGAAAGTATTATTAAGTCTCGTGTAGAAAGAGTAACGTGCGATTACCTTTCCAAATAAAATAATAAATATCTAAGTTTCTCTTCAATTCTAATTGAAACTTATATTTTAACTGCAAAGCTTTTCTTCAAAATATTTTAATTAATATAGTTCTAATGAAAAATTTGATTTGTCCTTTCCAATTTTCCCTCATATAATATAAATAAATAATTAAGTACAGACATAAATATAATAGTCAATTCAATTTAGATGGGAGTTGATTGCAATGTGTTTTCCAGTATTTTTGTGTTTGAAGTAAATTCAGAAATCCCCAGTAAGGTTGGATTAAAAAATATGACAGTAAATCAAAATCTTATTATTAAGTTTAAATAATAGCTTTACAATTTTGTATATAAAATTCTTATAAAAATCCGATTTCATCTTACTTATTGTATTTTTTTTTTCCAGCTACCTTTCAGGCATTTTTATATTTCTATTTTCGTATTGTTACATAAGAAATAAACATCTTTCAGAAGTTTCAAACCTAAAATATTGAAAGGAAAAGCATTTGAGTGAAAGGAAGTTACAAAGATTTTTATTAAAGCAACATCAAGGTAAGGGAAAAATTGTCTCTCTTATGTGAAATCGAGTTTGTGTACTAAAAACTTTTTCCTGTTTCAATACCTTATGCTTTGGGCTTTACTTTTTTTTTTTTTTTTTTTTTTCCTTTGGTTTGGTTTCTCTCTATTTCACCACACCTGCCCTTATAACAACACGGGGAAAAAAAAAAGGTATTGAAGTATAACTATTGGTTGGTTTAATTATAGCAAAGTAACTTTTTACTATTAAAAATATTAAGCTAAATTGCAAAGTTGTTATTTTATGACACTTACTCAAGAAACAAAACACAAATTAGTATTCGAATATAAGATTGTGCAACAAAATTAACAAAAATTTCTTTTTTTCAGTGTAGCTAACTATACCTGCTCTTGTATAGTACATTTTTATAAAGATGGTCACCTTTTTATTTTTTTATTTTTTTACCCAACACATTCCTGGATCGTCATAATTTTTCAAGGTTGTATCATGTGCATCCGTATATGGGGGGTCAAAAGTTCATTTAAATACTAAATTACACATTACGTACACTGAAAAAATATGTACCTTACTGTGTACAGCAATGAAATATTTACTATAATTACTTTTTTGCCTGCAAGTTTTTATTGTAGAGAAAAAGAAAATGGTTCACAATTTCAATTTTTTATGTAAGATTTTAACTTTTTAGTAAGCTGAAAATAACTGCAATAGAGCTTTTTAGTTTTAATGAAATAAAGTAAGTATGAGTGTCATTTTTCAGATAAAGAGAGGGGAAGATGAAAGTGTCGTATCATGGTTTATCAAAACTATAAATTATAAATATATATTTTGCTATTTTATGCAAATATAATGAAAATAAAATAAAATTTCTTACAAACTATAGGGAAGATAGTAGGATTATTTTATGGGTCTGATTTTCTCTATTACTCTATATGCATTAAGATTGGACTAAAATAGTCTTTTTTTTTTTTTTTTTTTTTTTTTTTTAGTGAATTTCTTATATTTTTACACGAGCAAAATATTTGTAAAATACAACGAAATATGACGTGCACCCTTTAAGGCGAGTGTCATTACATAATTACTAAATAAATAAAAATCATACAAATTTGATGAGAATAAGCATCAAATAAAAAATGAGTGAGTATGAAATGAGTTACGTTGAATAATAATTTTTTTAAAGTAATGTTACTAATATGAAGTACGTATTCCTTTATTATTATTATAATTTTTAAAGATTTCTTCTTACTAATTACAATATGCAGAGTAATGTAATCCTAGAAGAGAACAAAATTAAGTGCAAAATCACTTATTAAATACCTGCACAACTTCATATCTCTAGTGCTATCTTTCTCACGTAACAAAGAAATAAGGCAAAGTCTATGCTACCTGAGTTTGCACTATACATCTTGAACACCCACAAAATGTCAAGGACACGAAGATGTATGTACACACATGAGAGAGAGAGAGAGAGAGAGGAAATTGTTGCCATGCCATCTATATAGTATATTGCGTGTAAATAATAATAATTATATAATCAATATTTCGTAATAAGTTCAATTTTTTTCCTTCCTCCATATACCTAATTTCTAGTGCATATCAATAATTTTTCACAAAATGCAGTTATAAGGGAGTAGGGGACCGACGTCGGTCAATAGAATAATAAATTCGTTTGATACATACTAAGTTTTTTAGAATCTAAAGAGTTAACTATTTACCGCTAAAGAAATTGCGTTTATTTATACTAACGAGTTACTCTTTAAACTTTTTTCAAACAATTTATTGGTTCCATACTAAAGAGTTACTTATATGTATCTGAATAATTTTTTTAATTTATGTTTTCCGTGTATAGTTCTTCTAAAAGACAATTAAAAACAACTTTATACTGCAGAAACTTTAAATTTAACTCTTGGTGCGATTCATCAAAATACTTAGGGTACCTTCAGAACTTAAGCATCCTTAGACTTAAAGGGTTTCTGGCCTCAAAAATTAAATCAAAAACGTAAAAATCATGAGATGGGAGCATTATTCAAACACATATTATATCCTTTAACCCTTCTGTAGCCTAACAAACTGGGGTTGAAAAACTGTAAAGTAGGCAACTTTAGGAATTCATGACGTCATCAATTCCGGGTCTAAAATATAAATTGTAGCACAGGTTGCCTACTTTACAAGTTTCTCCCTAGTTTGTGAGACTACTGAAGGGTTAAGGCACAAAATATATATGTATTGATTGATCATTGATCATTGAGAGGAAATTTGTTTTTGAGGCCAGGGGCTCTTTAACGATTTTTAAGTGAACTCTAAGGATCACGCACCCATCAACTCTAAGGCATAATTAAACAAACAAAATGAGTTGTGAATAAGTTGCGAGTATACTATTGTGTTTCTGTAAATAATATGCATATGTATGAAAGAACACACGTGTGAAAAAAAGTGTTTTACGTACAGTACATAGTTCAAACATATATTAAAATATGATTTGATTATTAAAATTACCACAATGGAAAACAAAAAAGTCTGTATTTTTGTATTTGACTGCAAATATCAGTTTCAGTTACAAAAATAAGAACAATAAGCTAAAAATCTGACGTAATTTTGATTAGGTAACAATAGCTGTCACATAAACGATTCTCTTATTATAATAAATATAAAAAAGTATTTTATTTACATTTTACTAATTTTATATATAAATAAATATAAACATTACACAATGTAAGAGACGAATGTAATGAAGTTTATATTATATAAGAATTGAACTAATAGAAAACCCTCTATTTTTATCTAACATAGCAATTTGGACGACTTTATCAAATATCATGTTACAAATAAAAAGGTTATTTGATAAGTCTCCAATTAAATAATAAAGATTGACAGTCTTTTCTTTCAAGTGGACCAATCCCCATTGGTTTGATATATTATTAGGTCGATTTTTTTTTTTTTTTTTTTTGGTGCTATAGTTTTTATTATACTGCATTATAAACATTGATCAAACTTTATATTTTCAAATAACGTTACCAACGTCAACCATTGATTTTAACTTTATTTTAGTAACGTGTTGTATTATGTGATATCGTATAGAGAGAGGGAATAAACCGGTAAATCGCCACTAGCGCCAAGGGTAGCGGGAGGTTGAGCTAAAGGGGGGACAGCCTCGCAAGGGAAGTTCTCAGGTAGATTGAGCGTACAATGCTTTTCTTATGTGTAGAGCGGCTCAGCACTGCGCCAATTACCACAAGTTTTAAAAAATTATATCTCGCTTAATTTACGTTACACAAGTATTTTTTTTTACAAAAAATAAAAGTGTATAGTACAAGCATCACACACAAAAATAAAAAATTATGAATAATTGAAAACACCATAGATATACGATCAAGAAGAGACCCACCTATATATGTTACAATACGTGGCGAGGTAGATGATATATTTATAAAGAGTTTATTTGTAGATTCTAATTAAGAAAACCGGTGCGAGATGAGAAAAATCATATAATATTTATAATAATATACAGACAAATGACTGTCATTTTTGAAAAAAAAAATAGATATAATGTTTTATATATATATATATATTTTTATATTTATACATTTTACACTATTTTATTATTATTAATTTTTTTATCATTATATGTTTTTAATACAGTTCTACATTGTAATGAAAATGGTATACTTTATTTTTATAAATTTAATTGTCCAAAAAATGCATTGCTAATTTCATTTAAACTTATATGTAGTGTATGTCATGGATTTTATCATTAATAATATGTCATGTGTCATGTACCGAAATGAAATGAATAACTAGCAATTTTAGTGTTGCATTTCCGCTGTGCAAGTTTTTAATTTCCTTGCGGTACAGATCATTTGATTTTAGGATTTTTTAAGCATGTGATTATTCGTTTAATTCTGAGAGAGAGAGAGAGAGAGAGAGAGAGAGAGAGAGAGAGAGAGAACAATGACAGTAGATATGCATGCTAACCATTGGCGCAGTCATTTTTAATGCATTTATGTAAATGATTCCTAATGAAAAAAATCATTTTATTTTATGTTACATAATCAGCGTTTGACTTAAAAAATAATAATAATAGTGCAATGCAATCTAAAAGAAAATAATGCATTTATAGTGGATCATGAGGGATTTTGTTTTTAGAACAGATTTATGCAAAGTTATTAAATATATTTTGTTTTCATATTTACTTATTATGTTTTATTATTAATATTTCAAAATTAAGTATTTTAGTTATTTTTAATACATATTTATTATTGTAAATAAAAGAAATAAATATAAATTGATTATTAAAATTTAGATTTTTAAGTTTATTTTTATTATTCTTTACAGTAAAAGAGAATGACAACTGAGAACGACATAATTAGATTGATTACCTAATGTAACTTTGCAAAAGGAGCGTTAAAAAGGTGCTACAACTACGATCAAAAAAGCAATCTGCATGATTTTTAATAAAATAAACAAATATAATGCGTTGAATCCTCTAATTGCATTGCATCAAGTCATCACTAACTAATCATGCGTAAACTAATTTGGTTTTTAAAGGTAAAGGTGCAGGTAATCCCTTGCATTGCTATAAAAGTTCTCTTTGTTCCCCCCTTTTTTTTCTCTGCATACAATACAGCATGGACATGTCAATGCAATACAGGAATACAGAGGTCAATGTTCTCGATAACCATTTCTCTAACTCATTATAATATTTAAAATTAATACAAATAAGCATATCCACAAAGCTTTACAAACTTGAGTAATTTTTTCTCTATCGACGAGTAAATCAAAATCGCTGATAAAATCTAAATGGATTTATGAATTAATTTCGACTTTTGTATTTTATTAATACATGTTGCAATTTAAAAAAAAATAATCTGTTTTTTTTTCTTTTAGATTGCATTGCAGTATTTATTATTATTTTAATTTTTTTTTAGTCAAACGCTAATTATGTAACATAAATTGATATTTTCTTTTTCTATTCTATTCTTTTTTTTTTTTTTTTTAAGAATCATTTACATAAATGCATTAAAAATGACTGCGCCAATGGTTAGCTTGCATATCTATTGTCATTGTTCTCTCTCTCTCTCTCTCTCTCTCTCTCTCTCTCTCTCTCTCTCTCTCTCTCTCTCTCTCTCTCAGAATTAAACGAATAATCACATGCTTAAAAAATCCTAAAATCAAATGATCTGTACCGCAAGGAAATTAAAAACTTGCACAGCGGAAATGCAACACTAAAATTGCTAGTTATTCATTTCATTTCGGTACATGACACATGACATATTATTAATGATAAAATCCATGACATACACTACATATAAGTTTAAATGAAATTAGCAATGCATTTTTTGGACAATTAAATTTATAAAAATAAAGTATACCATTTTCATTACAATGTAGAACTGTATTAAAAACATATAATGATAAAAAAATTAATAATAATAAAATAGTGTAAAATGTATAAATATAAAAATATATATATATATATATATATATAAAATTATATCTATTTTTTTTTTCAAAAATGACAGTCATTTGTCTGTATATTATTATAAAAATTACATGATTTTTCTCATCTCTCACCGGATTTCTTAATTAGAATCTACAAATAAACTCTTTATAAATATATCATCTACCTCGCCACGTATTGTAACATATATAGGTGGGTCTCTTCTTGATCGTATATCTATGGTGTTTTCAATTATTCATAATTTTTTATTTTTGTGTGTGATGCTTGTACTATACACTTTTATTTTTTGTAAAAAAAATACTTGTGTAACGTAAATTAAGCGAGATATAATTTTTTAAAACTTGTGGTAATTGGCGCAGTGCTGAGCCGCTCTACACATAAGAAAAGCATTGTACGCTCAATCTACCTGAGAACTTTCCTTGCCAGGCTGTCCCCCCTTTAGCTCAACCTCCCTCCACTTGGGCGCAGCACATCCGCGTTTTTTTCTTGAGGCCCGGTCTCTATAGGGTACACATTATCTTATATATTTATATACGAAGAAAATGCTTCAAGGAAAGAATATAAAAGTATAAAAACTATGCTGGTACTGATACGATATTTTAGTAACATAATATGTTTTATAGCATAAATATTATGTTGAATATAGCATAATTATTTAGTTAAAAATTAATTTAGCAATATTTATGCTATTCATTAGAGCATAAACGTATTTCTTGACCTTTAGAATGCAGAATAATTTGAATTCAAATTAGACTACTTTCATTGTTGTTTTGTTATTATTTTTCCCTCTTATTTCGTCGTTTAGGGAACTTTTTTACAACAGACATTATTAAATATATATATATATATATATATATATATATATATATATATATATATATATATATATATATATATATATATATATATATATATAATTTTTAAACTGCATTCCCATACAAACTCCCACAACATTTTCTTTTATATGACATTTGAAATTCTTATAATATAAAAACTCCCCCCTGAAGACGTAAGAAAAATACTATAAAATCAGTGATTTATCACAAACTCTGTAACAATCACGGATAATTATTTTGAAAGCTCTTTCTAACATTTTTTTTTTCCGGTCCCTTAAAAAGACAGATAAAAGCTGACATTATATATATAAAAGAAATCTCACATATGGGACCTTATGTGGAGTAAAAAAAAAAAAAAAAAAAAAAAAAAAGATGGTACACAGACTGAAGAGGGGTGACCTTTCATCGTCTTTTACTTCATCCCCCTCCTTGTTGGTGACATCTCAGGGTCAAACTTAGCAGCTGTTTAACCAAGGAGATTAGATAAAGAAGGTCACATACAAGATGAAATTATTTATAATATAAGGTACAGTGAGTTTAAAAAATCATCTACCTTTTTTGATAAAATCTAAATTATTCTATTATCAATATTTCAAGTAGTTTGTTCATCACTTAAGATATACCTTAGCCTTTAGGGGAGGGAGGGGGAGAGGGGGGCACGACACAAGTTTTAGTGTATAGATCATGTATACGACTTTTGAATCACAGAATATTTGAATACAGCTCCAATACTTTGAAATGTGAGAAGTAAAAATATGGCTAACTAAGGGAAAGTTAAATTTGGCCTCTGAAATTTAAAATTATGAAGTCTATCAAAAGCATCATGATTGTTGTAAAATTGAATATCTTACAAAGTACAAAAAGACAGATCTCATGGAACGCGTATATAACTAAAATGTCTAATGCCTGACGCATATAAAAAAAAATAAAAATAAAAAGTTTGGTCAGTATTTTGACTGTAACATTTCCTTAGTAAACCCTGAAATAAGGCAAAAGATTTCAATATAAAAATGTTTTTAGTACTCTGACTCAAATCTACTTGGCATCTCACATGATAAAAGCTCATAAAAAGAAGAAGAAGAAGAACGCCCACTTGCAAATTTTTTTTACACAACCCACGCTGAATATTTTTTTCAACTCCTACTTCCTTTTATTTTGAATGAAAAAAATATATAATATTACGTTCATGTTGCAAAAACAGACTGTAAAAGACATAAAATAAAGTGTTCAAAGTGTTATGTGTGTATGTGTGGAGTTGAATTCTTCGTAAGATTTTTTTAAGATACTATGAAATGAGTAACAGTTTTCTTAGAAATCAACTTTTTTTTTTTTAATTAGTAGAAAATTATATAAAAAGCACAGGATACACGTTTAAAACAAATTTATAACGAATTTTGGATTAAAAAGTTCAATTCTTTAAAGTACATAAAAATATTGTATTTTTATCAATACAAGTTAAATTTTAAGATAATTAATTTTTTAGAAAAATTCGATTTTTTTTTATCTTTCTCTTCAATTTTCGATATAATATGGGAATACGATATCTCGATAAAATAAAAAAAACTTTTTCACATTATAGTTTTCCGCTAATGGTTTATATTATTTTACTTTTCTTGTCAATATTGGAAGAAATCTTTTTAAGATGGTACACAGGAGAAGAAATCAATATATCTTTCCATCGAACCCCCCCCCCTCCCTTTCATATACTGTAAAAAATAAATGAACTATATGGAAGTATAAAATATTGAACATTGATTAGAGAAAAGTAAATTTTTTCGTGTGTGTGCATATAGTATATTTATAGTACGATTTTTCTTCTCCTTCTTCTCTCCCCTAAATTTTTACTTCATCGTATATCGAAGTTCGTTATATCGAAATTTACTTTGTTATTGGTTTTAGTTATATGTAATATCGAAATTCTTTACTTTCTATATATATATATATATATATATATATATATATATATAATGTAAGTTTTACCCTAAAAAGAAAATATTGGCATATTCTTTAAAAAAAAAAAAAAAAAAAAAAAAAAGACGAAGACGAAGACGAAGAAAACTTTTTTTTTTCTTTTTTTTTTCCATTTTATAAAGTTTACCGAACTATTTGAAGAAATAATTTAAATAACTTTCGTAAATTTTAAATAGTTTGAGCTTCATTATACATACACTGTCTACATTGTTTGCATATCATATTTTTAATCAAATATTGTCATGAGTAAAACTTAAAAAATACCATAAAATAAACTACTTGAATTACGTTTCATGTAAAGCTTCACTTATTTTTCTCAAAAAGAGGGGTATATTAATTTAAAACTGATGACGTCACATAAACTACCTTATAGATTCAAACTCTATGATGTCACAACGTCGTCATATGGAACAAAAGTGAGGTCACATTTGCGTCATCTTTTTCTATTTTTATTTTTTATGTGACGATTTAAAAAAAAAATACATATTTGAACAGAATAAGTTTAATATCTTTTGAATTTTCTTATTAGTAAATAGATATAAAAAATATACATAATATTATCAAAAGGTCATCATTTATGTTTCTAAAACGAGAAAAAAAAAATATGCAACACCTCCACAATATTTAATCTCAGCCTGCCTTGTGTTGGCGCCTATATAGAAATTGTGACAGAGACAAATAAGGCAGAGATAAATTCTTATTTTTTGTCAACAGTTTAAAAAAATAAAAATTATAATATAGTTTCTGTCTACAAATGTTATACTTTAGGTATACCACAATTGTAGACAGTCACCAATTTTGTTCTTTCATCAGACAACCTTTACTTTCCTTACTAAGAATACTACGTCTCTACAATATATAATTATTGATTTTAACATGACGGACAGGGAAAGTACACTAGTTATTTACAACATATTACACTTTTTCATGTAATAGGAAAAATAAAAATAAAGTATTATTTTATCCTGTAAAGGTAAAAATTATTTATATTTTGGCAAAAATTACAAGAAATTTAACGTGTGTACGCAATTTTTCCGCAGACTTAGGATGCTAAATATTTTAATACGAGAGTTTTCTTTGAATTTTTATAATTAGAGGTATATGTTACACAATAGGTTCTTGACTTTATTTTTTTATTTTTTTTTAATAAGAATTTGCAGTCTTTCTTGAAATTACATCATTATTTTGAATGTTAAGCATGATAACAGTTTGACTTGATACATCTGCTCGAAACTGAGAGTATGTGTATATGAGAGAGAGTTGTTAAAAATTAAAAATGTAATACTGACAAATTTTTAAGGTCTACTTATACAAGTGCTAAAAAAAATTGCAACATTATTATCACGATTTGAAGAATACCCTATCACGATTTATGTTTTTGTTATTATATTTTTTTGGTAAGAAGAAAAATGACGTCACACTTATGATACCTATAGACCTTGACCTCTGTTTAGTGACCTCAATTCTGTATAACATTATTATATTTATGTACATTATACACTTGCAGCGTTATGTTGTATAGCCTTATATACTTTTTTATTATTATTTATTTTAATGTAGCGTAACAAAAAAAAAAAAAAAAAAGTAAAGCACTGGAACGATACATCGTTATTTACTATAATCGATATGTAAACTAATTTTTATTTTAACCTTTCATAATAATTTTTGTTTTATTTTATTAATTAAGGACTATTTGTAAGTATTTAGATTTTAAATTTGCTCTATATTTTATTCAATATTTTTTTGACGTAATATAATAATTTTTAATCATACTCGTTAATTGAATTATTTGAGAGAACGCGTTATAACATTATATTTTTAAATCATTTCAATTAACCTAGATGCATAAATAATTATATTATTTTTCAGAATTGAATGGTTTTTAATTTAAAAAAAATAATAATAATGGTAAAAGCAATTTACACATTAAAATAGAATTTAATTCAAAGAAAAAAAGCATGTGTGAATCAGAATAAAAAAACTATATTTTTTATTGAAAAAACTGGATTTTTTTTTTTATGATTTTTTTTTTCCATTTTTAAATGTTTGTTTACTTAATAACCTATTTATTATATTATTATTTAATAATCTGATATGCACACAAAGGTCAAAAAAAATAAAAATGGATGTATAAATGATTTCAATACATACAGAATACAGATGTATAAGAAATTAAGGTCAAATTAAGGATAGTCACGTATAGAAGTATTACTTCTTGGTGAGTATATTATAAAGGTGAAAACTTTAGAGGCCGAAGTGATTACGACGAACGTGTAATGTTTGCTACTTGACTTGACGGAGTGAAGTTGCGAGAGAGAGAGAGAGGATTGAGATGAAAGTATTTACCATCACTAGCTTACGTCAATCTACATTATGTACCGTGAACAACAATATACACATCTGGTTTTGTTTGTGTGAATGTATGCAGAGAATAAAGTCGCAAATTAATATTTATTCTCATTATATAGGTTATTAGTAATAATAACTTATTACTAGAAATATTATGCATTTTCAGATATAAATTACAATTTATTATTTATCTTTTTTTATATTTACAAAAATTATTAAACCTGCAATTTGCAATCGGGCTGCGGCTGCGTGGAAGGAATGAGCAATTGTGGGCAGCGTGGGAAAAGAGTACCTGAATTTTACTTTTTGAAATTTTTGGTGTTATTTTTATTATTATTGTAACTATACACCATGGTTACGTGTTTTAGATCAATACAGAAAAATGTATTTTTACCATCGGTAACGCTAATCATCTTATCATACAGAACAGGTTATATAATTAATTAAAAAATATAAAAAATGACCACTGAAAAAAAAAAAATACTGTATTACAATGAAATAATGCTTGAACTGCTTTACAGATTGAATATCCATTCTAAAGCAACAACTGACAATTTTACATGCAAGAGTCCTAGCTATATACAAGTTTTAAAATTATATTACAATCCACAATATAATTCAATGCAATAAAGGCAATAATTTAATTAAATATTTTATAAGATATAGTTTTTATAGTGCAAGATTATCATTAAAATGACATTTCTGAGATTCTTATATACTACACTATAATTATATATTATATAACCATGCATTACATGAACTATATAAGTGACGTGAGAAATAAATTTTAAATTGATCAATTAATACGATTATTCTATATAACTAATTATATGACCCTTATATGTGTTCATTACTATTATTATATAACGTTTGATTGAAGAGTAAATCGATCAAAATCAAATGACATTGATATACTCTCCCACCCTTCTCTATTAAGGCGTGACGTCATTATATTATTTTCTTATACGTACGCAGTTTTCATATATAATATTTCTATGGATCAATATAATAAAATCACGTGTTTTTTCATAAATACAAAAACAATGACATTTTGTATACGTCTTTCTCTCCCACTAACAATTGATTACTTAATAATAGATTGATTACATCGTGGAAAATATAATAACCACATATGCGATTGCGATTTTTTTTTCACGTTGCGATCACGTTGATATTTTCTAATACATTTAAAAATTTCATAATAATAATAATATTGTCATAATGATTTTTGACGTACAAAATTAAAATATCATCATTAATTATTTTCAATTTATGTCTGCAGAGATTTTATTTTATTTCATTTTTTATTATTATTAAATTTGATTAATGACTTTTCATTAGTTAAATTTGAACTCCTGTATAATTTATAATATTTTTGCCGTCCGTATAACGTTTAAATAAACGATGCTAGCATCAAATTTTTATTCATTAAATTCAACTTCTTTTTTTTTTATACCATATTATATTTATTTGTCACCATATTTGTGGTCTAACAGTTTCAAAATAAAATTACTCTTTCATTTTTTTTTTAAACAATATTCATAACAACATAAATAAAACAATTTCTACGGTTAAAAGCATGCATAAATACGTAATTTTCAATGCTTTTAATTTATATAATATATCAAAATGATTCCTTTTAAAATTGTATACATAATTATGTTGTATTGTGTTATAGTATGCAGCCAAATTCTTATACAATAAAGCATAATTAATAATTACGAATAAATACATATTTGTAAAAATAGGGTAAAAATTATTGTATATTACGTATTCATTATTTTTACGTGTATTCTGAAATAATATCTAGAAATATATATAAAAAAATTTCATTAATAAATAATCTGTAATTACGATTTTCATATCAGGAGGACAAAAAAAAAGAAACATATTGATTACATTATACTAAACCGAAATATATTGACCGTTTATTAACGTTAAAAAAATATATAATATATTTAAATATCCGTTGCATACTTAAATACATGTTTATACGTTATCAAATAATATAAAAAAAGCAGCAGCATGTCTTTATACTATAAACTAGTACTTTATATTATAATAATATATTTTAATCAAAATTAGAATGCTGTATTTTTTAACATGAATTGATATATGATAATGAACTTTATGTACAAATTATGCAGCTGTTATTATATTATATAGTAGCAGGTGAATGCAATAAAACAGTGTTGTCAAATTTTTGTTATATAGAATCAATCATTATATAAAATGCATATTAAAATATATAATACGATGTTGTCAAATGCGTAATCAACTTTCTTTGAAAAGTATGATGTCTATAGGCAAGATTTTTTAATACTTTCTTTATGTGGTCACACACATACAAAATAGCCACATTGATTTTTTTTTTTTAAGTTATAAATTCTATGTACACATGGTACTTGAAAAACAGGAAGTTTTATTTGTATTGAAGAAAGTATTTTGATAATTATTGTAAAAAGGTGTTCATTTATTTTTGTTATCATATAACATATTTACATGGAATTTTATGCATTATAATTATTGAGGTGCTTTAACAATTGAACGAAAGATTCTGCGTAAATTGTTATAATAATTGCAACTAAAAATACATCGATAAAGTCGTTCGACCGTTACAAAACCTTAAAAAAAATAAATAAATAAAAAATACTGTTTTTCTTTTAAAAATGTATTTCAAAAAAATATTTTAGAGGTGTTATTTGGACATTGACAAATCTATTATCTTATCATTATTATTATTCGAGTTGAAAAAGTAATTGTTTCAAACTGAGCCTTCTTTCCTAATGAATAGTTTTATACATTTACTGTATTAAAAAATGCCCCATGAAATAAATGAAAGATTTCTTATTCTAACACAACGATAGTGACGGAGTGTAAAAAGTGATAACTTTTATTGGATGTGAGTTTTGAATAAAGCGGAAGTACATAAATTGATTCCTACACAATCAACGAGTTGTGTATAATTTCAATCAGAGATAGACACAATCGGTTTGTCTATCTTGCAAACAGTCTGAATAAATTTGAATCAAAGTCTCGCTCCTCCTCCTCTTTTTTTTTTTTTTTTTTTTTTTTTTCAGGTGATAATTTTTAGAATTTGTAAAATGATGAAGAGGAACCCAAGTTGATTCAAATTTCCATAAATTAATGCATTCTATGCCTACATGTAAAAATAATCACTTAATTATCGCACTTTATCTTACTTTATTATCACTGGACAGGACTACAGTATGTAATATTATATTGAAAATATAACAAAATAAAACATGTTTTCCCATGAAAATGTAATCACTGGTATCGCGTTGCAATAAAATATAAAAAAATGTATATCATATTAAGTATAAAAAAAAAATACAAGTGGAGTGAACCCTTCTGTTTATTGTTTATCACAAGGAGACGTTCTTATCTTACAAAGATTGATAACGACTTGCTATCTTTATAATGTTAAAACAACGGGTTTGAAATATTTCCAAAGTAAAAAGCTCATTATGAACTATGAGACTTGACCCGCGCATAGTGACCCTTTCTGACCAACTTTTAATTATTAGGCCGTCTTTTTTTCTTCTTCTTTTTCTTGCTTCAAATTATATTTTTTAAAGTACTCCTTTTTTTTTCTTAATTTTTACTTAATTATTCATACAATAATATGAATCATGTTTATTTCGAATTGTAAGTAATTTAAGTGTGTGTGTGTGTGTGTGTGTGTGTGTGTGTGTGTGTGTGTGTGTGTGTGTGTGTGTGTGTGTGTGTGTGTGTGTGTGTGTGTGTGTGTGTGTGTGTGAAAGAGAGAGAGAGAGAGACACACACACACACACACACCGTACAGACAGAATAAATTATATAAAAAAAATAGCACACGCATCATATGCAAACAGACTACTCAACCAGCAGCTCTCTCAAAATATCACCATAAACAGTGAAATGGACCATCATCATTGAAGCAAGTTAATTAATTGGCTGTTTTGAATATCAAAATTATATTGCCTAAATAATACTCAAACTTGATTCTCTTAATAAATCATTAATTCAAAAACTATCACTTTCTATACAAGTTTATTTTTTTCAGTGTAATTACAAATAAATGACATCAGTGTGCTGATTTGAAGAGAAGGGGATTTTTATCGACATATCACGTTTTTTTTTTTTTTTTTTTTTTTTTTTTTTTTTTTTTTTTTTTTTTTTTTTTTTGCTAATACCATAATCTAATTCGTATAGTTTCAACCTTAATATTTAGACTTTTTTTTTCTTTTTTTTTTTCAATTCAAAATATAATTTAAATTATTGATTTTTTTTCCTAATAAATTTCATGACTTTTATGAAAGTCCACAGGTAAAAAAGAATACATTTGAACAGCGATTATAGGCTGTTATAATAGAGTAATTTTTTAATATAGTAAAATATATAATATTATAAACTGTATAGCGAGCAAAATAATTTATATTTTACTTTCATCTTATCGTAATCAAGACAATTCTATTCAGTGAAATTCAAATTTGAATTGTATTCTAGCAGCTCTCTCTGTCTCTCTCTTTCTCTTTCTCTCGATGAACCCAAGCTAATTTCTATGAAACCACACACAAAAAACTGCATATTATTTACCCATTATTTTGAGGTATCATCAGACTTAATTGTTCGAATCACCGATAATAAAAATTATACGTACGATATAACCTATATGATATGAGTTTATCTTAATCCTATCAATTTACTTTCATTTTTTTTTTTTTTTTAAGGACTAGGATATCTATATTATACAAAACTAACATTAAAATATAGGCAACTTATATAAACATAGGTGCGGTATAACGAGTGAACGAAGCTACATGACGTCACAAGGGGGTTTCTTTTCTCTGTGATGATGCACACAAAACACAAAATGCTATTGCGTAAGGGGGAGACGCCCAGACAGACACACCAACTGTCATCCACACCCTGTTTATACTTTAACTAACACTTTGGACAACCCCTCTTCAGCTAAATGACATAACTAAGTAATTAAAATAAAAATCTAACACAAGAGTTTCTCATTACTTGAGTAACTGTTTAACACGTGTATGGACTTTTAACTGATATATATATATTTTTTTTGAAGTTATAACTAATTTTAATGCAAAAAAAAAACTAATATATTTAAATAAAATTTTATTATTAATTAAAGGGATAACAACTTTATAAGAAACTTGCAATTACGGTTAAGAAGCTACTTCCTTATTTACGTTGTAAAGTATGAAATAATAATTATTTTTATGAAAAAAATACTGTTGGAATAACGACTTTGCATTAAATATTTTTGCAAAAATATTTAGCAATATTTTTCAAGCGTACACTAATTTAGCTACCTTTTTGTTTTTAACGGAATTGTGATAATATCTGAAAAATCACCCTTGTTATATTTTATGAAGCTTAGCGCGCATGACTGAATTTTATGTTATAAAGTTTTGTATATTTAAATTTATGCATATTCATAATATATCACAGATTTTTATTAAACTTTTTTTTTTTTTATTATAGTTTATCAGTTGCTCCAACGGCTATAATAAGGAATTTTACGCAAGAATGCTCTAAATTTAAAGGAAGTAGAGGAAATTTTTTTAAAGGGTTTCGTTGTTTCCGGTTGTAATAAAATGAATATCGAATTTTGTATACATAAAAGAGTTGAATTATGATTCCGATTTTTATTATTATTATTTTTTTTTTTTTTTTTTTCCAAATAATTTGGTTAAAAAATTGTTTATTTTAGCACAAAATTTTATGGCTATTTTCAAGTGCATTCGCAAATATCTTAATATATATTTAATAACTGTACATTTTGAGTTAAAAAATTCATCTTAAATAATTTTAAATTTGGCAACGCATTTTTTTCTACTAATTTGCAATTAAAAATAAGTACATGAACAAAAATTACTATAATGATAAAAAAATATATAAACTCAAGTTCTATTATTTATGTAATCTAAAAATATAAATCAAGTTGACCTATACAACAATCTATTTTCCACTCGATATTTTACTGTAAAGTTCATTTTTTTTTAATACATAATAACACCAATTAAGTGACCAATTAGTAATTATATATATATATAAATATATATATATATATATATATATATATATATATATATATATATATATATATATATATATATATATATATTATGTAGTGACCATTACCACATGTCTGTAGACACTGTATGATAGTGAAAGGATTTTCTCTAAGTTTTATAATTTTCTCTAACTTTGTTCAGGAAATAAAAATGTGCGTAATACCGGTCAGTTAAAAAAAAAAAAAAAAAAATGTCCGGCTTCATCCATTAAGAAAGTTGATTGTGACACTCCCAAGTTCATATATTCATCATTAAAAACTTTCAATTTTTAAAATATGATCGTAATGGATAATAATATTAATACCAACAGTCAACAGTGTATAAAGAATATAATATATATCTTTATAATAATGAAATTCATTATACGGTAATATAACACGGTTTAGTTTTTATTAATAATTAGGTAATTGGGTAAAAATGTGATTTTAAAATTTATTATTATAATAAAAATAACAGCTATAATTTTATGTAACACCAGTAAAGCGTTTATTTTGTTGTGCATTTTTATGCCATTTTATATATATATATATATATATATATATATATATATATATTAACAATTTTTAGCGCATTAAACGTCTTTAGAAGAAGAATTGTTACAATTTTCATGCAATATTTCAAAGTTTAAGCAGTAAAAATTTTATTCTTATACAAACTCAATGCTTTTCATATAGAAAAATATTTCTCACTAAATTTGCAACAATGATATATTTTCTAAATTGCAGATCATCATTTATTTAAAGAATACAAGTACTTTGACACTTAAAAAGGCTTATCTTGGAAACAAAACAAATGAGTTATTTCCAGAGATATTAAAAAAATTTGTTATTGCAAAAATATTGATACAAAGCCAATGACTCCTACACTAAGAAGTATATGAATCATCATAAAATTATACTCCCTCTATTTAACAAAAGGTTTAAAAGCCCTTACATTAAATGACGTCATCACAGGTTATCATGACGTCATAATGGTAGGGAAGTACACATGGGAAGTTGGTGGTAAATAAATTTCCTTTTGGATGGATGAAACATAAATATATAGATATATATATTTACGTACCGGTACGTTATGTCATAAAACATGAAACTAAAAAAAGTTTTTAGTTTGCTGAACAAATTCAGTATAAATTTTTTAATTATTACTTTGGTATATAGTAAATTAATCTATCCAGACACTCAAAAGTAACAATTTCTTAATATACATTTCATATTATGCAGAAATCTAAAAAAAAAAAAAAAAAAAAAAAAAAAAAGTACAGAATTGAGAGTATGTAATTTAGGGCCTATATTTACAGAAGCCAAACCCTTTCAAGTACAGAATTCTTGGAATTTTCAAACTTGCGATCGCCTGTACATTTAATTATCATGCAAGGATTATATATAGCTCAATCGACTGTACCGCAAGGAAATGAAAAACCTGCACAACTATAGACTGAAAAGCATTACTAAAATTGCAGGTTATTCAATTCATGTCGGTACATATTGGAAGATATGTTTAATTATCCAAAAAGTACTTTACATTTGTGGCGATAATGTACAGTAAAAAAAATAAATAAAAATATTAAAGTTCTTGAATTGACTTAATAAGGTCAATTAAAAACGATAAACTAAAACAAATTAAGCACGTCCTTGTTATATGAACAAAAGAAATACTAATAATAATGGAAGACTATATTATATACAAGCAAACGTTTGATCTCAAACGTGTCCCTTTATATTTGAAGAGAAAATCAATAGAGCAGAGCACGATTATATGATTTCTATAGAACAGCTACAGCTACGTTAAAAAGTTCCACGTGCACGAAAAAAAAAAAAACTAGAATTTCCCCAACATCAAATTATTCACGTTTCTACAGCAGTGGTTGTTTCTATTTTAGTTTACGATGCAATCACAATATAGCAATACGAATCAATATATATATTATTATTAAATACGTAGTACATTATTATAAAACTTCAAGAAAAATAATGAGATTTTTGAATTAAAATTTGAGCCATAATTATTCTATAAAAAAAAATCACGTAGAAAAGAATTACGTTTAATTTTAAAGTAAAAATACAAGGTGATATAATATATAATTTTTTTTTTTATAAAAATCTATGACTAATATAATACTATAAAGTAAAATCGCACAGCACACAGATTTAGTATTTTATGTGTTGTAGACGTTACGTGTAGAGAGAGATGCATGCACTTGATGAGCTCTGACGTCACGCTATTTATAAATTCAAACTCTATCTCTAGCCCGGGCCAAGCTGCTGTATAATATGTTGTGTAGAAAAAAAAAAAGAACACGAAGAAAGAAAAAAAATCGAGTGAGATTTACTTAAAAAAAACTTCAGACTAAAAATTATTATGCACTTTAACTTTCATATTGTATTTGTTTACATAATTTTTGTGCATGTGATGTCTATCAATTAAAATATTCTTAAAATTGTGCTTATAATTAAATTTATTTTAAAGCTAAAATTATTACACGAGATTGTGAGGATAATATAAAGAAATATTGCAATTCGTAACCTGGCTTTACAGTATTAACTCTGTTGTTAATTTTTTTTTTTTTTTTTTAATGTCTGATGATTTTATGAACTTATTGAAAATGTCCAGTCTCCCAGCAAAACTACGAGTTTATTATTATTATTGATCATAACTCAAAATTATAAGAAAATTTTCAATATGCACACAGTTATGCGCATCTTTGAAAAAAAGAAATATAATTGTCTCCCATATGTAAACCCAATTCTTATCATAGACATAATTGTATTTAACGAATATTTTAATCTGATCCACGTGTTTAAAAAAAAATAAAAAAAATACAACTCTGCGATATACTAACTCCGTTCCGTTATATTATATCCCACCTACAGCACTAAAAAAAATACAGTATGCGGCGTGTATTATAACGCCCGCATTTCAATATTCTAAATAGTTTTTTTTTTCCTGTATATTATAATATAGTCTATAATAGCGGCGTGGGAAGAAAGAAAAACGGTGCAAAGTGAAGTAAAAATATATATTATACGCTAATTTAACGGAAATATCAATATACGTAGAGACAAAAGGGCATAGATATAATATTAGGAAAATGAAAAAAAAAAAAAACGTCTGGTGTTAAAAAAATTCTTTTGCGAAATCTGTTAAGTGCAAGTAATTTGATGCTATTGATTTTTTTTTCTTTGCACTATAAAAATAGGCTGCGTGTGCATTTGAAGGGCAACGTATCAGTAATATTCGACACGTGCAGGACCATCTTGTCCCTATTTAGAAGGTGCCTGGACACGTGTAACTGATGATGATCAAGATTTAAAAAAAAAAAAAAAAAAAAAGTGCACACAAAAAACATTTGCATAATTTTGATATAATATATTATATAAAAAAAATAAGGTTACGTGTAAAAGATACTTTCATATATATATAGTGAACGGTGCAATTTACTTGCTGTAACTTTGAGCAGCAAAATAATTATTCCCATTTCAAACAATATACTATTAAAACAATTTTCTGAGCAATTAAATATGTATAAGTGAGTGCAATTTATAAGATTCTATACGTATACTGTACATCAACGTAATTCTATTCCATAGTTATACCGATCAATGGACCAAAGGAAATATTTTCAAATGTTGCACCGATTTTTCCATAAGAAATACATTAAGAATATCTCAAATTATTTTAAATAGTTCGTTCATTGCAAGTGGTACGTTGTGAAAACTACTCAACTCTAAATTTACCATTTCAAAATCTATAATAATTTTCAAATTTCATTTAAAAATTAGTTTTTAAATCTTAACTTTTGAGAAATAATGCAAGTATTAACCTATATTCCCAATACAACAACAACAAAATTTGTGATTTTGGACCTAATATGATCATCGGGATAATAATTTAGTATATTATTATTTTTGACATGCTAATTTAACGGCGAATTCTATACATTTCTCTCTGTGATAAATAAACTGTTTCCACACGATGTATTTCAATATAATTTCAAACTGTGTAAACGTTATTTTTATACGCTACACTAGTAACATTACTATACCATAACGGAGCTTTATATTATTCCTCCTTTGTTTTTTTTCTTCATAATACTATATCTATGTTAGAAACAAAACGTGATGTTGTACTAATTATCATTATACTATATTGTTATACAGTATGTATGTTTAAAGTTATATAAACATTGATTTAATTAGTGATTACCAATGAATATTAATATATATATATATATATATATATATATATATATATATATATATATATATATATATATATATATATATATATATATATATATATATATATATATATAATATAAAGATCATTCATGTATAAAGAGTAATGTTTATTGCTATTTTGTACTTTATTTATTACATTCTTTGACTTGTATTTTATTCAATATTTTTGCATTTAAGTTTTGTATTATTATTATTACTGCACCGAGTTAATGATATACTTTTTTTAATTCCTATATAAGTCTTACTGCCATAATTTACGTTGTTTTTATTATTATTATTATTTGCATATTTGATGATGCACTGATATTTTAAGAATGTTGTTTGAAAGGAATGGAAAAAAAAAAATGATGAATTTTTTTATTTGAAGTTCTTATTACTCGTTTTATAATTTGTCAATAGGAGAGTTATGGAGACTCAAATTTTCGTGAAAAATTATATAGACAATTATTGAATGAGGAAAAGAAATAATGATTAATGACGTTACCGATTCATGAGTATTATTTTATGATATAGACACACATAATACAGAATACTTTTTGTAGATCAAAGTCTTCTGAATTTTATCAGCTTTTTTTTTTTTTTTTTAGTACTCTGCATACTAACACCCTTCACATTTACACGATCGCGGTTGTGTTTTATCAGTGACAATAACTGTAATGCTAAGCATGTTCATATTTCAGGATCAATACAGATCGTCCTATATAAGTTCCGAGATTCAAACAATTTGGGCGATAGGTCGACTTTTTGAACACCCAAAATGGCGTATTAGTTGTATTGTATACAAATAATCGATTAATAGATTTTTAAATGACCGTGAAGCATTCTTAACTTCTTGGGACTGTATATATAGGGGTGGTTGCATTCATATATGGAAAATATATGGAACAATATATGGAAAAATAACTCATACCAGTTTAAAAATATTTAGCAATGCTGATAACAAGTTGAATTAGATTTTCAAAAATGCGAGAAAACAACATCTAATTTTTAAAAGAAAATTACCAAAAATCACGTCTCTCCTATATAAGCAATGTTAATCATTACTCCAGTATGACGTCATGCGCTCACACCCTATAAGACAGCTCAAGCGTTTGTAGCTCTCTCGTTAAAAGTACACGTAAATTTAGAAAGACAATTAAACTTTTTTTTTTTTTAATGGATGGTCTAAAGTATGTAAGAATCAATAAACTTTAATATTCCATGGACTTATATTGTTATGATAGATGTTTAAAATATTTTTGCATAGTAAAATACTTACTTGAGAGTCGTTGAGGCTTTCCAAAGCTTGCATTACGCTCTGCTCTGGACGTTGTGCCTGTAAACACAAAAATAATCAACATTTTAGTATACATGTAAACAAACAATTATATGGCGAAAATTAAAAATTATATCTGATTACTTTCAGATGCCACGTTATTATATTTTATTTATGTCCACTACAATTTCATTTCTTATATAGGGTGTAAGCATTCATGTTAAAGTCAACGCCATGTTGGATCAATACATTATTTAAGTCAATACATGTGTGGCATAGGAAACTAGCTCATTTTACCAGTTTAAATCACTATAATATGAAATATTTTGGAGTATTGCTGTTGAATTGGTATTTCAAGTATGTGAGAAAAATAAAAATAACAAAAAATTAACTGATTTCCCAAAGAAACTAGCCAAAAACAAATTTTGTCCTATGCTTAGCAATGTTATTTACTACCCCAGTATATGGCCTCCAAGCGCATTAAATATGATGTCATGCGCATACACCCTGTAGTATGAATTAAATAATAATTTTTTTTTTTCGAGTTAATATAGACCGATATTTAAATCAAACTGTGGGGGAGGGGGATATTTGCCTGCAATACTTAAATGCTAGGAAATATGCTTATGAACTCCCTCTCTAAAATCAAATCACCAAATCAATCAATAAATTTGTTATTTTACAACCCTTCAAGCAAAAATATGAATAGTTTTATTTTGAATTTGTATATAGCCATTCGTTCAGAAATCTAAAAAAAGGAAATCAAGTTGTTTAAAAAAATTAAAACTTCAAATATTTACGAATATAAATAATTCTTTACTTCAAGTTTTTATTTGACAAACAAAAAATTGACAAAAAATAAAATGTATTTTATATTATATACATGATAATATAAAAATTGGATATTTATTTTAAAGAGATAGAATATTGTCAAACGTGTTTACAAACCAAAACAATTTAAATTTTTATTATTATTTATCAAATCAATAACAATATGATGAAGTGGTTAGGTAAATAAAAATTAAATTTATTTACTATAACATTTATAACACAACCAACTATTTATAATGACACCCAAAAATCAATAAAGTTTGGCATTATTAATTATATATTAATGGTAAATAGGTGTGGTCAATAACTGATGTATCATTGATGTGAAAGTTAATTGCACATACTGTATATTAAAACTTATTACATTTTTATAACGTAATATTTTTTGAATTCGTGTTTTTGCTATAGTACAATTAGTGATAAGAAATTCAGTTGAAAATCATTGTGATTGATCTATTTAGTGTGGTACCAGATTTTGCCACAATCATTTAGGACCTTTATAATTATTTATAATTATATATTTATGGATAAAAGCACGTGGTAAATGAGTAATTAAAAAGGTTCTGTAGGAATGTCTGTTAAGAAAAAGTTAAAAATGTTGCTACTCTGTATGTTTGCCACTGATTATTTAAAAAGATTTTGTCTTTTTAAAAGAATTTGAATTAAAAATTGTTCTGTGATGCTTGCAGTAGCATTTTAGGCTACGAACAAATTCAGAAAGAAGAAACAAACAAAAAATAATTCTGAAAAGTATAGATTTTCGTGTTTCACGCGTAGAGCAGTAAATATGTTAAAAAGGGATTCCTCCTGACTGGTACTCGAGCTCTTATCTTTGGCTTGCCGGGTCACTGTGCTAACCATTGCACAGCTAAAAGATCTGGGTTCAAGTCCAAGTCAATATTTCCCGTGTAAAAACAGGCGCTAAATTACAAACTCACAATAATCATTCTTTTGTAAGAAATTAAAAGAAAATTTTCGAAATTTTAAAAATGACTATCAAGAACTATAAAGCCCCGTATATCCTATACAATAAAGAGCAATATAAATTATTATATTACTCATATTTTTACAGTAAAAATGAACAACAACACTACCGGTATATATAAATACACCCCTCAATGAACAATAGAAAAAGAAACAATTTTTTCTTCGTCAAGGTTGATCGTATAGCGGTACATTTTTATGAGAATATATCATATACATAGGGGCGGGAAGCATTTTTCTTAGAGGGATATATTGTATCAAGAAACCTCAAGGGAAAGAGAGAAAGAAAAAAAAAACGGTACTTCTTATATACCTTTACTATAATTTTAGCATCCCCTGATTTATTTTCTCTTTCAAACGGTATCTTGAAATAATAATAGAGGGATGAACCAGGACCTCTTTAATTTAGAAGATGCCTGGATGAAACCTAAAATAATATATAAAATAAAAACGCAAACTTTTATTTCTTAATTTACAAAAGTTATTATTTTTATTTCTCTTTTACACAGTTTTATCTAAATGTGAATCTTTTAAACGAGTGATAAAATAAGAAGGTATGAGAATTATTTTAAAAAAGTTATTAGGAGAAGAAATAAAACGGTATAAAGTCCATAATAAATGTAAAGTATAACAAGAATCACAAAGAAAAACTAATTACACGGAGAAAAATGTTGTATTCTACACAAGATTGTGATAATATTACAAAACTAAACGATGTTCTTCTTATGACAAAAACACGAGGATTATAATTTAATCATAATCGACTAATCGTGTATAATACATTTCAATGCGAATTTTGTTCATTACAAGTGTTTTTAGATTGTTTATAGTGATTTATTTGAGTATACCAATATTTTAAACACGTTAAATTCAATATAAATCACAAATTACTTAATTTTTATTAAAAAAAAAAATGCTGAAAGTATGCTAAAACAGTTAATGCGACGAAGCAATGCATTTATTGAAAGAGAAGATGAAAAAAGCACTCGTGCACTATTCTCTCTCTCTCTCTTATTTCTTCTGTTTCAGTAAGCACACCTAAAAACCTTGATTCACTTCACGTAAACTAAATATTGACTAAGTAATCAAGAGGTATTTTAATCATAAATAATGAGATGCTATTCATCAGTATATATTTTTCAGTTCAAAGTCCTACGTGCACGTGAATCATTAATTAAACTGTACTGTTGCACAAGTTATCTCTTTTAATCAATGCAACAACAACAAAAAGGTGCAAATCAATATTTTCTATATAATACTAGGTCATTGCCTTAACTATTTCACACGCGTTGTGTTCATTTCAGAACATTTAATGCAACTACAGTATCATAAATTTGAAATTTTGACATAAAAAGAAGAAAAAAGGGTGTTTCTCATAATTAAAATCATTTTTGTAATCGACAAGGGAAAGCAAAGTTGCATTTCACAGGGTTTTTTTATTATTATTTTTATTATTATTATTATTTTTTTTTTTTTTTTTCATCTTGCTGTTTTTTGGAAATTAATTTTAAAAAATCCCCTTTTTTTTACAATTTGACACCCATTTTATCTCAAACTTCTACAGTAGTAACGTTTTTTGTATATCTCATTAATTCTTTTAAATACTCTTATTTAAATTTTACAGTTGTACTTGTTTATATAATTTTAAGATATACTGTACGTACAAAAATCTAGCAAATCCTTGGGATACCAAAGCAAACATTACATAACTTTTAAGATGGCATTTTAATAATATATCATTATAATAAAACAAATGTTATGTCAATTATTATTCAATAATAACGTATTAAATTCTGCATGAAAATTGGCTATATATAATATAATTCAACAGAGAAAGAAAGATAATCTATTTGAATGCTCAACGGTTTGACCCCGTTCTCCAAAAGGCACGCTGCGTTTTATTTTCGCTTCACAAATCTTAAAGAGCAAAGCAAAAAGGTATTATAATAGTGAAATAATAATAATAATAAATCTCTATGTTAAATCATTTCTTTTGGAATACAACTAGCAAAAGTTATGCAGTATAACTGTGTAGTGTACTGTATACAAGTATGATCTAATATTATAGTAAAAAAACGCCCTTGTATACAGTATATTATTCATAACTCCTTACGTTTTAGTTTGTATAAGACTGTCAATGAGATATTATTATATTGAGGTGATTTTTGAATGAGTAGAAATTTTAAAGACAGAAAAATATGTTTGTTTACTTTTTCTACGATTTAAAAAAATGAATATACATGGAAAAATTGGAACAATTAATTAATGTTTTATTAAATGACTTAAAAACAATATAAGGTCAACTTTTAAATTTTAGAAATACGTACAAGCCTCCTTAAAAAGACTACCTTCAAATGGAATACAAAAGCAATTAAAAATAATGAAATTTTTATTTACACTTTTGCTATTATATATAGACTGAGACAATGAATACGCTTAATTACGACATCATGTTGATCTGTTAAATACAACAATTTACTGTAACTTGACAAACTTTCAATATATATTTTTACTGTCTTAATAGTCAAATTTACTTTATACTTGTTTTAATTTATACATTGAAATTTAACTATATACTGAATTCAATTTAAGCTGATGCTTATGGTGTAGTATAACAGCCACATGCCAAATTTCAAAACTTCAAAATACGTAAAAAAAGGGGGGAAATTTATAAAATTCATTCATAAAAAAGTACAAAGTACTGTACTACTTGAAAGTAAATAGCATATGAAAAAAAAAAAAATAATAATAATAAACATAATTTTATGGAAGAAAAACTCACACGTTATTAATTTTAATTTTTGTTTTAATGAAAAACTATTCTGACTTCTTACCTACATTTTATAAAAGCATACAATAAAACAAAACAATTGTGCTAAATTAAATACCATAAATATAGTATAACGCATGTTATATATTTTTACTTTTATTACCGTAACTAATTGGCATTATAATTTAAAAATTATTAAAAGTTAATTGATTTTTAACACGTTATAACAACACTATCAAATAATAAAAAATTAAATACGTTACATGAACTAAAAAAAATAATAATAACCATTCAATAACGATGCTTATGTAACTTTTTTTTTATAATTACTAACGTTAGTTTTATGTACTCGAAAAAAAAAAACTTTTCCCTATAATTGATTGACATTTTATAGAGTCTCAACTGAATTTCATTTCAATATGTTTTTTTGTTTTTGTTTTTCAGCATTTATATAAACAGCTCTACTGAAAATAAAAATAAATAAGATTCTGAATGTTATCGGCTAATTTTTTTTTTTTTTTTTTTTTTTAGTTTTTTTTTTTAAGTGATGATCGAGGATATAATTTAATAAATAATAACTTCAATATTTTAATGATTACCAAAATGTGGTATTGATCTGTGCTATATCATAGAATCTGAGACAAAAGTGAATAAAAGTGGGTCATTTTTACATTCGGGCGAGTGTATGATATCTAAAGAAAAAGTTAAAGTTGGAAAAAAAGAAGACAAAAGTATCCAAGTGAAATCGATTACGTGAAATTAATGTGCATATGTCCGGGTTCTACGTTTCAAAATTTTTTGAGTTGTTAAATATTATCAAACTCAATGTTATACAATAAAAAATTACTTACAAGTTTGTTAGTAATTTCTATAAGTAATTTTACCTACTAGTAGGTGTACTATATGAAAAAAGAATACTTCTTATAGATATATCAAAAATACGGGAATAAAAGTTAGATCCATAAATCTCTATATATCTTAAGAAAAAATCATAATAAGGAAACGGTATTATCTAAAAGATTATTGTATATATATATAAGAAGAAGAAGAAAAAAAAATCCTTCATTCTCCTCCCTACTTTCTAAAAATAGAAAAGAAAAGGCCCGTTGCATTTTTACTATATAATAATGATTTCTCCCCTAATAATAACGGACAAAAACGCACCCCATATAGAGGTGTGGGAAAAAAAGACCAAAAGCAGTACTTAAATATACAGTACCTGCTGATATATTTGATATCAATGTCAGTAGGAAATCAAAGCATCGTTTTCATATTAAAATAGCTATCTGTCTGTGAATGACGGACAAGTATTGACTGTTTTTTTTATTTATTTTTTTTTTAATAAGGTAAATGAGAAGTGGTAAGACAGAAAATCTTCTTCTTCTTCTTCTTCTTCTTCTTCTTCTTCTTTTTTTTTTTTTTTTTTTTTTTTTTTTTTTTTTTAAGAGTGTGATTTTGTGGAAAACATGTTTATGGAGTGCTGGAGAGCAATGATGCAATGATTATGAACTTATGAATGGTTTTTACTGTTTTACGTTTCACCAAAGACGTAATGAATGCTATAGCTCAATTTTACGCTGTTTACAATATAGCTAATATAATACGTAATGTATATAGAAAAATAACATACTGTTTAGCATAATTTTTTATGTAATTCGAACATTTTTGCTTTTTTTCACATAACTATTCAGTAAAATAAATTGAGCAGTTTCTTCTCTCTCTCTCTCTCTCTCTCTCTCTCTCTCTCTCTCTCTCTCTCTCTCTCTCTCTCTCTTATTTAAAGCTGTAATGGTCAACGACAAAATTCAAAGGAAGGCTTCAACTTGGTATAATATAATACGACATTGAAATAAACAATATATCGAAAAATAAATCAAATATAAAAAAATCTTGAATTGGATATCAGAAATGTGTTTATTATTAATGCAATTTACTTCATAATCCAATAATTAATTTCTTATCAATATACTAAACATTAAATCATTTATTACTTAAGGTATATCGAGTGTATATAATAATAATAATAATAATAAAGCTAGCAAACAGGACTCGTGGCTTGACGCGAATGACCTGGTTTTAACTGATAATAACGGCGTCCTCTCTTTCTCTCTCTCTCTCTTGTACCGCTTTACTGTGTATGGAGAGCTCTCTCATTCTATATTATAACTCTTCTAACCCATAGGGATATTACAACAACAAAACTGTGAATATTCCAACAGGAATTTTGTGTTATAGCAGTTGTAGTTGCGCAGCACCCACCTCTATATTATTATACTTCACCTACACAAACTTTTTTTTTTAATGTAATCTCAATGAGAAAGAAAAAAATAATAATTAGTTATGTATACACGTGCTTAAACTATTATCATTATAATTACCGTATTTAGTATATTAATTTTATATTATACTGCAAATTAATAATGAATGCTTTTAAATTTTAATTATTATTTTAATGAAATTTAATTTATTGATTTTATATATATTTAATTTTTAAAAAATTTAAAGCTTTTGTAAAGTTTTATATAAACTTTTTTATTATTATTATTTTTATTTTTTTTGTGGTATTAGGGGCAAAGAGACTAAAAATGCTTAAGTGTACAATAAATTTTAGGGTGGTCGTAGTTATTGATTTGGGCTTGCGCTCTGACGCCATTAGTGAGGGAAAAAATTGACCGTCATGATGTTGACCACAGTATGTAAAAAATTTAAATATAATAATAATAAAATATATTTTTCAACGGTTAAAAAAAAAAAGGCATCTGAAGTACTGTTGCTTTTCATCCCAAGGAAAACTAAATGTTGTACCATTTCTACAGCAAAATACTCTTGTTGTTTCTATGTTTCGTAGAACAGAGTAATTCTGCAGCCAAGCTTTACACGATGGTGAAAAGTAACTTTGCTGTATAGCATAATTAATCATTTTTTATCTTATTTTCTCTTTTTTTTTTTATATATAATATAGGTTAAAATAAGCTGCAAAAAATAGGGGAAAAAATTAAAGGCTTAAAATCATGTTAATGATCTTCTATAATTTGGCACTTCTTTTCATTATCAATACACAAACATGGCGCTGGTGCGCAATTTCATTTAGCCACTTCATATAAAGAAAATACTATGGATTTTTTTTTTTTTTTTTTTTTTTTTTTTTTTTTTTTTTTTTTTTTTTTTACTTTTTTTATAAATTCAATAATAATTATTATGCATGATAAGTTTTAAACAATACAATCTTAGAAAAATAGAAACAATAAAAATTTTCAAAAAAAAAAAAAAAAGTTAACTTGATGCATAACGGCATTATATAAATGCAGGTCGACCTTTAGCCTTATGGCTTTTCGACTCCCGTAGTTGTAAAATAAAATAAAAAGTTTTGTTCTTTATAGTTGCAGTTGAATATCTCGTATATATACTGCGTTCTCTATAGCAAAGCCAAGCAGCCAGCAAGCAAAGCAAAAGCAGTAACAGCGGTTACGTTATTATTAAACAGCATTGTTAACGGACATTTTTCTACAAAAAAAAAAAAAAAAAAAAAAAAAAAAACGTGATATTAATCTGCCAAGCGAATATTATAGGAGATGCAAATTTTTTATATTATATAATAATAAGATGTATACTTTATGGTATAATCAATGTGAAAAATTATTATTATAAGAAAAACTGTAAAAAATATATTTTTATATTATTTCAATTAATTTGGTATATTACAGATTACAGCATATTGGATAATTATATTACTGTACTTAAATAATATAACACTTTTTGTATGATTTTATGTATAGAATAGTATAGTTATACAATGTAAAATTTATTCTGCATAATTATTATACATTTTAATACAATGTCTAGATACTTTTAAAATGAAGAGATTGATTCGAGTAAAGTATGTAAAAGTTGAATTTTTTTATTCTTTCTACGGTACCAATTCTTCAGAGACTAAGAAAATTATAAATACTGTATGTAAAAAATTTGGACGACCATATTGCAAAATCTTGAATTGCAAGTTTTACTCATGGCCTAATGTTAATTTCAATAAAAAAAATCCATTATTTGACTGTTACGGGTCCTGAAATTTTTATCAAAGGTATTGACTTTCAAGTAAAAAAAAAAAAAAAAAAAAAAAAAAAAAAAAAAACTTCTATTCTTTGATCTGTATAAAATAAAAGAATTAGTCGATTGATTGATCTATTTCTTCTGTCTTGTAGCTTCTTTGTCAAATTTGCTGTACTTATAGTATGCTCTAAATATTTGAAAAGATTTGGCCCTATATAACGTAGCGACATTCTATACTATACAAAATTGCTATATTATTATACAAACGATCGATTTCTTATTTTGATATAGAGCTTCGCACACAGATCGACTTGTTTACTAACTGCTCCATAACAACCAAGATATAAATACATCGTCATGATCACGTTTTATTATTATTATTATTATTATTATTTTAACAATTGTGTATTTTTATACATCTAATGTAATAAAAATAGACCTTATTTTTAAGATATGAAGAAAAATTATATTATCCTATATTATATAAATATTTTCGGTGGGTGTTTATATGAGAAATATGGTGGGTGCGTATATTATATATGAAATATTTAAATTGATTACGTAACTAAAAACGAGGAATTATATCACCAATTTATAGAAGATAAAAAATATTTTTTGAACATCACATGTGTAATGTTGAAATAATTTGCATTTTTCTCTGAGGTGCAACAGCGACTACTTTCATAATTTTACAATACTCAATTATTGCTGTTTTTTTTCTTCTTCGGGGAAAAAAAAAAAAGAAAAAAGAAGAAGAAATGCTCTTTTATAAACAATATTAATAATTTTGAATAGTTTTCATTATTTTGTTGATAATACAAGACGTTCTCTGTTGCATTACTCCGGAAACTCGCTTATGCAAGCACGCAAGAAGTTATATTATTATTGTACAAAGAGAAAGAGAGAGAGAGAGAGAGAGAGAGAGAGAGAGAGAGAGAGAGAGAGAGAGAGAGAGAGAGAGAGAGAGAGAGACGAGCCAGACATAGACAAGGTCAAATTTTTATTGAAATAATATTACAACAGTATGTAATGTGTGTATGTTAGCAAGTTATACACTTGTACAGTACAGTAATTGTCATATAAGCTTAGACACCAAAGAGTATGAACAATCACTTCAGTTATTTTTACTTTAAAATAAATATCAAAATTTAAGCTACATACTATGCATTTCATGTGCAAGATTGTTTTAAGATAAATTTTAAAGACAAAAAAAACAAAACAAAAAAAAAAAAAAAAAAAAAAAACACGAGGGTACAAAGCTAGGTACATTACTGTGATACAAAACTTTATTCCATTATTGACTTCTTATGATGGAGTAATGAATTCATATAGAGACTTGCAGTATTGCACTACACATGGTATTTCCATGTGGTAATAAAATAAAAATTTATATCACAGCGACTGTACGTATTTGTTTCAATCCAACCCTATATTCCTGATTTGAATTAATACCATTAAAGAGGATTTGCTTATACATTAAAGTTTTATATTTCAAGTTTTATATTATACTATATTGTCCTGAATTAAATAAAAATTATGTTTCAAGTATACGATGGTTCACCTAAAGTTGATAACTTAATTTCAATGACATTTAATATCCGGATTATAAATAAAATGTCAACACCTTTTTTTAAATATTTGATTCACGTTAATGGTTAAAACAAAAGCCGGAAAAGGAAAACAAAAGTAATTTCATTAATAAAATAAATGAAGTTATATCTGGTATTGGTATTGTATCTTGTATTACTTATATATTTATAAGAGAAATTAAAAGCCCTTGTCAACTTACTTTTTTATCATTTAGAATACTAGACTGATAATTACCATACCTTAATATCCATGAATTAGACACCATCACGTTGATTTTGTATTTATTTTCGTTTATTTTCCTTTTTGCGGTTATATCACATATCTGACGTCACAATGTACCGCCGCCAATCACAGTCACCGCTCTGGTCACGTGATAAATTTAAGCCCCTCCCTCAAATTCTTTACCCCTATCACGGCCCTATCGGTACACTGTGACGTCAGATACGTGATATAACCGCTAAAAGGAAAATAAAGGAAAATAAATACAAAATCAACGTGGTGGTGTTTAATTCATGGATAATAAGAAATGGTAATTATCAATCTAGTATTCTAAATGATAAAAAAGTAAGTTGACAAGGGCTTTAAATACATAAAATATAGATGTTTAAAATATCTATATAGAAATTATTAAACCTTCCCGGTGGATCTTTTCATCTCACACTGGAAACAATTTCATTTTCTGCTGCTAACTTCATAATATTAATGGTTATATGATATGACTTATGACATTTGCATATAGCAAAAACATATTATGCCATATTACGAATTGCCAATTTTTTTAATTATTATTATTATTTATTTATCTGATCTCTATAAGAGCAAGATGAAAAAAATATGAAATTAAAAAAGAATCTATCGCTTGGTGTCATGTCATGGTATAGATTGATTTCGTAATGCGCCTCGAATTTAAGTAAAACAGAACGGGAAATTAAAAACAAAAATTGAACATTGAACAAGGAAAAAGGTTAGCAAAATATCGTCGTTGCAAATGAATAATATTTTACGTATAAAAAATCTTCCCTCGCGTATTTTTCAGTTGGTTCGATAAAACGTGAAGAAGAGAGGCAAGAGGGGAAGATATATTATATAAAAAAAAGAGAGAAGAAGGGGTTGAAGTATTAAAATGAGGGGGTAGATCAACAGGTGGGAGAGAGCTGTTCTGACGTCACTCTCTCCCAACTTCCAGGGACAAACATTATACACATTCTCTCTCCCTGCCTACTGTGTTTTTCAGATCATCTCTCTCCTCCGCCCAAGTACAGATCGATATTTACCAGCGCCAGCCAGCAAAGCAACCCCTACTCTCTGTGCCCTGTGTGTATGCTACGTACTTTCTTGCTTTACTATCCTCCTGCTAACTTTTTTTTTCCTTATATTCTCTACTACGTCGTAATAATTGGAATTATGAATTATTTACATTGCAAAATTATTATTTTATATCTTCTTTTCCTCCAACTCAAAGTAAAAGTAAAAAAAAAAAAAAAAAAAAAAAGTAAAATAAATATAAGTATAAGTATCAAATGAAAAGTTTTAAAAATCATTTCCATACAAAGTAATGATTTTGATTGCATGCAATTCAATTTATTGCATAATGCAAATATTGCATTGTGTGAACAAGCCATTAAAATGCATTTTATTTAAATATAAATCAGATTATGTTGGTCCTTTCCCCCATCAACAAGTTCCTAATAAGAAGAAAAGAAAAACGAAAAAAAAAAAAATACAGGTATACTCAGGGTATGCTAACGTTAATTGCTATATTTATTCAAAACAATCAAAAGTATAAAGTGATTCCTACAATGTTGTTCTCCATAATTTGAACATTAAGATACTTAGTATGATAATAAATTTGCATTATAAAATATATGGATGCAACTGCATATTACAATAAATAATTCATTTTTCTATACCTTCGCCTAGAGGTATATTATACAGTTTGGTCAGTTGTAGAAGTAGAAAAAAATATATTAAGATAGCGGTGCACTACACACTATACTACATCAACCTATTTCCTGCGGGAGCTTATAGTTTTCATCCGGTAACTATAGCTAGTACTGTACTAGATTACGTATTAAAAAAATTAAAAGTAGTAATGAATGTAGTAGAGTTGTCTTCATTTCTTTTACAATTTTTAGTGAACAAAAATGGGGGCCCTGAGTATTTTTAAAGATACAGTATTATTACAAGCGGCAGTATGAGTCACTATACATTTAAATAAAAATTTCATCACTCTAGGTGAAAAAAAGAAGAAGAAAATAAGAAAATGTAAAAGCAGAAGAAGAAAAAAAAAAGATATCGATTTTTGATACATTCATTGCCAAAAGGTAAATTTAATTGGAAAAAAAATAAATTATGTTTCATTACCTAATCAAAGGAAGATATTATTATACATTTTATATTTAAAAATAATAATATAAACGTAAATGATTTGTTATATGTACAGCTCTAGGGGACGAAATAAAATGTCAAGTCATAATTATATATTGTGATATCAAAATTGTAACATTTTGCACGGTCAAACTTATACATCTATGCCAAGAATGTATACGGGTATACTGTATTTATTTATATAATATATTTATCATTATATTTTTTTCGTATTTTTTACATTTCTTTAAAGATTAATTAACGCTGGAATTGTAAATAAAGTGCATACAATATTTTACTTAAACGAAAAAATGAAGTTCGTGAACTTTGAATTTATTTTTGATGCTTTATTTTGAAATTGCACTACTGCAAATCCCTGAAAATATACGTATTGAAGATTTTGTACGGCAAAATTTTTCTGTGAACCATGGAAACATAATGGGGAAAAGATCGATTAACCCCAAAAAAGTTAGTTTATTTTTTGAACAAATTGAATGTTAATTGAAAAATATCTATACAACATTAAAGGATTTTGAAAACAGTCCAATAAATTTCTATGTTATTATTATTATTTTATATGTAAAACTATTTAAAAAAAATGGTCCAATTTTGCAATAATAATTTTAATTAAAAATTATTAATTTTATAAATTTATTTATCTGTTTATACTATAGAGTAAATATAACTAAAAAGTCAATATAAAACAAAAATTTGATATCTGGCAACAGAGTTGCACCAAAATGCATATGAGAGGAGAGCAACGAACTGCTAACAAAATCAATAGCAACTACCGCACGTGAAATAAATAAAACGAAAGCGACTCTTTCTTTATTACATAGTAGATCTAGTAGATGATTGTTTGTACATTTTCTATCACATTTTTATGGATATGCAATAGGATTCTAAAAACTTCATAAAAATTGAAAGAAAAAAAATTAAAGTGCATTTTTTTTTTCGTGTTTTAATGTTGAAAACAGAGAGCATTATTATTATTAATAAGACAAAATAGAAATTATTGCAATTTTGTGAAGTTATAGCATCAAGTAAACAAAACCGTAAACATCTTTACATTTTTTTTTTTTTATTACATTTCAAGGTTGCTAAGCGTGTGATTTTCAGTTACCATGGAGATGGAGTAGAAACCACTCCCTCTCCCTACCTCTCTTTGTGCCTGCATTTTTTTTTTTTTTTTTTTCTAATAACGACGTAATCTCAACAATACGTTATGGTGCAACAAAAGGATGCTATACCCAATACTTATTGTTGTCATTTTTTTTCTTACTATATTGACCGAAATTTTTGTTTTAGGGATCAAATTTGGATTCTAAACTATACGTGTACTAAAAATCAAATTTTTCAAGTGCTAAAGTAGGTTTAGTAATTTTGACTTAGATAAAAAGTTAAAATTTTGAAATTCAAAAGACAATTAAATTTACACGTACTGTAAAACAAGTTAACAATTTAACACTTATATAAAAGTCACGTAACTTACCTACGTAATTAAATACATAGTAAAAAACACGCGTGTTGTCTCTTGACTATAAGTAATTAAATACGCATCATAAATCACAACAAAATTGTATATTATACTTTGTTATACTTCTGTTTGTGTGTGTGTCTACGTAAATTTAATTATGTATTTATAGAAACCCTAAAATGTGGTCTGCTTTCAGAACATGCATATTTTTTCATCTACCACTTTGGTAACAATGCGTGCTATTGAATATTGATTATGTATAAGCAATCGTTTACTTTTTATTTTATTTACTTATTCGCCAATCATCAGAATACTAAAAAGTTAATGAGGGTATTTTGAAGAAGAAGAAAATGATTAACTTACGTTATATTAGGGACCTAACTATGATAGAATAGGGGATTTAGCGTTGTCTATCAACTTGCGCTTTTATCACGTTGTGACCCCCCCCCCCCCCCCCCAACCCGACCTAACAAAGTGTGTGTGTGTGAGAGAGAGAGAGAGAGAGAGGAGACAATAACGAGAAATTACACACAGAGTTCTTATAAATTTTTGTAGCTAAATTTCCAAAATAAAATTTCAAAGAATTGATTAATTATTTCAACATAATACAAAATCTCTTTGAAGGCTTAAAAATACAGAGATCTATAAAAATTGTTCATTTTTGTTTTTACAAAAGGATAAAACAACTCCGAAACTGTAAAAACATTGAGAAATCGCAATAAATATCTCTCTCTCTCCTTTTTCTTGAAAATTTAAGCCTATGTCAAAAAAATGCCTCTTCCTTATCTGATGTTATGGAATTATTATCACAGGTTGTTATACTTATACAAACATCATACGACATCAAAAATGTACTGGCCAACTTTTGAGTTTTTAGGATTACAATCCTGCTTACGACAACCCTTCAGTTTAAGAATGCATGTGCATTGCATTGCAACACAAACTACCTATAAGTATATTTCCTTGGCAATCAATTCTGCAGTATTTCTACTCACGATTCTCTTTACTTTGCCCGTCTCTCTTACCTTGAGAAAGGGCGATATCCCCATACACTCCCTACCTAACCAATGCCTTCTTACCGTCTGGCTTTTTTTTTTTTTTTTTTTTTTAATACATAAGAAAAATACATCCATTCTTTTCTCTCCCTATTTAACATAACGTTCAATACATTATACAAAAATTATATAAAATTCAACCTTAGTTTATATAGAAGTTGTATTCTTTGGTTCGTTACTTGGTTAGGCCAAAAGTTCCCACGATACATTCATTTATATTTAGTGTGAAATTAAGATACAAATATCAATTTATTTTAGAAGACAACGATGAAATTAGCTTTTAAATCTTTCGTAAATATATCTTTAAAAAGTATATTTTTATTTTAGGTAGACATTACCAAGTATTAGGAAGAACCCTCACCAAGTATCTTGACCAAGTATAGTGTATTAGGCAAAATAGATGTAAAGTACCATCATGGTAAAGTATGAATTGCACAATTAAAATATATAGCATGCCATGAGAAATAAAAACAAACACCTAAGCAATAATTGTTTATTCTGAAAAACTTATGACAAATTTCATTGTCAAAGGCTATGGAAAAATATTATGATAATTAAATCTGATTTTATGAAGTAATTACTATTTTAATTGAAATTTTCCAACATTTTACTGCAATAGTAATGAAGAGGGAGAGTCAACAATTTATGAAGGGGGATTGTACAATTTTAGGTATTATAATTTAGTTATTTATTAGATTTCTTCGTAAATTCTATCCCATGTATTCTAAAAAAGTAATCATCTTGTATGGTTATTTAAATGGAGTTTGTTTAAAAGGTAGGGTGTACAGATTTTTCTTTTTAAAAATCCCTAAAATTCCTATAATTTCATAACAATGATCCACGAGAACAATTTTAATACCGCAGTTATATCAATGCATCGTAGATGACCTATTGATTTTTTTAAAATAGAATTTCGATTTTTTTTTTTTTTTTTTTTTTTTTTTTTTTAATAGAGCAAGGAAACAGGATTTATAACATCGTTATTGAATAAACATCCCTGTTTTACACTTTGAAGCATAAGTATACATAAATGAAGCTATATACATTATTGCATAAGGAATTTCCATCATAATTTAAATCAATGTTAGATTAAATCAGTATCAACCTACCCTTAGACAGAACCTACCATATAGACTATCCATAATACACATATCCACACATACGACCCTCACAAGCAAAACCTATAATCCTTTCCCTTCTCTCTCTCTCTCTCTCTCTTTCTATCTCTCTCTCTCTCTCTTATCTTCAGATAAAATAAAAAAAGTAAATCTAACGAGACACGCAAAGAAAAAAAAAATACAGTTTTGGCTGCTTGATAAATGTTTTAGTTCAGGTTTTTGTTTATAGGTAGGTAAAGGCAAGGCAGGTCAACATTCAAAATGGCTTCCACGTAATATGTGCTCCCATTTATATACTGTGTGTGTGAGATGTGAACCTTTATAACTCCCCACCTGCCTTACCACTATACATTTCTCTCTCTCTCTCTCTCTCTCTCAGTAACAAAGACCAGTCTTTACTTTACACCACCCTCAAGGCATATTATAAAAATATCAAGCAAAAGCTTCTACGTATACATCTGGTCTACTGTATTGCAGTTTTTTTTTTTTTTTTTTTCTTTCTTTTTTTCTTTCCATAATTGAAGAATTTATATATACGTATATATAGGCAGAGAGAAAGGTGATGATTCAATGTATGCGAGTAGAGGGTGTCATGACAATATTCTTGTATTCTAAATACAAAAATGAAATCACTGTGGCTGCGGCCAAAGGGCGTATGTGCATTTCAAGGTCGCCCCACAAAGGGCGTATGTGCATTTTTGGCCAGTTAAACAAAGGGCGTATGTGCAATTTTGGCCAGTTGAACAAAGGGCGTATGTGCATTTCTGGCCAAAACGATATTATTTCATTTTATTAAAAAGGGTATTATTTTACATGTTCCCTGTAATTTTTATGTGTTTTTGATTATTATTTTTAAATATACATACGAAATATATTGCACTACTTTAGCTGAAAACGGTTTGGCCAACTAGAGATTGTAAAGGCGTATGTGCAACAGCAGGGCTACCACTTGTATAATGTTGCTACTAAATGATGAGCTACGTATATATTTTTTTTTAATAAATGACGGGAAAAAGATCATAATTTGATGGAAATATGCAGATTTATTTAATTTGATGTTTTTAAATTTATCCTGTGCATGGAAATTGCAAAGTAAATTCAAATGGATTATCATTGGATTTCTGATATAGTTAAATTTTAAATTAATTTTTTAATTTAATTATCTTTTTAGATATAATAATTTTACATTTTATCTTCATTTCTTCCTTTTTTCTTTTTTAGTTTTTTGTGATATTAAAAAATTTACTCTGTAGCAAACTCAAAGTATTTTACGTAATTTTCAGATCGAGAAATAATGGAGACACTCGTAGATATAGGCAAAACTGGTGTTGATTCTAATTATTTTCACCAAAAAATAAGATTGGCGGTATGGTATCATCGCACTAGTTTAATTAGAGAAAATTAATGATTCAACTGTGACTACGTGATCGCGATATACAGCGATATCTTGAGATTTCGGCGTGATTTCGCCTTCACCCACACTTCAATTTCTTAGTTTTTGAGTATATAATAATGCACAAAAGAATACAATAAATATGTAAAATAATAATTACTTGGATAATCAATTTTTTGAGAAAACAAAATTCATTCAAAACAGAAACAATTTTCTTTTGTATTTCAAAAAATTATTCCGCATAGTATTTGTTGACCAAAAAAAAAACTAACATATTTTGCTAATTATATTAGTTAAAACTAAAAGTACATAAAATTCTTTATTATAAACATTTTAATTGCCATAAAATGAACTTGACTTAAACATTTAATTTCCTTCTTATTATTGTTTTAATGTTTTAAACAGTTTTTTGTCTCTCCTGTAAAATTATGAAAAATGCACATACGCCCTCTGCTGCAAACTGGCCAAATGCACATACGCCTTTTGCTGAAAACTAGCCAAACGCACATACGCCTTTTGCTGCAAACTGGCCAATTGCACATACGCCCTTTGGCCGCAGCTCCATCGAAATATGTTTTGGAGTGGAATTTTTTTTCCCCACGAAAATATATGAAATATTAAAATAAAAAAGCAAGGACACATAGCTTTTGAGAGCTGAAAAATTCCATGACTTCATGGCTAAAAAAATTACTCCGTTGCATGGGTGGTGCTTATATACATACATTAAACTGCAGCAGGTATAAGATGACGTCATCCACCAAACTCGCAGGTTTCACGTTAAAAGAACGAAAGAAAGAAAGAAAGAAAGAAAGAAAGAAAGAAAGAAAGAAAGAAAGAAAGAAAGAAAGAAAGAAAGAAAGAAAGAAAGAAAGAAAGAAAGAAAGAAAGAAAGAAAGAAAGAAAGAAAGAAAGAAAGAAAGAAAGAAAGAAAGAAAGAAAGAAAGAAAGAAAGAAAGAAAGAAAGAAAGAAAGAAAGAAAGAAAGAAAGAAAGAAAGAAAGAAAGAAAGAAAGAAAGAAAGAAAGAAAGAAAGACGAATTTAGTCATCATATTATAATATCATAGAAACAACGTAATCGAAGTTTGATTTTTTTTTTTTTTTTTTTTTTTTATTATTATCAACTGTACTTATAATGGACTACTAGCAATGAACGAACTATTTTAAAATGAAATTTTATACTCCTAAACGTGTTTCTTATAATGAAAAATCATCATCGTAAATAAGTTACAACAATTAAAAAAACGTTCATTGCAAGTAGTCCATTAAAAAAAGCAATACAAGAATGGGAAGAAAAAAATCTCTCTCTCTCTCTCTATAAAACCTTATATTTATGCAGTGTGTATGATATTATGATGTATTATACGTGCCATATAAAAAAAAAATAATGATATTTCCACAAAAATGCACACAATTATAATAAAGATAAAGGCCATTGTTCACGTCAGCATTTTTTTTTTTTTTTTTTTTTTTTACAACATACAACAAAATATAACGACACGTGGAATAAATAATAACATTTTGCCACGTTTTAATACAGCAGTACAGTAAAATTATATACAGTGAGGTGTGCAATATTTACATACTCAAAGTCACTCTCCGTTTTCAAAATTACGTCAACAAACACTTTCTGCTAATATAAATATGTTAAAAATTCATTTGCTAAAATAACAAATTTGGTGTCATGAATATATGAAAATGAAATCTGTACCACACAACAGGCTATACCCAACAACGTGTGATTTAATAGAAATGAGTGAGATGAGGTGGATTGGTGAACCGTCCCGAGATACCTGTGACTTGGCGTGGGCCACTACCACCACTGCCAGGACTGGCCGGAGACATGAATATACCTGTCAAGCCTAAACATCTCTCCTACCGTTTTACCTATGATCTATGATTCACTGGCAAACGTACGGGCATGAACGTGCAGAGAACATGAGTGCGCACTTGGTGCATACCATATGCACGGCCTCTGAAAAAGCCGACAGGTACCCACCAAGCAACGAACGCACGACCTCTCGCACATCAGACCAGCACTGGACCAGCACGCATACTACTGTGCCACCAGGCTCGGAATAGATTTTAGTGCAAAAAATATATAGTCGTTTGAAACTTTAATTAAAAAATTTATCCTTTTTTTTTTTTTAACACATGTTCTCATTTCCTTTTTGGTTTTATACGTCTGTTTTTCTGTGGTCCAAACGATAAGACAGCCATATACGCTTTTTATTTCTATTCTTTTGAACAAAAGGGCATAGTATAGGACTAGTATAGTATAGGACTTATGTTAAGTCCTTAATAATATTAACTGTATCATCAATTTTTAAAGATTGATGTGTTTGAAAATAGTAAAATGAAGTTACGATATTGGATTCTAGTATACTTTAAACTTGTGGTAACTATATGCTCTGTTTCTATAGTTCCAGTACAAATTGAACTTTAACTAGATCTATCATTTCCGAGTACTAGATAGTCTAGATTTTTCCTAAAATTCTAAGCTGCTTTGAAATAAGCCTATACGCTATCTTGTATTTGATAAGAACTAAATTGACAGAAATCCCTAATAAGGCGCAGTATTTCACAGTTTCTTTGATATTATCACACAACAAAAAACACCCCCTTTATCTAATTACCCCCTGCCAACGCCCCGGATATTGTGTGATTTATAATTTAAGGAGTTATTCTTATCAGAAACAGATACATTTTCTCAAAATTTGCTTGATTTCTTACAACTGACGGTATAGCATAAAAAATCAATAAGGAGACCTTTTTTGCCTTGCTTCTGTTTCTCTCTCTCTTTTTCTATAATATATATTCGAGATTTTATAATTATGTTTCATAGTTCTATAAATAAAAAAAATCACCCATCATCATAAATTCATTAAATATATATATAAGAAGAAAATCAAATTGACTCCATATAAAATTTGATAGCAGTACATAAATTTACAAAATTATAACTGAATCGTATTAACAATTAAATATTACTTCAATTCACGTACGACGAAAGGAGAGTGAATCTATCAATAAACGTTTAAAATACAGTACTTGTCGTTTAATAAAAAAAAAAAAAAAAAAAAAAAGGTCATGTCATATGCAATTCCCACACACTTTTAAAGCGTCATATCCTTTTCCTGTATACAGGACACGCATACACACGGTGTGCGAGAATAGATAACAAAACCACATTAGACACGTGGAATAATTACTGATACTTATTTTTCCTGAAAACTATGAAACATTTCAATATCGGATGTCTTATCATGTTGAAGTAAGAAACGCAGAAGCACTTCCTTAAATTTTGTAAAATGTTTAATTCGGATTCTTGATTTGAAATCATATAATATTAAATAAAAATTTTAGAATATATATTTATCATTTTCTGAATTTAACGAAAGTAAAAAATTCCATCACCTACGAGCTATGAGTTATTTATATTTTTCATCAATTCCTTAATATTAAGAACCTTCATTTATGTCATTCTTAAATCCTGCTTTCAAAATTACTGCATCGTTGAAGAGAAAACATTAACTGTATGCATCTAATTTTTCTAATCCGCAGAATACGAGAGAGAGAGAGAGAGAGAGAGAGAGAGAGAGAGCAAAAAAACGCCCCTCTTGTCTTTTTATATATACGAAATGTAAAACGTTTTTCTATGACTCAGCGAGAAAAAAAAATCGATTGCATTGCTACATACAGTACGTAGTGTACAGTTATGTGCATAGAAAATTGGAAATTTCTCTATGCTTTTCAATGACAAACATAGTTGTTGTTTTTAAGAAATTTGATGACATAAACCGTTAAAATTACATAGAATGAAGATATTGAAAAGAGTATGTTCACTCAATTAATCTGTAAAACAGCAAAGTTACTTTTAGTCAACAAGACATAAATCTTCAATGCAAGTTAATTCTATTTTAAAATAGTAGAAATCCAACAACAAAATATATTCCTGTAGAAGCGCTGAACTCTCGTACCCAATTTATTTTCATATTATTATTATTTATATTTTTCGTGAGACGATTTCAATAGCAATTTATACATAAATTAATAATATTTAAACATTGAATCAAATCTACAGTATATTTGGAAAACAGTTCAAAAGAAGAAGGTGATTTCAACTTATAAGTTCCGAAAATATTAACAAAATTCATCCTGATTCTCAGCTATGAAAATGCAATTTGTCTGAAAATCTCAAATAAAAATCGATTCCCTTCTTTTTCTCCCTCTACTGTATAACAAATCAAAGGCTTATCGGAGCGTAATTACAGCTCACTCTCTGTAGCTCCTCTCGCTGCAGTACATTTACTTTACCATGGTATACATTCAGTATTATATAGTGTATAGTGGAGTGTATAGTGGGTACCCAAATTGGCTAGGCGCCATATATATCTGGCAACCATGTATAACTTTACTTATAATAATAAATAAAATAAAAATATTACGCCCCTTCTGAGCACGAGGAATCCAAAACCCAAAATGACGACCAAGGAAAAAAAACAAAAAAAAAAACTAAAAAACCATTTCCACTTTAATCAATGCTCTATCATCAGCTGCAAAAATTAACGAGAGAGAGAGAGAGAGAGAGAGAAAATGTGATTTTATAGAACATTGGAATTGAAAAGCAACAATCACTAAATTTGTAACAATAAAAATTCTTCTAATACAAGTAATCAATTAACATTTCAAAGTAATAATCATTATATCAACGCACCTTTTAAATAGGGCCTGGTCATTATAATGTTCATTACAAAATATATTTTCAATGTTTGAAGAACTTAAATTTTACTGTAACAAAGAACGTTACACCCGTAACGGGGTAATTGAGTATACAGGTAAAAAAAAAAAAAGTTAACAGGAAAAAAAATATTTGCACAGCACACACAAAAAAAAAAAAGTGAAATATAGTAAAATAAGTATAACATGACAATGCAATTTGTTGCATTATACGTAATAATTAAAATTCACATAATTTATATAAAATGCATTATATTTTTACCTTATCGCATACCCTTGTTTTCATTTGAAACGGAAACGTTACCTCAATTTATTTTTGGTGATAATACTAATAATAATAATAAAAAGTGTTAACTGTAATATAGTGCAACAAATAGGAGTTTCTAATTTCGCACTTAATTTCTACTTTCGTTTTACTGACTAGGATAGAGAAAAAAAATGGTAGTACGGTGCACCATTTTAGAAGGCGTGGTATATACATCGATTAAAAAAATAAATATAATAGGTGAAAATAATTTAGAAATAGGTTTTATATAATATAGAAGGCACAGAGAGTGAGAGAAGAGAGACGAATTTCAGTTCACCTCTTGTTAAAATTTGTGAGTCTGTCTGTCTCTCTCTCTCTCTCTCTCTCTGGATTGAAGAGCAATAAATACATTGAACTCCGTCCAACAACTCGTATCAATCTCATCCCAAACTAATATAATATTTTTTTTTCACGTAAAAAAAAAAACTTAACACCTTTCTATGCTACGTTGCCAAATAATTAGCAATACAAAAAATGCATACATTATAATTGTGGGTGTTATGAAACAAATGTGGCAACACTGGCACGCACTTCCAAGTACCAAAAAGACGCTTTTGCTTGTGGGTCGGTCGTTTCTCGCTTACCCATCGTAAGGAGAAAAAAAAATTCAGCTTTCATACATACATGGCGCCGTATTATTTTACTTAGGGGGGATGAAAAAAAAAATCAAGGGAAAAAGAGAGTACATAATATAATAGCTTTTCTCTCTCTCTCTCTCTCTCTTTCTTTGAACTACACCTAACTTTCTAAGAAATCGTTATTTTAGAGGTGGAGTAAAAAAAAAATAATAATAAAAAACCGTAGAACAGTACGATACTTTTCAAAAAAAATCGTAATTAAAGAATTGCTATAAGCAGGATTTTAAAAAAAATTAAACAGGCCAATAAGTATGTATACAAATGAAACGACCTACTCTGTAAAAATATAGCGGTATTATTTTTACTAGTTTTTTTCTTTAAAGCAAAACTGCTTAATAAAAATTATTACCAAAATTATTTAAACGTATACTGTACTAAATACTAGTAAAAAAAAAAAATCTGAAAAAAAAATGCTTACTGGTACCGCTACCAAAAAGATAATTATAATAAGTCAATCATGGATCAATAGAAGAGTTAATAAATTCACGGCTTTGAAATATTAATTGGTTCTGAAAATTTAGCTTACACACTGAAATTATAAAATTAAAATTAAGTTCAAAATCAGAACTCCCATAAAATATTTAAACCCTAAAAAAAGGGAACTCAAATTCATAAAGACTGAAATTTAAAACCGTACATTGACATTAATTTTCGACACGAATATATTTCTTTTCTGACGAGAATCGAATATGTACATATGCATACATGGTCATAAAAATAATGGTCATTATAAATAACAATAATACTTACAAGTAATCCAGTTTCAACACTAGGTAGCAGAGTTAATCTACTACCATCCACAAGTTGATTTTCTTCCAAAGTGCCCTCACGCAGTTGTCTGAAAAATAATAATAGAACACATAAAACAAAAAACCATTACACCCTAGCCAAAACAAGATCAGAGATTTTCACAACCGGATGCACGCACACCCCCGTTTTCTTTTTCAAAAATAATTATCAACAGATACCAGATATACACCAAAATTTTACAGGTGATCAATAATAATATTGAAATTAAAAAGTGTTTAATTTTATTCCCATAACTTGATTAGAATCATAGAATAATGGTTGTTTCCGGTTGAAACAGTCATTCATCTTGTTTTGGTAATGTTATTTAATCTCATAGGCCAAGAAAAAGTTAAAATAGATCGATAATTAAATCAATAAAAAAATATTAAAATGAATGCATAATACGTATGTGAATGTACCGGTATGCGTACATTAGTTTTTTCATGAAATTTCAGTATGCTACATTGTAATATTTATGTATGTAATAAAATAAAGAAAATAAGTCGTATGTTATGTGGTATGTTTAAAAATCAAAAGGCAATACACTTATTAAGAATGCTTTTGCAGTTTTTATTAATTTACGCATGAAATTTTGCCTAATTTTCAATAGAAATTAATGCTGATATCATATGATGACTGATGAAATACAAAAATATCACGCCACTAAAGTCTGAAGTACACAACCTGTAGTAAAGATAATGAAAAAAAAAAAAAAAAAAAATTGCAACAGATTGCATTTTATGAATGTTGTAAAAATACCGGTAATTTCCTGTGTAATGGTGGCTCTAAATGTTATTAATAATATCATTATGTATGTACGTATGTTCGAGTATGTACATATTATTTATATGTATGTACATAATATATGTAATTCAAATATTTGGGTTTCAAAGCTTCATTTTTGTATTATTAAATAAAACTATAATACCAAAGTACAATTTTTATCTTTGTATGTATGTAACTCATAGTGACGAAATAATTAAAGGTCACCTATCAATCTCATATTACTGATGCAACTTTAAAAAGCTTAAAGAAAAAATTAGACTTTTTTTTTTCCAAAAAAAATATATATTATATTTACCTGTCTCTATGTAAAAGACATATCCTTTCTTTTGGCACTTTAAGTTTTTTAGAAAGTCTTTTCTTAAAATTTTCTACACTTTCATTTTTACAAACTAAAACATCAAATTGACCTCCAGTAGTTGGAGTTACGCGAACCAAAATTGATTCTTCTATATTGCGATTTGCAACACATTCAGATATATCAGTAAATGGTGATTCATTATTACTACTACTACTTGTTGATGGTAAATTTGAACCATTTGAGCAGCCACACCCTGTAGAAGGTCCTGCTGCTGATGATGATGCACTATTGTTCTGTAAGTCACCACAATTTTTCACAGTGTTATCACTATTTCCATCACCACTTTCCATTGTAAATAACTTTTAATTTATTGTTAAAATTTAAATATTAATTTAATGTAAATTGTTTATCATATATTTACTAAATAATAATAACTAATAACAAATGTGATTTTTTTTTTCTAATAAAACCACACAAAAAAAACACTCAAAGAAAAAACTTTGATAATTTAAAAATAAGGAACAGAGCTATAACACAACTTTCTCAAACGATGGTTGCCTCACAACTGAAAAGTCGATATCGAAAAATTATCGAATTTTTGTGATCCCCCTCCATTTTCCCCTCTTTTTGTTTGCAACGCTATCTGGTGGTAAAAATTGTAAACAAAAAAAATGCGCATTCCTTTTAAATATCAATTTTTTTTTTTTTTTCTTTGCTAATTTGCTAAGAGTATGATAGCAGCGGGATCGAGAGTCAAGTTTACACTACAAATTGAGAGTTTCCAGTTTCTATGAAGAATTTATTGTAAAAATAATTACCCCTCTTATTCTTTGTACAGAGTGGTTGTACCAAATACCCCTTTTGGTTGGGTTTCAAAGAGAGCTGGCAATATTTCTGTTATTTTAAAACAGTTCAACTTGTTATGTATCATTATTTAAAGCTGGGAGTTTCTAGATTTTAAATATGTATATTTAAATTTTGCCAAAAAACATAATGTTAAATATTATTTAACTATAATAATTTTAAATGCGTAAGAAACATTGTCAATAAAAGCACCAAATTTTGCAGACTATGCGGTGTACTATTTGTGGTTGTTGCTTTGTTGATATACGTTTTATTCCAGTTTAAGATTCTAAACTCAGAAATTTAATGTTTTAAATGTTCTAATATTGAAAAACTGTTATTTAATCATTTAAAAATATTATTATGCAATTTCAATGAGTTTTAGGTTTTAGCACAGAGAATTAAGATTTTCTGATTTATAGCGTAAAATTGTCATAGTGTAAACTGAATAATATTCTGATAAGAAACGCATTTTTTTTTTTCAAAAAAACGACACATTATGGTCATTTACTTTATGATTATTGTTGGTTTAATACATATAAATGCTGTTCGTAAACCCTCTGTTCTCTGCTACAAAAATGACATTCGCCTATGGTTATTCAAATGGAATGCGCATTTTTTGGTGCAAGAGAACAGGGTTTACGTTTACGAACAGCATTATAGTATGCGTCTAAACCCATTTACAAACTAAGATCCAGCCGATATCCATGTAATTTACCTTGGATGTCTGTCCGACCTCTGCAACTCAATAGCGCACACAAATGTACAGTCGAGCCACACTGAGAACTAACACTCCACACCAAGCAAAGGCGCCTCTTCATAAAAAGTGCTCTCTGCAGGTATCGAACACTGGCCCATGGCGTGGTAAACAAGCATGCTAAAAACACTGCATCACAGGGCCAGTTTTGAAAACAAGTTCTGGGGGGGGGGGGGGGTTGTCAGGTGGTGCACACTATAAAGACCATTTACCATCCTGGGTTTTTATAGGTTTGCAAGGTAAAGATTTTGAAATTAAGTTCTGATGAAAATGGACTTAATGAAATAAATAATGGCTATAAATTCAAGATACTTTATGTGAATTGAATTTCATAAAATAATAAACACAGTACACAGACTTTAAAAAGAATACTAAAGATATAGGTATAACTTTGAAATAAATAAATTATAAAACAAAACACATACAAGTGTATATTAATATCATAGGCCTAATTTATTTATTTATTTTAATACCTATATTTTTCAACATACTGCAGCACTGTAATACAATACTATTTATTTATGAATAAATAAAGTTTCCTTTTTTTTTTATTATTATTATTATTTTTTTTTTTAAATTTAGTTATTTTTATTTTTTCCACTGCCCTTCCCTCAAAATGATATTCTTTTGCAAATCATTAATTATATTAAATTGCTGCATACAAATTTTTACTGCTCATTCTATATACTAGCTCAATTCTTCAATAATTTATTGATTAGTTTGTTTTCCTTTTGAACATAATATAATTATGCTAAAATTATTGAAATATATATTTTTTTAAACTTGTGGCAATGGACCACTTGCAATAGAGTTTTGTTGTTGTAATGTACCTATGACAATGAATTTCTCATGTGAAATGCATTAAGAACATTTAAATTTATTTTAAATATTTTGTTTCTTGCAAGTGGTCCATTAGTGGCTATAATAATCAACTGTCAATTTTAGTATAGCTCTGCAAGGCTTTTAAAAAAGAAGCGGGTCAAAAGTACTTCAAAAATAAACCATCACAGATATAGGTATGATAAATTTGAAAGAAAAAGATAGGAGAAACCAGCAAGGGCCTTAACATAGTGAAGAGAGTCCCATAGTTCAGTGAAATTCTTGATAGCATAGATATATCAAAAAAAAAAAAAATAAAAATAAAAAAATAAAAAAAAAATAACACTTTGGAAATATTTCGGCAATAAACTCCAAGAGAGATGGGGTGTGTTATGCATTCATCAATCCCTTACAGGCTCCAAGAGAAACTAAGAATGGTAGTTCTGCTGGATTTATACTGTGGTGTTGTGGCAACAATCATAGTTTCTCTCCAAGTCTGTAAGCATTGATGAAGGCAAAATCCACTCCATCTCGTAGTATACTGTATTACTGAAATTTATCTACTGAGTTAGTTATTTACATCTTTGTTAGCAAGATTTTCACCAAACTATGGGACTGGACTCTCTTCATTATGGTAAGGCCGTTGCTGTTGTCTCCTATCCTTTTCTCTTAAATTTATTGCATGGTTATTATTGTTATTTTTAAATCTTACTATTAAATTAATTTGTAACTTATCATAATATTTTATAAGTTCATTAAATACCATTTTGTATTATTTATGTCGAAGTTACCATTTTTACATCAATAAAACACCGTTTAATTAATTTTATATTTTAATAATTAAGCCCTAAAATTTAAAAAAAAAATGAACAATTTATTTTCTTCCTTTAGCTTGCTGTCTCTTTGATTTTCCAGGTCTTGGTTGTTTCATCCCTGGTTTACCTCCCTGTTTACCCCCTCTCCCTGCTGCACCCCCTTTGTTCTTGTTACCAAAACCAAACACGTCTGAGGCACTTTCTCTCGTGTTTGCTTTCTTGCCTCGCTTGCGACCTCCTTGGCCATACTTCTTGTCTTTGTATTGTCTTTTCAACTGAGACCTGAAACATAAAACTATAATGATAAAGTAAAATTCATACAGAACATAGAAAATATAATTTATATTCAATTTATTGAATTATTCAGCAACAGACCAGCCCAAGTACACTGAAAGAAACAGAAATAGAATACTGTTAAACAGTTAAAGCCCTTGTCAACTTACTTTTTTATCATTTAGAATACTAGATTGATTGATAATTAACATACCTTATTATCCATGAAGTGACACCACCACATTGTTTTTGTATTTATTTTCGTTTATTTTCCTTTTTGCGGTTATATCACGTATCTGACGTCACAATGTACCGCCGCCAATCACAGTCACTGCTCTGGTCACGTGATAAATGTAAGCCCCTCCCTTAAATTCTTTCAGGCCATCACAGCCCCATCGGTACAGTGTGACGTCAGATGCGTGAAATAAACGTTAAAATAAAAATAAATACAAAATCAAAGTGGTGGTGTCTAAATCATGGATAATAAGGTATGGTAATTTCTAATTATCAATCTAGTATTCTAAATGATAAAAAATAGTAAGTTGACAAGGGCTTTAAAAACAACAACAGCACCCCTTGCCTTACAGCACAAACTGTGTATCTACAAAAGCAGCAAAGTTCATCTTTTTGTGTATTATTTTGAACTTTGTTGCTTTTTTAGATACATGGTTTGTGCTCTAAAGCAACTATATGTAAATAATAATAATTACATAGATTACTGATGAAATAGGTAAAAATGGTGGGATAGTGATTAACATAGAACGTGACCGACTTGAACCGGAAATTATTAAAAGAAGAACTATATTTTCACAATAGTTTTGTGCATTATTTATTTCCAAGGAAACAAACACTATAATTTTCAAATAAAATTGAGTAAATTAAAAAAAAAAAATATATAATAATAATAAGATCCAAAAAAAAGTTATAATAACGTTTTTAATTTAAAAAAAAAAAGTTTCTAATTTGACTAAAATTGATGCTAAAATTTGAATTTTTACATTTACGTGTTATCTTTAAAGTGGAATAACTTAAATGTTTGATCGTGTTTTCACATGTTTGACGTAACTAAACCTGTAAGTACCATTTCTTCTTTACTTTTATTATTTTATTTATTAAACACCAAGGTGTACTTATACATATATATTTACATTGCACTCTATAAGTCTACATTTTGGCATATTGACTTAATGATAGGGTCCAAGATGGACAATGAAGTAAGTGGTACCTAGTACATAGGCCACCACATAACAAACATACATTTATCATTATACTCGTGATATTCTTTAATCTGACAGATTACATGGTGGAAACCATGCACCGCATAACGGGTAATAACATGCCTGTCTGTACAGTTTGGGCCTTTCCACCCATTAATATTAAATGCAGGGGTATTATAGAAGGCCAGGCTGATATCTTCAGTTTTACTTAATCTATCCTTAACAAATTTAATGTAATTATCTGTTTTTAACAATTTAAATTTCACTTGTAGTTCCGTTACAAATAACTCCTCCCCTGCTAGCTCATAAATCAGCCTTGACGATGTAAATTTTGATAGGCAAAGTACTCTTTTTAGTTACCGAGACTTAACAGATTCTAAATTTTTCAAGTCTGTTATAGACATAAATGACCAGAAAATTTCAATGCCGTACGAAGCAACTGGAGAGATTTTTAGGTGAAACAGTTTAATAGCTGTTTCCAAAAATAACGAATTTACATTAGAAATAGCGAATGAAGATGACAGTGCATTTCGGCAGCGTTCTTTAACATGTTTAGAGAAAGATTTCCCCGTGTGTTGCATAATAACTCCCAGATAATTGAAAGAATTTACAAACTCTATCTTTTCTCCATTACAAGTTATTACATCTGACTTTGCTAAAGGGTCACCTCTCCTGAATTTTACAATTTTTGTTTTCTTAGCATTAATTTTTAATCCGTTCAGATTAGCCCATTCGATAAGTTTGTCTAGAACTTTTTGAAGTTTTAAAATATTATTACAAATAATAACGATGTCATCTGCATAGATGCTGATAAAGATATCAGGATCATTACAGATAAGGTCAACTAAGATATCCAAGATGTCATGTGTGAGGAGGTTATACATGAGGGGGCTACTCGGACCCCCTTGTAGCACTCTGTTACTTTCAGTTAATATTATTATTTGCAATGAGGAAGTCTACACAAAGTTAACCCCTATGTTTGAATACGTCATTTGAAAGAGAAAAAGTAGTAGATAAACTTAGCATAGGCAATTACCTGGAAAATTGGCGTTGCATGAAATCCAGGAGACAATTGAAAATCGGATGTAAACAAACAACGTCACAGTCGGCAAAGGGTTGGGAATTGATTTTTTTTTTTCTTCCTTTAGTAAATAAAATGTCAATTTCCCAGGTAATTGATTATGCCAAGTTTATCTACTACTTTTTCTCTTTCTAATGATGTATTCATACATAGGGGTTAACTTTGTGTAGACTTCCTCATTGTCTAGTTTGTGAGATATCAGTCAGTCACCTACCTTCTTAATAGGACACTAGAAATATACATGCATTAGTTTAAACAGGCAGTGCCCAATTAAAAATCTCCATATCACAATTACGAAAGTTAAACAATAACAATGAAAAACCAACCTGTATTCTCCAAGAAATATCGCGCTAAAACTATAGAAAACTCTAGACTATTATATTATACTATTCATAGGTTAACAAAGTTGGAACAATATGGACAAATGGATCTTTTTACATGATATTATTCTCAGGGCCAGATTGGCAGAACTCAGCTTTAAAGGTTTTCTTGATGGGCTGCGGCCAAAGTAAGCTGTATCAGCTATGCCCCTCATCAGCAGAGTAAAGTCCCAAGTTTCTAGCAATAGGTCGACTTTTTGAACAATGGCCCAAAATGGCATACTAGTTTTATCATGCAATTAATTGATTGTTTGATTTTCATATACCCTTGAAGCATTCTTAGCTTTCTTGGACCGTAGTGCAGGTATGTAAAGCAAAAACTTCATGTGAGTGAATGACAATGACTGCTTATGTTTACTCAAAATTTGGAAAAGGAAGTGCCGGAAAAGGAAACCACGTGACGGTAAAAGTGGGAGGCAGCTCAGGCACCAACTTTTCTCCCACTTTTACCGTCACGTGGTTTCCTTTTCCACATTTTGAGTAAACATAAGCAGTCAATGCATGGGACAGAAGCATGCCTGCAACGCATCCATGCATGACATCATTTTTGCCTGGTTTGCTAGTAGGGAAGAGAGAAAAGTCAAGAAAGTTGACCATTCACCACACCCTCTCTATAGGGTGGTTTCATTCACGCTAAAGTCAACGCCATAAGTGAGCGCTAAATAACATTGGCCAGTATAGGAAAATGACTCATGATGCCAGTTTAAAAATACTTGGCAATATTTTTGAGAGCATTGATGCTTTTAACAGGTTGTATTAGTTTTTCAAGAATGCCAAAAAAATTAATAATAACAAAAAAATTGCCAATTTTCCAAAGAAAATAGCCAAAACTACATTTGTCCTATGCTGAGAAATGTTAGAAATGTTATTCATTGCTCAAGATGAGCATCGAAAAGCATTGAGAATGACGTCATGCACACACACCCTATACCTGCAAGATTTTATGAATGTTTGATATTTCTTAAATAATCGTTTATTTAACAAAAAACTGCCAACACCTTAATACAGCAACGACAACCTCCGCAACACAATGCGCAGTAAACGAAAACACATATAAACCAGCTTTGCAATACCCATAGTACCCAAACTATATAATGCAGTGTGGTATCTTTTAGGGGTTGTCTCCTTCTCTGTTAAGGATCTCTAACTGCCAATAGAGACTTTTAACAGAGAAGTATCATCCCCATGTTTTAGGCAAACCACTTACATATTACAGCAAGCCTGCATCACTTTATTTCAAGGCATTAATAGCAGTCCAATTCTGAGGCACCAATCAGAGAGTTTGGTAGCTAGAGAACTTTAACACAGAAGTGACATCCCAATGTGTTAAGTTGACCCGCAACACTCATTTCTTTGAATTTGGCAACACTGCAGACGAAATTACTATAGTGCGCTCTCTGATTGGCACCTTGATTCGGCCACTTCTGGAATCTGATTGGTGCTTCAAAAAGCAATGTTGCCAAGTGAAAACTGTGGAGTGTTGCAGTCTGCCTAAAACATGGGGATGTCAATTCTCTGTTAAAGTTCTCTTAGGGCTGTAAGCTGCAACCCCTAGTTAAACCTTAGTTATCTTTTTTTAATTGTTGCAACAAACAAAATAACAACTTAACTACGGCTTAACTAGTTATTTAGCGTCACAGCTTACGGGGGTAACTAACTAGTTAAACCGTAGTTAAGTTGTTATTTTGATTGTTGTAACAATTAAAAAAAGATAACTAAGGTTTAAAGGAATAGACCGGAGAAAAACATAAGCATTTATATCACAAAACACTTGATGGGATTTACAAAAATAATGTAAGTTTGTCTCAAAACCCAACTGTAGCCCCGTAGTAGAGATTTGAAAATTCGATTTATGCAACCCGCACAACATTTTCATACTAATTTTTGCATGTTTCTGACATCATAAACATGAACTTTCACGCAAATTGCATACTTTACAGTTTTTTCACGCTCTCTAGTGGGGCTACATTAACATTCTGGTAAAAATTGGCATCAGTTTTGCAGATCCCATTTTGTGTTTATTCATTAAAAAACACATGTTGTTTTATGTGGTCTATGGCTTTAACTAGAGGTTGCAGCTTACGGGGGTTACTGCTATTTAAAATGAGAGATACCTATAGGCAATAATGCAAAGTAAAATTCTCCTGGCTTTACTACCAGTTGCTTGCTGTGCTGTGCTGCACCCTTATATATCAATGCATAAGAAAAAAAGACAATAGAGAGAAAAATATAGAGTAAAACTAGTTAGATAGGAAAATGAAAGGCATTGTGTTATCAATAATAAAGATAGAGATACCAGTAAGGGCGTTCACACATCAATGGAGAAGTCGAGGTTGCACATATCAAAGAGTTATAAATATGTGCAGAATTTGAATGGTAAAATATATTATCACAATGATGTGTACTTTAATGTATACATTCTTAATGTCAACAGCTTCAATATCACAGTCTCCTCCCTACAAAACAAACCTACTCCTAAAATGCAAGTGGACTAGACACTAGATGCACTCTAACCCAACATCCCTAGAAACAGCAAAGCCTAAATGCAAATGAACAAGGGTGGATGTGCCTTCTGTAACAATAGTATAAAGGTAACTTCATATTTGGTGAGCGCTGAAAATGTAGAAGGAGCTTGTGTGACAGAAGTTGCTAAAGTGCATACTCCAGCATGAATGAACAAAGCAGTTTTTGTGGGCAGATTCCTCTTACCTCTTTATTTTCCCTTTGCCCTGATTTGGCTTGAGAACTGAATTTGGATCCAATCTCACTTTCTTCTTCGGAGGTTTCTTAGTTTTTCCATCATCATCTAAAAAGTCAAGATCTTTCCTCTCTCCTTTGCGGAACTTCTTCACCTCGTCTAACATTGCTTTCTTCTGAGCAGCTTTGTTGACACGACTTTCTGCTTGAACTTTCTTACTGAACTTCTTTAACTGGCGGAAGTGACGGATTTTCTCACGATTCTCTGTCTCTGTCTGTTTCTTGGCAAGTGTCTCACGAACCTATTAAAAACACATACAAAAAAAAAAATGTATTTTTTGATTTTATATTAACAAAATATATTATCACAAGTAAATATAGTTGATGACATTAAAAAAAATACTGTGTATGGCATTAGGCTTGTTACAGTATTAAACCTGTTACCTCCCCCCATTTATAATGTTTGATTCCATTTCAAAGGCTTAAATAGAAATAAGGGGGGGGGGGGGAGGGTGCGGAATTTACAAAGAAGTGAATTGGCTCATGCTTTTGATAACAAATATTCAAACTATGTTGTACACGCATTGTGTTTAATAAATAAAATAAAAAAACTATGATCTCGCCAAATCAGGTAAAGGCGTAGAACACTTTGAACAAAAAAGTTGCGTAATATCCTAACAAACCTGAAAATCAACATTGATTTAGCCGGAGTCATTGATTTCTAATTTAAGTAATTTATTTTCCATTCACAAAATGCCGCTGCCGGTCACTGATGTCACAGCTCACCTGGTCCACTCGCAAGTAAACCGGGCAAGCTGTGACGTCAGTGACCGGCAGCGGCATTTTGTTAATGGAAAATAAATTAGAAATCAATGATTCCGGCCAAATCAACATTGATTTTCAGGTTTGTTAGGATATTACGCAAATTTTTTGTTCAAGGCGTTCTACGCCTGTAAGTATGCTGCTATGTGGGATTAGGTATTGGATGACCCTCTCATTAAGAATTTTGTAACATTACAAGAATGTATTTTAAATGACACTTTTGTGCTCTCATTCAGGGCTCATTGCTCAGCCCCTGGTAGGTCTATCAACTTTGAAAACAAACTTCCATGAGGTTGTAAGGACATACTGACCTTCATCACAAAATTTTGGAACCACAAGAATAGATAATGAGCTTTGAGAGACCCCCAAATGAAATAATGAACCAACCAAAAGGGTGAGCCAATACAACAGTATTCTCTATGCTAATGGTACGATGAGTGAGACAAAATCATAAAAATATATATTTGCAGCAGAGGGTATGTTCTCACTAATAATGATCTCCTTACCCTATGCATGTGGTCATCTGTTTTACACATTTGTGCAAAGTAATCATCAGGTCTTCTAGTAGGTATCCCCATACTTTGTAATCTTGGCAAACCTTGCAATACTGCAGATTGTGCTTGTCTATAAAAACCAAGCTCTCGTTGGAAATCATTGCTTGCCGTATCTAAATCTGATTTTGCTGCTTTTTCGTGTTCTTCGATCTAGAAATATATCACAGAAAAATATTATATGATAATATGTTTATTAGTAAAGTACTATATGTACATGTATTTTTTTATTTGTCATATTATATATACATATACTGTACATATATGTGTATGTACAGTATGAACAAACCTGTATGAATGTATGTATGTACCACACGGAAATGAAAAGCTTGTACCTCTATAGGTGTAATGTACCGCAAGGAAATGAAAAACCTGCACAACTATAGACTGACAAGCATCACTAAAATTGCAGGGTATTCATTTCATTTCGGTACAGCTCTGGCCAAAAGTTTGAGAACGATTTGTTTAGGCAACCCGCAATCACACTATGTGTTATCTTTATGAGAAAACGCTGCGGCCGCCGCTACCCCGTTCTTAAACTTTTGGCCAGAGCCATACATGTAGACTGAAATACAACACTAAAGTTGTAAGTTATTCAATACATTTCAGTACATATCGTTTAAAAAAATATAAACCGGTATTTATATCATACATACCTTTTCAGCGATCTCAGGAGCGATGGGTGCCTGATTGTTAGTTAAGTCTAATCTTTCAATCCATGGAGCCTTAAAATGTAACTCTTCATATTTCCTTTTAAGTCCTTTCTAAGATATTAAAAAAATAATTAATATTAAGAAATAAGTACAAAATCAAAGCGTACTTACCACATTATTGACATAAATTTTAGGTTTTGATGTTTCTCCGGGCGTGATTAGACCAGGTTTCAATATGCCTTTTGCAAAGGCCTCTTGTAACTGAAAATATTAAAATATACAATAAGCATAAGAAAAATGTTTATTATTTAATAAAATACATACATCATTGTCAGAATCTAAGTCAATTTCAAGATTTTCATCATTTTCTGAGAAACTTTCATCTAACTCTGTTATTTTCACCATGCTGGATAAATGATAAACACGTGCAAAATAACAATTTTGCATGCCTACGCCATCTATCGTCGAATTTTATTTTTATTTTTAGTTAATCAAGTTGGTGCTGCCACCTTCTGTAGGAAAATATATATATAATTTTTTTTTTTTTTTTGGGAAAAAAAATTTACTGCGCAAAAAATTGATAAATATCAAATTTATACAGAAATTAATTATATAGCAGGTGCAGGTTGGCCTAGAGTTATATTTAATTAAGGTTATTATATCTTTCAACTGCTTATAGTTTGAAGAAACATAATTATACTAAACATTTTACAACAAATTATAAGATTTCTGTGAAAAAATATATCAAATTCTCAGGTAGTTTTTGTTTTGTTACGTATTTCAATTTTTTCTTCCACACGTAATTTGGTTTTATTTACGTTTAGATTTGTAAACATGCCAAAAACTGATTTTGTAAACTAACATTTGCATGATGATTGCCAAAGCGATTGCATTTTTTGATGTTATTTCAAAAAGATTGCAAAAGAAATTAAGTAAAAATTATTTTATGTAAAGCTATAAAGCTTTGGTTAAATTTAGATCACAAACTAAAAACATTAAACGTTTTGCAAGCCTTATTTTTTTAATAAAGAAAAAAAATATTTAAATTACTGCGTCATATTAGCGCCATTAATAGAGTTTACAAATGTGTTCCAAAATTACAGAAATTTCCGATTTACATGCGCAGTTTTGAAGTTACGATTTAATTTTGTGTATTGCGCACATCAATACTGAAAGCAAAGTGATTTGCGAACGTAGTTGAGGGGCGGCGATATGGCGACAACAACAGATCAAGTCTTAATGTCACGGCTACTGAAACTTGCCCATAAATTCAACTGCTTCTACTTGACAGGTAATAAAAAACAATTTTAATAATTTATTTTTATTAATAATTTTCAGATTTTGTTTCATACCCGTAAGATTTATAGCTGTATTTCAATTTTGTCGTCGACTTTTCGCATTATTGATTGAATCGCAGGTCCTACTACACTATTTTTTTTTTACACATTGTGTACATACATACATATATGTATACCATTAGCTCGCTATTGCTGTGTTTAATTTATAAAAAATGAAATTTATTATGCTTTTTTCATATTTAAGATGCCATTTTATAAATAAAAATAAATTTTATTTTATCGTTAACCGCAAAAGTTTTTATCAACGGGAGCTTATCGCTTCCGCGGGCGGGGTTTTTGAGCATCGGGCAACATGTCTTTATTTATTTTTATCGGCATAAAAAAAAGAGTAAACAAATAAATTTTCATACTATAGCATTTATCATTTCAAAAGTATGTATTAACTTAAAATGATATTATTACATATGCATAAGAAGTTCATATGAAAATGATTCAAGTTTTCATTAAAATATTTATTTTTAATAATTTCGAAACAAATTAATACCGGTACCGGTATTTTTTTTTTCATGATTATAATTACTACAATATGACCTAAAAATGTGTATTTGTTTAAGAAACAAGTAAAATGATAACAATTTCGATGAACTAAAAATGCCTGTGATATATTATGTTTAGTATATATGAGATAGATTATATACATATTATGTACATAAATACATATTTATACTGTACATTATGCAGTGAGAATTTTACTAGAGTTTTTGTGTACAGTTGCGTTCAAGAAATTTTCATTTATTTGGCACATATACTTATGACGCCTACCAACGAATCTTTTCGTCTTACTCACATAGTCTTTTTCTCGGCTTGTAAAAATGTAAAAAAAAAATAATAATAAATAAAAAAAAAAAAAAAATCTTAGATATATATCATGCAAAAAAATATATATATAATAATAAACTGAAGGCTGAAATGAAGTTCAGTACGTACATGCAGGCAGTACATAATGTAAAATGTTTGTACTGTACTGAGGTTATCTGTCTGACAAAAGTTAATTATTTTATACTTTTTAGTTTAAGGTAGTAGGGTACTGACCTTATACCTCAAAAACTAGAAGTGTTTTGGGTCTAAATTTGGTGTCATTGTGTAGCTAAGGGTCACACCTAGCCGTGATAAAAATTTCATGATGTTTGACCGTCGCAAAAAAAAAAGAAAAAAATTATTGAAATTAACGTTGGGCCTTATGGGCTTACAGTCTCAAAAAAATCATATAAAATTAATTTGCACGGTAACCCCCAAAATTTTTATAAATTTGAAATTGTCTCAAGCTGAAGTATCATATTGCATGTGCAAAATTTCAGATTTATTTGACGAGAAAAGTTTGAGTCTAATCGCCGACGTTGGTCCCCTACTCCCTTAACAAGGGTCGTAGGAGTTCACATAATATATTATGATTTATGATACGGATTCGATGGCATATTATTTTAGGCCAATTTTAAATAATGTAAAGAAAAAAAAGAAAAAGAAAATCGACGAGTTCTCCGTACAAAACTTTGATTAAAGAATTATTGAAAATTTTTTCCTATAAGACACTATATCTACATACGCTAATTTTAATGAATTTTTGTTTTTACCCTTATGTTCAATGTTCCTGTAGTTTTATTATTATTTTTTTTTATCATTTTAAAAGTCATTTTACCATTGAATTTTCATTGTAAAAAAAAAAAATAATAATAATAATAATAGAGCTCACTTTTTTCCCCAGAGAAAAGCCAGCTTTATTAAATCCACTAATGTTGTTCCAAATTTATAAAACATGGTGACTACAGTATGAGACAAAAAGATCCACAGTTAGGGGTATATTTTCTCTTGAAAAATAATAATAATAATAATAATAATAAATAAATAAATAATATTTATTTTAACTGTTAACGTAAAGTAGAATATAATGTATCCAAATTTCAATTTATTTAATATGAAATCATTAATCATTCAATGCAAATCAATTAAGATGCAAATCATCATGACGGCGAACTTAATTAAACGACGTGTCTTTTAATCGGGTTTATATTACAGCTAGTATGATATGAATAATTTGGACCTCTAAAGCATTGCGTTAATTTTCTGAAATTGGGTTTACAGTTAATGTTTTGTGAGAGTGAACCTTTCGAAAATTTTAACATGATAATTTTATATTGTATACATAATCAATTTGCCATATACCTTAGTTGTTAGTGTTTTAATTAAGTATAATAATTACTGCAATAACAATAATTCAAAGCATAAGAATTGTTTTGATGAAA